>VDFB02271358.1:1187013464-1187065991 GCA_007258455.2 Sequoia sempervirens
ACAATGAAATTTAGATAAAATTGGAGGTGAAGAAGTGGAATAAGGAAGAATAGAGCAAGAAAGAACAACTGAATTAGAGCAAATTGTCAGATTAGTGTTGGACTCCAGGTTTTAATCATTTATTTTCATGAAGTTTTATTTGAGTTATGTGTGTAAATGATTCATTTTGCTTCCATGAGAAAAGATTTAAATTTTCTTTTCAGATAATTATCTTGAAAATGTATATTATTTTCCTATAGAAAACCTATCAGACTTTTTTTTCCTTAGAAAACCAATTAGGCTCTATATGTCTGATAAATTTTGATTTTGTATATATATATATATACAATCATATAACAAAATACATACATATATATATATATATATTCATAGTATATGTAGATGTTACCTTTTTTTCACTACGAGCTCAAACAGGTAGAGTTGAATCAAGTTCATCATTGATAAGTATAGAAGTTTTGAAGTTTTTCTAATTAACTATTCATTGATCATCATAGAGATCAATTTATATCTGAATAATAGTCTTATTGTGCAAGCATTTGAAACAAAAAATTGAAAATTTGCATAGTAATGCCTTTTATTCATTTTGTAAAAACACTGAATCTCACACAAGCCGCGAGAGTAATTGAATTTGATTATGACAATCAAATGATGAATACAAAATTCAAGGAAAAACTACACTACTAAAAATAACATAAGCATAAAGAAGAGGAGCAATTCATCATTTCCTGTAATGATGAATCACTTTCATTGGTGTCTTCAGTCGTCGTGTCTCCAAGCTATTGTTGCCTCGTTTCCTCGCTCCATGACCTGCAAAATTATAAAGAAATGGCATTAGAGGTGTACTCTAAGCAATGATGAATTACATTCTTCCTTATGCCTATGCTACCAATAGGAATGCAATTTGCATTAAATCAAGCATTCACCAGATGAAAGGCTGACAATCAAGAAAAACATAACTCAATGGAAACTTTCAACTTCTTTTATTTTGTTAACATGTTTGTTTCAGTGTGTAGGAACAGGTTCATCATGTTCGAAAATATTTTTATCAGATATGTGGAGTAAAATGGGCTCCCACAAGGGTAGAGCTCGGCATATCATTAAGATGACGCCTCTCATTCACATTATTACATGAGAGTCATCAAATGTTATAGTTATCAAATGGAACTGTTGTAAAGAAATAACATCATAATGAAAGCAATCTAATTCAACATGGTGAAACAATTTGAGCAAATCATCTTATTGCTCATGATTCAATAAAACAATCAAAGAAGCATGTTATGAGGGCATTAATTGTATTTGTCATAGTTCAGTTTCAGCTCTGTCTTTCATTCATGTTTACATTTTAATGAGACATTGAGCTCCTTTATACTGAAGGGAAACGAAGCATTCAACAATTCAATCATTTCTTACAACTCCAAAGTATAGGAGCAGTCTACAGAAGACTTAACATCATAGTGAGGGCTTCATTTAAAAGAACAATCATAGATAATACTGTTGCTACAAAACTAAAAAACTGATTGAGACTGCTGCTATAGTGTTCATGTTGGTAATAGATGCTTACAAAAGTTTTGACAGTCATAAAGGACTGAACACAGTGAGACAACAGTGAAGTATGAATTATTCAACATTAACATTAAATGGAGCATCTGATTTGAGATGGCAGTAATTGTTCACAAAGTTTTTTTTTTTTAAACAGTAGCTTCAAATTGTTACAAGAAAAGAAAGGAACAGTTCACCACAACTTTTGAGGTCTACAAAAATACAGTCTTCCGAACAACAGAGATACATAAATGAAGTTCTATTTTGCATTTAATGGGACATCATTTTAAAAGAAAAGATAATGATCTTTTTATTTAAAAATAGTGTTATATTGCTTTTCAAGAGGAATTCATGCATCAAAAGAAAGTATAAGACATGCCTTCAATTGTTATTCCAGCCATTGAGAAGGAGTTTAAAGAAACAGAAGCATAAAAAGAAGATACAACCATATTTTGAATGTAGATAAAAATCAAAGGACAACCTTCACAATGACAAATAAAATTGGATAGTCTCTTTGCATGATAGATATTTCCAGGTAACAAAAGCAAGGAAGAAAATTGGATATACAAGACATCAATGCAGATACAATGCTACAGGTGTGCATTATAAAGAGCAAAAAAGAGCATTATGTAAGGAATAATGGAGTCACAATGTCAAGGACAGTCATGAATAAGAATGCTGATATAAAATTGGTAAAAGTAGATGGGGATAGTAACCAACACATGCTCATAATGAAAAGCAACATTCTCATATTATGCAATCAATGCAAATCATCAACAAGAGTTCAGCTGATCAAAAAATAAGATATGACAAATAAACAGATTTGTTTTCAGCCAAAAGTAGCAAAATATGGCTTAGACAAGTATAATACAACATATACTATTCTAATGGAATTGACAACAAAGGATTCAAGTTACCTCTCTACTGATTCATCAATTAGAAGAGCAGCATATACAAAGTTTGTATGGTTTGGAAGAAAAGATTTTTTCAAATGAGTGGGATAAAGAGAACACAGAGACAACAATAAAACCTTTCATGTCCTCCAAGAACAGAATTGAACAGTCATTTGTTGTTAATGAAGCTTCATTAAAGTCCAAGGTTCATCAACCCAGATTACAGGGGTTCGATTTTCAACATTTATCAATAGAAAAATCCACAAGAAATGGATTCCCAATGTGAAGGCTCAAAAAATCATCATGACGGCCTCTAAAGCCTCTTTCATTTCAGCCATTAACAGAAGGAACATACAAAGAGGAAAAAAGCTTCAGGAAATACACTCATGGCAACCACCATAACACAAAAAGTAGTAAAATTATTACCAGATGGAGGGTCAGAATACAAAATAAGAAAGGATTACTTCTTCATTTTGTTTCCAGGCACTAAAAATCAGTTGAAATAATGCAAAAATCCGTAGTTCTAAGCTGTAACAGAGTCTTCCATGTCGGCCATAGCTTCTTTCAAAGCTTTCTCACCAAGCAATTAAGCCTCTTTCATTTCAGCCATAACGGAGAATAAAAGCACAGAGAAGCAAAAAATACAGAAAAATGTGTCAGAAATATGTGCGTAGCTGAGTCTGTGGGAGCCATGAAATGATAAAAAATGAAGGGAAACTGACTTACCAACAAGTCAAAGTGGAGATTTCAACCTCCTGGCAGAAGATTCAAGCTCTTTTCATGAAGGAATCAGCCCAAACTTACCCAACATGGTGGTGGCGTAACAAGAACTCCAGAAGTTACCCAAAAGTATGTGAAGAATGGTAAAAAATGATTAGGGTTCGAGCAAAGTCATTTCACACCCTAATTCGACTTCATTGATATTTTTGATTATTTCATTCTAAAAAATAAACAAAATCATTTCATGCCCGTGTTTTTGACTTAAAAGTCATGAGGCCCGTGAGTTTTAGAGGTCAGCTTCAAAGTTACACTTTGATTTTGGAATATTATGCCTTGCATTTTTTATTTTTTTTAGAAAAAATCAAATATTCAATTAAATATTAAAAGTAATATAATTCTGACTTTAATATTGAAACATGTAATAAAGAGTGATATTATCAGCTACCTAAATATTAAAATAATCGCTTAATGATTATTTTTAATATTTAATTAAATAAAGACCTTCTCAAATCCATGCAAATATAAGAAGAGCTAACTGGAGGACAAGTTAATCATGCAAGTCATAGATATTTTTAGCATTTTACTTCAGTTTCATATCAGATTATTGACTAAAGATTACTCATGCAATATGCAAAAATGGAGTTCCAATGTGCATGGGCGAATTGACAAGAACGAGATAGTTTTGCATACTTTAGCCCACCTTTTTCAGGGATTTCTAGTTCAGTTTGAGCTTCAGATCAGTTGCATGCTTTATGACTGTGAGTTCGAGACTGAGTTCACTCATTTTTGCAAGAGTTTGAACCTTATTTTTAGTGATTTTTGCTTATGCTCCGATTTCACTTTGGAATTGTCACTTTCTCATTGAAATTGAATTTTAGTTGCTTATTCATGCACTTTTGAAGTGCGTTCATTCTCATTGTATCTATTGAAAAAGTTTATCTTTTTCATTCTGGTTCTTATTTTTCTCCTTTGCACTCTGCAAAAGTGAATTATTTTGTAACTCAACATTACTTTTAGATTAATACAACAACAGGTTTACAAGTCAATTAGTGTGTTTTTGTAGAAAGACTCCTTTCATTACCATCTTTTTTAGAATTCACCTTCAAGTTTTCAAGCATCATTGTCATGTAGGATTGATCGAAGTGATTATTGTGTTTGCAGTTTTTGGAACCTTTAAATATTTCTGTCTCCTTAATGAATTTTTGTATGCATCCAAGTTTAAATCCACTGGTTAAACATTGTGCTAATCAATAATTGAATAGTCTAGTTGTGGGAATCATATTTTCCTTCTATGATTGTTTCTTTAAAAGCCTTTGTTTAAAATATTCAAGTGTTTAAGCTTCCAGATCTAGTTGTGTGAATGAAAATAGTGAGTAATCATTTTGTGAGTTAAGTCCTCAGATATTGAATTCCTTCTGTGGCATCACCATAGCTAAGCTCATAGTTCAATTTGATTTGGGTCTTCCTTTCCAACAAATCACTTAGTTATTAACTGTAGCACTAAAGGAGGAACCAACCTAAAAATTTGGAGGTTTAATTCCTTATAGGACACCCACTGAATTAGTCTCCACTGTTTCAACAGACATCAATTTCAATATTCAACATTTAAAAAAACTGTTTGACAACAAGTAGACAACTTCCCATATATATATATATTCATAGTATATGTAGATAACTTTCAGATTATATATATATATATATATATATATATATATATATGTAACTATAAATGTCTCCCCACTATAATTTTCTATCTAAGATCAGAGATTGAATAAAATTTCACTGTTTTCTTATGACTGTGTAGAATTATATATATAAACATTTAAGATATCTATATCTATATATATATATATATATACAAGTTTTATTTGATATAAATTGCAGCCTGTATTGGGAGGGTTGTGGAGAGGGCGCTACCCTCCCCACAGGGGCTGCCCATGTGAGAGCAGCCACGCCCCCCTCACCCTACAAACTTAGCAACTCAAAACTTATATTTATATTTTCTACTGAAAACTATGTTCAGAAATTTGCCTTCTTCACATTGGAGTATATGACACTTCAAATACATTCTTTGTCAAACTTTAAATTTCTTTCTGATTTTTTTATAAACTCCAAATTCTGGGAAATATGCCTCTGGCTACCTTCATACAATTAGAAAGATATATATTATTATATATATGTATATATATATGTACATATAAATATATATGCACATATAATTATATATGTATATATATATGCACATATAATTATTTATGTATATATATATACACATATAAAATATATATGTATATATATATATATGCACATATATATATACATACGTATATATATAAATATATAAACATGTACAAAATTTTATGAAAAATTACATGAAAAATCTGAACTTGACATGCATAACTTTTGTTTTTGGCTGAGAATATGATCTGAATTTAGAATGATGTTCTTGACTAAAAATTTGATTAATAATGCCTTGTGTAGTCTGAGATTTATTACTGTTAATAGTAAGTATATTTTCTTGAATGTATGAATATATTTATTTATGAGTATATATATATATATAAATACGTATATAGATATATTTAAAAGTCTGAAAGAATAGTTCAAATTTGTTCATGAATATATTTGACATGCATGATGATTTATGAATTATATTGGGATTTCAATCAAACAATAGTAAACCATTGAAACACTATCTTTATGTGAAACATATGAATTTTGAAATACATAAATTTATATTTTCTTGAACAATTAATTTATTGATTGATATCAAATCTTGTAAACACTTAGAAAATTGATGACGAAACTATACTTGAAAAAGCTGAATGTTTAGAAATCACTTGAAATATTAGGGCGGGTGCATGAAGTTGGGTTACACTTTTGTGGCCAACTCCAAAAAAAAATTGAAAATGACATAACGTGAGTGTGTTATAACGCGCTCGCGTTATGTCATTTTCAAAGCAAAAAAAAGCGAAAGTTATTCATTTCCTCTTGTCTATTTCTCTGCTCTACCCTCGGCCAAAAACCCTCATTTTCTCACTCACATTCTAGGAGGAGGCATTCTACAAAATTCATCAACAATAGTTGCTTTTCCTTTGTAAAGATGGCGCCGCGACAATGAAGAGGTGCAGGAGGTAAGTATTGTTTGCTATTTGTTTTGAATTTCTTAGTTTCAAGTTGATTTTGTTTGTTTTAGGTTATATTTGATTGTTTTTTTTTTTAATTTGTAGAAGATACAAATGATCCTGCAAATCCTCAAAATCCTCAACAAAATCAACGTCCCCCACCAATCACTCAACACCCTCTTGGCACTCAACAAAATTTGAGGAGTGAAATTGAGAACAACAAAAAACAAATTGAGGATCTTATCAATAGGTTGAGTGATCCAAATGCTTCAACCACAAAAATAATGACACTAGCAAATTCAATGAAAGAGATGTTAAAAAATGTAGATTCAATAACCCAACAAATAACGGGATGGCAAGATAGGAGGTAGGCAGCTAGGGCATATTATGCAAATAAACTATCATATAAACAAATAAAAGATATAAAAATTACTAAAGGTGATTTGTGCTCTTTACTCACTAACCCTAGAACAAATCAAAATCTTAGCCTCAATGCAAAGAGGTTTCCTATTCATTGGTGCCACCACCAAGAGATTAGGAACCGTTTTTATGATAGGTGGTACTTTTTCTTTGATTACCCACCGTGCAACAATTGTGAAGTCCCCCAATATTTTCTTAGGAAACTATATAGTGAGTTTGTATTGAACCCAATCCCAAATTATTTTGATATGAGGAAGTTCTAGGGGAAAGGTGGGGGGTCGGCTCAGGATAGGTCCGGTGCACAACCAGATCCTATGCGGCAAGGGAGACAACCTCTCGCTAGGCTGCCTCGTGAGCACATTGTTATGCCTGTCATTGCGAAGGAGAGTGCTAACGTAGAGACATTGCAGGTGATCAACACTTTGACCTAGAGTAGCATCCATCATACTAGCCCTATTGTATAGCGCCATCTATGGGAGTCTTTGGGTGGTGGCCTTCAAACCCATGTGTGTCAATCTTGCGGGGCGACTTGTTCATATGACCCCACCAGCACTTAGGAGGCTGCTATGTAGGATCCATATGCTGCTACGGGGATGGAGAGGATGACTGACATTTTGTATCATGCATATAGCATTGATAATCAGGTAAAAGTCAGCATGTTCATTGAATTTAATTTATTAAATTTCAATTCTAAAATTCAAGATTAACTAATTTATTTTTATTATTTTAATAAAATTGTAGAGTCACAGTGTTGAGATTGGCTGGCACCGTCCCTCTACCTACTTATTTTGTAGTACACCTATTAGTGGGTATGTAACTAGTAAGTAAACAATTATAAATTTATTACATGTTAATAGCATTGTTTTTATGAATGGTATTTTAATATGTGATTTTGGATGTTGAACATGTAATATTGGAGGTTTCAAGGAAACACCTCCTAGTGCCAATGGATTTACTCAAACATATATGGAGGTAATAGAATAAAGAGAACTTAACTAATGAATTCTACTTAATAGATTTGTGTAGTTTATATTCATATTGTTGGTTACGCTTGCATTACACATCATTCAAACTCAAAGCATTACTTCAAATTCCATAACTAATAACTAGATGTTGATAGATGACAAAATTTCAACTGTATTAATATAGTTGTTTAGAAAGTCAACATAAGCAACATGATGCAATTACTTCACATGGAGGCATGTTCTTGCAAAGGTGCACCAACACAACAAACTATGGATGCTTGGAAAAAATCTATGAAACCATAATAGTAAGCAATATCATAGACAAGGCAGTTAGTGATGCAAAGCATCATATCAAAACACTCAATCATCAGGGTACATCTAATGCAAAGCATCCAACAAACACCATCAACATCATTTCTTCAAGGGATTTCAATCCCAAATAGAATCAGGAGAAGATCAAATATAATTTCATTAGAAATCTACTTTTCATTCAACCAAAATCCACTCAAATTCTCTTAGCCATTCCATAGGCCATCATTCATCATTCCACTAATCAGTATTCCAATTGACTCATTCAAAGAAAAAACCATATTAAAGAAAACTTTGACTTAATCAATTAGATTCACATCATTATCAACCACCATAAAAAACAACATAAACCTGATTATTGACACTTGAACAATTCATCCTTTCATTTATTCACCAAGGCAACAAATCAACTAAACCATACCTATCTCAAAGCTTATTAAAAAATCAATGCACATTTAGAAACAATTTCCAACACATCACAACATATCAAAGTTCTTAGACATTTGACATAAAGAAAATCATCAAATTTCAAACTTGTCCTCTGAAGAAAGGCTAGTAGATTAGGCCTATTTTACAAAGGAGACCCCTTCAAAACCATTCCAAATCACTCAAAACCTCAAAAAAGTCTTCAATCATGTCTTATAACTCAATATTTCACCATTTATAGGGATTGAAAACCATGAAAATGTTCTGATCCAATAAACCCTCATTTATAGGGTGTAAAAGCACAAATCAAGGAGGGTTTTGTGAAAAATACTCTTGCAAACCTCTATTTCTCTAGCCACCACCTGAACATGATTTTTTATGTCTACCAAGACCTTCTACATCATTTCCAAGCCTCTGCAAGCTTTATTTATTCATGACCCATGACTATAGCATCACTTTGTGTAGGAAAATCCTCTATTTTCTAGTGTAGCAGCAACTCCACCATGGTATTCTTGCTTTTCCCTGCACTTACAATCATCAAAACATGCAAAAAATCCTAAAATTAACCTACTCCACCAATTTACTTGACCTACATTGGTGGAGTAGTGAAGAAAAACCCTATTGGACTCTCAAACTTGCTTCTAAAAGGACTCTATCGGGCACTAAAAACTACCTCTTATTCTTTTGTTTCTAAAACTAGAACCAAGTCCAACTCTTGAAATTGGAAACTAACTCCTCTTTACATGTATTCACACTATGATTTAACTTTGTGTGTTCCTAAATTACCAACACAAGAAAAAAAAACAATGGAGTAATGCTGCAAACTCAGAAATAGAGAATTTTTATTTCAAAATCTAATTACAAGAACACAAACTTCTGCTTTTTCTCGCCTTTACATGCGTTTTAAAGATATTTCCTTTTCCATAACTGTCTTTCCATTGGTTGAAACTACCCCTTTTAACCCTTAATATGCCTGATTTCCTTGTTTTTGTCAATTTAACAACTTTTAACAATATTACATTATTGCATTGTTTACATTTTCCCACTTTGACCACCTAGAACTTACCCATAACTTTAAATGCATTCAAATAAGACCTCATATGACCTTGAACATTCTTTACATCATTTTTCCATGACCTTTTGTGATTGAATCAATACAAATTTGAACACTCATCCCTTTTGCAAAATTGAAAAGTATTTGATGACCTAGGTGCTCTTGCACCAACATCTGACCCAATTGAATTAGGAGAAGATCAAATTGAATAAGCAACTAAAATTTATTTCTCTTTTCATCAAAAATCACATTGTTTCATTTTCAAACCACAAGCCAACAGCAAGCCAACTCATTTCAATACTTCTTCTTATCATCCTCAAGCTTCAAACATCTTATTTATTAGCAAAAATGATTGATCTGTGCACAAGAAACCTAATTAGAGTCACTAAACAATCCACTCTTTCATCATTCACCAAGGCACCCTTCCACTCAATTTTCTTTACCTAGGAAAAATAACCAAAAACCAATCTTTCATGTTACAACCTATATCCATAAGATCCTAACACACCTTTGTCATCATCAATTTATCTAAATTCAAAGCAAAAACTTGATAAAGAGCTCTAAATATTTCAATTCCTTAAACAACTCACCAAATTTTCACTTTTACCAACTAGTTCCTCAAGACGAAGATACTACAATCAACCATTTACACATTAATCATTTCATCTGACTTCCAAGACTTTACTCACATCATGTTTTTTACTGAAACAGACTTGGTTCATATCCACATAATACTGATTTATCAAATTCATAAGTTCTTATGTAGTCAAATTACCATTTCCACATAGGGACATATTGCTACAACATATCAAATCATCATGTTTGACCTCAAGGGCTTCACCAAACCATTCACACACCTTTGATATCTTCACATTGATGGTTCTATGCCAAAATAAACATTTAAATCTATGCATTTACAGAATTACACACTTTTACAGTCTTACAACCATTTTGCTTGTAGGTCACATATCCCTTAATCAGGTGATTCCTTTCCATTCACTTTGTATATCTGCATTCCCAATGTACATTCAGGAGCCTTTTTTAACACATCATAACATATCAAAATTTCTTAGTAGCTTGTCATAAAGAAATTACCATATTCTTGAATTATTCGCTGGAAAGGGCTACTAATTTAGGCCTAAATTATAAATAAAGTGCTCATAGTTTATCACCAAAATACCAAAGGACTGAAAATAGTCATTCATCACGTCACAAAACTGAAGAATCAAACATTTTTAGTGACATAAAGGCTCCATAAATGACTGTTCCAAAAAACCTCTATTTTATGCACAAATCAAGCCCTACAAAGGAGGGTTTATCGCATAAGGTACTTACAAACCTTAAATACTCTTGCCACCACCACAAACACCATGAAAATATCTTGCATAAGCTTTAGAAATGACGCAGAGTGGCAAGGAAGGAAAACTCACAATCACAAATGGAAAAGTCACTCCACGGAATGCTTCTCTCAAATACTCTTATGAGGAGTCCTTAACTCCACTATTCTTTAAGAGATCAACCCCACACACCTAGGGTTCACCACTCAGACCACTCACAAAGATTGAAAAAATTTGGATCATGTCTCATTAAGTCAAAACAAGGTTTAACAACCCTCTAGCACTTAGGTTTCAACAAACACCCATCACTATGGTGACTTAGACCTCACTCTCTCTTAAGGCTTGCGACCCTTGCCCGGTAGGACAGTCAGAATAAAAAACATAAGGAAGAGTGTTAAGACACCAAACCTATGGATTCATACCCCTAAGATGAACCCCTACAAGGTTCCAAAACCCTTCCTCTTGACTGCCAAAACATCACTCACAATGGCCCTTTCTACTGCTACTCCAAAAGGCCTAATTCACAGACCTACACCTAGGTCTTGACTATCTAGGCTCTCCCCTTCACCCCAAAGTCCAAATTCAGACTCCTTCAAGTTATCCACACCTGTTTCCACCATTCCTAAGTACCTCTTAAACAAATTCTTCAAAATCAAGCAAAAACTCTTTTTTTTTGCTTGTCAATTATGCTTGCCACATAGAGATGTCAAGCCAAAATTCATGTACAACTTCCAACAATGAGCCCGTCCTTCTCTAAAAAATTGAGGACATGATATTACATCCTTATATCTTCCATCCCACTGAGATTTAGCAATTTTACATGGGAATGGAAGAAATATACATTTTTCACCCAAAACCCTGATTTTAAGGGTTTTCAGACCACCTGATAGAGAAATTGGAATATCTCCCTTGATACTCAATGAAATCTCACCAATACAATGCCAAAGGAAAGATTATTCAATTACCTATCCAACCATTATGGGCTTGGAGCATGAAAGTGAACATACAGTTCGTACCAAGTATGGGATCAACAAATTCTTTAGAAAAACACAGGAAAAACAACAAAATTCTTATTGAAACTTCTTCAAAACATCAACATCAACCTTGCCTCAACCAAGAGAGGAATATTTGAAGTCTTACAAACTCCCTCCAACTTCTTGCAACTATCTGTTGAAAAGAGAGACGTTGGAAAACAACTAATCTCATGCTTTGACTTCTAATTGCCTAGTTAAGGCAATGTGACCAACTTCTACCAACTCGACCACAAAGAGCCTTCCAAAATGTGTCAAAGGAATTTAAAACTTTGTCAAAAAGTAAGGTGACTCCCCTCAGGTGTCTAGATACAGCAAGGTATCCTTTTTCCTTATTTTTCCAAGATGCACTAGACTTACAAAGGAGGATGGAGACCTTGTTGTACAAAGAAGTTGGTCACCAAGACCAAAAACTCAACCAAAAACCTAGAAGACCTACTACAAAGCATTGAAATGGTCCATAATACCTTATTCCATCCATAAACCAAGAAACAAAACATGACAAATTATTCTAGGTCCCTTAGACCCATGGGTGCTCCTACACCATACTCCCAAGCAAGAAAAAGATCTCAAGTTCTCTTTGAGATCAGGTCTTCTACAGTAGTTCCATGCTATTTAATATCATTTTTTGACATCCATGTTGTATCCTCTTCAGGTAGACCTTGCCATTTGACTAGGTATTCCTCGTAAACCTTCCTTCTAGTCTTCTTTGTCTCCTTGGTGTCTATGATGCATTCAAGAGTCATAGGTTGGCTGAGGGGTAGTTCCTTAACCCAATCTTCATCCTCCATTGCTATTGTATCTGCTTCATCACCTACATTCACAAAAGCTTTGAAAGGATACAAGTCAGAAATGCTGAAGATAGGAGAGATTGCCACCCCAGGAGGCACCTCTATTTCATAAGCATTTTGGCCAAACTTTTGGACCACCTTGCAAGGTCCTATCTTCTTCATCATGAGTTTGGTATACTTTCCTTTTGGAAGTCTCTCCTTCTTCAAGTGTGCCATCACCAAGTCTCCAACATTGAATTGGGCATTCCTCTTCTTTAAATCTGCCTTTTCCTTATACTTCTCAACATTCTTTTGAAGGGTTTCCTTCACTTGTTGATGAATATCCCTGATTGTAACAGCAAAGTCCTCACCTTGAGCACTTCTCTTAGCAAATCCTTGTAGATCTCTTAGTTCATAGACCCCTCTAGGGTGCATGCCATAGACTACTTCAAAAGTGCTTCTACCAATGCTCCTATTCATGGAGTCATTATATGTAAATTCAGCCTGAGGTAAAATCAGATCCCAAGCTTATCCATGCTCCTTGGTAAGGCATCTTAAAAGGTTTCCCAATGATCTATTCACCACTTCAGTTTTTCCATCCGTTTGTTGATGGTATGATGAACTAAAGGACATATTTTTGCCAAGTTTCTTCCACAAGGTCCTCCAAAAGTGACCAATGAATTTAGAATCCCTATCAAAAACAATGCTTAAAGATAGTCCATGTATACTAAAAACCTCCTTAAAGAAGAGACCTGCTATTTGAGATGCATCATTGGCGCATTTTCAAGGAAGAAAATGTACCATCTTACTAAATCTATCAACTACCACAAAGATACTATCAAAACCTCTTTGGGTTATAGGCAACCCCAAGAGAAAGTCCATACTTACACACTCCCAAGGCCTATTGGGAATGGGCAGTGGATGATACATTCTTGCATTTGATTAAGTTCCCTTTTCCCTTTGACATATTGTGCAGCCTTCAACATACCTTCTCACATCAACTTGCAACTTTGGCCAATAATAAAATCTCTGAACTTGTTCCAAGGTCTTGTCAAGGCAAAAGTGACCTCAAAGACTCCCACTGCGTTTCTCCTTTATGATTGTGCGAACCCCAACCTTGGTACCTACAAAACAAAAGAGTAAACAAGTTAGACAAGTGATTGCAAGCCAAAACAAGGATTCCCCATGAAATCCATTTACAACATGCAAACTAGGAAGAAAATAACAAAGAACACAATGAGAATGATAAAATAAAGATCAAATCCTAATTAGATGTGCAAACTCATGATCCCATGGGGGAATTGGTGCCAATTTGATGTGAAAATTGGCCCTTTCCCAATTCCTAAGATGCAAGCTTCGACTGTTGAAGAGAATGATCCACTTTGTTGATGAAGAATGAAGACTCCAAGCCAAAAATTTGCAAAACCTAGTTATGATTCAATGATGATAGATGGAATTCAAGAGATATTTGAGCATAGTAACTTTGCTTGGATTGTGGATGATCAAATGGGGATATAAGCATTTCATTTTTAGAACTTCAAGATGGATGAATGTCCAAATTTGAGCAATGTGTGATTAACATTCATCCAATGATATGATGCCACTTGTCAAGCTATGAATGGATGATGGATGTGCAAGATTTGGGGAATGTGCCAATAAATGCCAATATTTGAAATTCAAATTTGTTGAAATGGCATGCAAGAGGGAAAGGAAAATGAAATAAATGCCACTTGGCTCAAGGCAAAGGACATGTAAGATGAATTTATTGCCTTGTTGGATGTACATGTTGACTTGGAATTTTTGAATTCAAATTGAGAGAATATTCCAAAAGATGCCTTGTGAGAAAATAGAGATTTAATAAATGAATTAAATCTATTTTCATGTGCAACTTGCATTATCTAGAGGATGTGACATGAGATGAGATTAAATTAATTAAGGGTTTTGATTAATTTAATGAGAGAGGTTAGATGATGTGACCTATTTGACTTAGATTTATGGAGTTTATTTAAATCAAATAAGAGAGGAATATGCAGATTAATTAAACAAGGATTTTGATTTATTTAATTAAAAGAGATGGTGTTAGATTAAATCAAATAAATAAGGTTTTAATTTATTTAATTTAATGATAGATTCTTAGAGATTTAATCAAATAAAATTAATTATTTAATTAAATAGGGATAATTAGATCGATGGATTGATTTAATTAACAAAAAGAGATTGACTTGATTAGATAAAATGATTTATTTAATTAAGAGATGAATATTGATGAATTTAATCGATAGGGATTTGATTAAATGGTTAGACCAAGGGATGATTTAGGAAGAAACGATGTTAGTAAGTCAGATCCGATGCATGATGTCAATCAGTATATTTTACGTGTCTACATTTTGCCCCTCTTTGAAGCAATGCACTCGCTGCGTTGGTTCAAAGAAATAAATGATCTCGATCAAAGCCAAAATTTTTGATATTTAAAAACTTGCCCCACTGCTGCATGGCGAGAGAAAACATGCCACTATGATGCCCCCTCGAGAGATCGAACGAAAATTTCAATTTTTTGGGTGATCTCTAAAAAGATAACAAAGTACCGACAAATCAAAAGGCCCCGTGGAGGCTAAAAATGTGTCTAAACGCAATAAACAATGAAAAACAAGCCTCAAACGGACAAAAAAAAGTTCGAGGGTCCAAAACCCTAGTGGAACAGCCATTTAGGGTTAAAAAACCCTAATTTTTAGGCTTAAAAGGGGCCCGAGGGGTCACTTTCAAGTCATTTTCACACACCTCCGCCAGCAAACTTGCAATTTGAGCTCGACACTGCGATATGGTGGCAACTAATGTACTTTCCCCGGCACATTTCGCGACCGAAGTTTGACATACCAGCGGCCACTTGACATCGGGGCACCAGTATGTGACCCTTACCCAAGCTTCTTTGTATTTTTTCATTTAATGCCATAATTAATGCTTTGAAAGAGGAACTCGCCGAAAGCAGTCAGCTTATATAGCACCGCCTTTAAATCGCGCGTCACAGCCGCTTTTGCAATCGCAATGCGCTATTTAGCCGTGAAAGGCAATTCAGAAAGGTTTAGAAACTCCAACGCTGGGCTTGGGCTCAACGGGCCAGTTTGGGAAGAGTGCGCTGCGGCGATGCCCTTTTCATGCAAACTGCGATGCCGGGGGACAAAGTGCACCATGGCGGCACCATGTGGCACTTTTTTGGGCTTGAGCGTCAGAGTTTGAGTAAAATAAACTCATTAATCTTCTACAAACTACCGGAACCTTTTGAGCGCTTTGACCATGAACTTCAAATTTTGAACATGGTGACTTTCCTGATGCAAGCACAGTCGAGGAGCTCTACTCTCGTGAGTTAATCGGGTCGGAGATTTGGTCAGCATCTTATAGGACCTTAGCCGCATGTGGATTAGGATCGAAAGTGGGAGCTTCGGCAGTGGTTGCAGACATTATGCGACGCTGACTCTCGTATTAACTTCCTCCACCTAGATGTTGTCACGCTTAGCTAAGAGGCATGCATTGACATCATCGCTTCATCTCCCCATCGGCAAGGCCATCATTACCTTGAGATTTTGGCAACATTCTACAACGCTTCATCTACGTACCGATGGGTGATATCGATACGCATAAGGACGCTGAAAAGCTGCACGGAAGTCCTCTAACATGAGACAACTACTCCATTATGAGGTACCGATTGAAAGCTTAAGCACTACGGTTATTGCACCTCCCTACCATTGGGTGGTTGTAGCTATCATTTCGGGTCTTGTAGCTATCATTTCGGGTCTCTTTGCCCCAGACAGACGAGGGTGATATTTCAGTCCCAGCTGGGGATATTGTTGGGAGCGGATGGTCTGAGACAAGCTAGTTTGCTTTGTATGGGGGCCTATCCTTCTTGCCTCTCTTTACAGAGACCTCCATGAGTATGTGGATATGGATGACAGAGCACTAAGAGCAGGGGTGACCCTTCTCCATGTTTGGGCGTGGGAGCATATTTCTGTGTTGTGTCCACGGGTCGTTCCAGTTCCAATGGGGGTAGATGATCCCCTTGTGGCATGGTATAGAGGTGGTGTGTCCTTTACACACACTGGGGAGCATGGGATCCCCTATTGGAGGTAGGTCTTAGATGAGATGCTCATTTTTACTTGGAGACCATACCTCGGTCGGCCTGGGTGGGCCGACAATGCTGACCAGCTCTTCTACTACCATCAGGACCGATATATGCAGGGGCGTGAGCACAAAATGATCGAGAGGTACCTCCCTGGATGCATACAACGTCAGTTCAGAGAGCCGCAGGATCAACCTAATGATGGCTATGTGGCTGTCTTTGCTCGTAGTATGACACAGATATTGTGGGGACACGACATTCCTACCTCTGAGGTAGTTGACAGCTTCCGACACTTGGTAGCCTAACCATGGGCTTATGATCAGGACTTGGTATATCTAGGGACCACACAAGCTTACAGAGACTGGTTTAGACCCCCTCTTCGATTGACCATTCCAGGTGAGGACCCAGATCCACGTAGAGTCAGGGGTAGAGGACGAGGATGAGGGTAGATTCCAGTAGTTGTGCTTCCAGTCCCGCTAGGTCATGGGGATGTCCATATGCAGGATCGGCATCAGGAGCCACCAGTCCCACCAGCACGAGCCGAGGGTGAGGATCAGGTTCATGTGTAGCCACGAGTATAGCCACAGGGATAGGCAGATGGTTAGGATGCACTGATTGCACAGCTGCAGGCCCAGGTTCAGACATTGACATCGGAGAGAGACCAGACGAGGGCTGAGAGAGAGCAGCTTAGAGCAGAGAGGGATTAGATTGTGTAGCAGAGATAGGCTGCAGAGCTACAAGCAACCACTAAGCTAGGCCATAGGCAGCATATTGAGAGTATGACAGCCACCTCCTCCTAGGGTACAGTGCTAGTACGATCCTATAGGGATGCCTTCCGAGAGGCAGAGTACTACCGATGGGCTTACCATGACACCGTACCTAGAGCATATTGGGTCCCAGAGTAGTCAGAGTGGGCCAGTCAGAGACCACCAGAGGGTCTCGGTGATAGGGGTGAGGGCAGCATTCACAAAGATCGGGCTTGATCTAGATGATACATTTTTTTTTGTGCCTTATGGGCTCATTTTTTATAGCTTTGATGGGCCTTTTGTATCGATTGACACATTTACCATGATTTGATTTATTTTGTACTATGATAGTGACATTATTGATGATATATATATGAGCCGATTTTGATGCGATGTACAGTGTTCTCCTTTATGTATGGATGGCTTATTTCTATATGATTTGCAGTGATGTCTTATGGATGCATTTATTTCTAATGATGTATGCATTATGATTATGACTAATAGATTTATATTATGCTAACCTATGATATGCAAATGTGATGGTCTATTTATGATAATGTAAATGTGATGGTCTGATATGTGAAATGATATGATCCATTGTGCCTATGCGAAATGATATGTAAATTCTGCTTATGAGATGCAAATATGGATTTTGTATGTTTATGCCTATGTGGAATGATTTATGCAATGAATGTTTTATGATGTTATTTATAAGATGATATGGATAATGAAATATGAAATGCGATGGTCGTGATATGATGCTAATGAAATGGTGTTAATGCCTAATGAGATGGTTTTATGAGATGCTTAGAATAACAAATGTTATTATCCTAAACATAATAAATGATGTATGTGATGAAATGATATGAGTATGTGATGGAAAGTGAACGTTTATGATGTTATGCAAGTATGTATGCCTAATGAATTAAATGCTTATATACCTATTGCTTATGCTTATGCAAAAAAGATTATGGAATGCATTTGTTCATGCTATGTGATGATTTAGATGCAAATGAATGTTTATGCAATGATTGATATAATGCCATGAGATGCAATGTAATGGGTGAAATGCAATGTCATGGATGCACCTATTTATGAAGCATGTTTATGATAAATTGTTTGTATGATGCTTAAAATGCAATGTGTATGTTTCCTATATGGTATGTTTATGCAATATGCTAATGATTTGTGGATGCAAGATCGATGATGATGATGGTGATGATGATCACCTGTCATAGTACCTTGTTAGTGTGGTTAGTAAGAAGAGAAGAAGTCATTTCAACAAGACACAAGATGATGCAAATGCAAATGATGATGATGATGACTTGCCGAGGAATTAGGATTTTCAAAGGGCCAAATTTTCTTATGTTTGATAACACACGTGGTACGATGCATCAAGGTATCGAAAACCAGGATGGCGTGGTACTTAGTGTGATGGAATTTGACTCGACAATCAAATAGGAGTATTCTTGTTCACACCTGACATACGAAAACCTTGCTAGGACGCACTTCAAAAGTTTCAGGCACCTTGGGCCAAAACACAGAAAGGTAAACCTATCCCTGTAATAGTCAACAAGTTGCCCTAGACCTCTTCCATATATACCTAACAAAGCAAGTATTCACTGAGGTTATATTACAAGAACGTCCGACAAGCACAACAAACAAAAGATAACAATCATTGCCTCATTCCTATTTCTCTAAATCCTCTATTTTGGGATATCATTGAGACGTCCTTGGAATGAGCGCAAATAAGATAAGTCAAAAGATAAAGACCAAGTAAGCAAACAAACTGATGCTCTTCAATACCGCTAGCGGAAAGAGGATGTGTTTTCTAAGGATGATAACTGAAACTTATTGCCAAGAGATAATGTCCATTGTAGGAAGGATTCATCCTAGGACATGTTAGTGGATGGTGGCACGCCATTTCGTTTATCCAGAGTGTTTCTTCTAATAAATAATGTCCATTGTAGGAAAGATTCATCCTAGGACATGATGTTATCAGATGATTGATATGGGACTGATTGGATGATAGACTACCGATGCGAAGAGGTGACCAACTTGCTTATGCGCTGACTTAGACTTTAGACTTGACATTTGGAGTTCTACTTGTAATCTGCTAGACTTGTTTCCGATTGCCCTGCCAAAGATTGAGGATGGTGAACAGTTTATTATGGATGGTGTTTATTACGGGTGCAAGCAAGATGAGATGGATGGATTTTTTCAAATATTTGGATGTTTTTGGAGTTTTGCAATGTTTTGAGGCTGTTTTTGGTATTTTTCAAGGTTTTACAAATGTTTTGATTTTCAATTTTCCAATGTTTTTGAGATTTTCTGAGATTTTTACCGAGAGACTAGCCTAAAGACTTATCCTAGGGGCCTCAGGGGATGATCGACAGATTAGCCTTACCTACGTTATATATGCAGAAACCACGTAGTTCGATTGAAGACTTGACCGATTTACAGATGATGATACACATGACGAGATGTCAGCTTATTATGATGGACTCCTATAGGACTGACCTAAATGTCTCGGGGGATGATCAATGATCAACCTTGCCTACGTTCAAGCTTAGAGACAACGTAGTTCAACAAGATGACTCTGTTTTGACTTTTTGACCAACTTTTTGACTTGTTTTTGGATTTTGATATGTTTTGGATGTT
Organism: Sequoia sempervirens; assembly: GCA_007258455.2. Lineage (NCBI taxonomy): Eukaryota > Viridiplantae > Streptophyta > Pinopsida > Cupressales > Cupressaceae > Sequoia > Sequoia sempervirens. The sequence continues at coordinate 1,187,033,572 of VDFB02271358.1, forward strand.
TTTGGATTTTCTGATGTTTTTGGATTTTTGTGCTTTTTCGATGTTTTTGGATTTTTTGATTTGAGGGCTTTAAGATATACATGAATCTGATCTGATGAGAACGTGCCCCCAGTGTGATGCAATAGACTACTCTGATAAGGGCAGGACAAACTAACCTTGAGGATGGGCCGAGTAGTACTAGGAGGGATCATGATACAAAACAAGACCAAGCTATGGTGCAGATGTGAGTGGATGAGTGATGGATGGAGACCTAAATACGATGGATGATGGAAGCAAAATGAATGGAAGATCGCGAGAACAAAGCGGTATAGATCACACACGGTGGGATGGAAGGTACTCTTGCTTCATCCATTGATATTACTAGGTGATATCGAGGGATGGGGCACCGATCTCAATGGAGGTACATTTTCATCCATAGACCAAAGGAGAGGAGAAGGGGTTCTTATTTGGTGGAGTGTCTGGATATTAGTTGATAGGCTAAAAGGAGTGGGATTAAAATTTTGTAGGTGCAGTCACGACCTAAGTCATTAACCATTTTTCTTAAGGTTTTCAAATGGTTTTGTTGGTAGCTTCTGCTTGGCCATTGTAGGGATGGTCACGGGGGTGGAGAAGCGTCTTGGATTTTAATTTCTCGCACAAGTCAGCGAGAACCTCGGTTCTTGAATGGTGTTATATTTAGAATAATGGCTTGTGGGGTGCCAGCAATGACATATGAGATAGTTGAGGATGAATTTTGAGGTCCTTCCGGTTATATCACGTCATGGGTATGGCTTCCACCCACTTTGTGAAATTTCGGTTAATTATAATGAATTTGTAGCCATTGGATGAGGTGGGTGTGATTTTCCCAATGGGGCTCGAGTCCCCATTGTGAAAAGGGCCATGGTGTGGCTTGATGGGATGAAGCTCTTGAGGCGGTGCATGGATGAGTCCCCATCTTGCGCTAACATTGTAGACACCTTTTAACATGATCATGTGCTTCTCTCTCCATTGTGGGCCAATAATACCCCATCCTCAACAGTTTCTTGGCTATGGTCATTCCACTTGAGTGTGCACCACAGATACCATTGTGTACTTTGGTTAGAGCAGTTAATGCCTCCTCAACATTTAGGCAGCATAGCAAGGTACCTTCTATGCTTCTACGGTATAAGGTATCACCTAAGATGACAAATATGGATGCCTTTTTAACAAAGGTTCATTTTAGGTTTGATGGTAGGTCAGCAGGTATGACTCCTATGTGAAGGTATGTATAGATTTCATGATACCAAGGATCGCCAGGACCAACGATTTCACACACATATTCCAATTCCGGTACCTCAAATGTGGGAACGAGAAGCTGCTTGATCAGGAATTCATATTTTGGGATGTTGTTGGGGATATCGAGCAAAGATCCAATTGTTTCCATGGCATTTGCTGCTTTGTTGTTAGTTCTAGGAATCTGCTCAAATGTGATTTCTATAAAAGATTCTTTAAGAGTCCACCAATTTCTCATATGGAGTGAGCTTGTCATCCTTGGTCTGATATTCATTATTGACTTGATTTATGATCAACTGAGAGTCTCCATACACTTTAAGAGCTATGATGTTCCATTGTACTGCTATCCTGAGACCTATGGTTAAGGCCTCATATTCTGCAATATTATTAGTGCAAGGAAATGCTAATTTGTATGACCTTGGTATGCAATCTCCTTGTGGGGTGATGAAGAAGACACCAGCTCTTGATCCATGCTACGTGTATGAGCCATCAAAGTATAGTTTCCAGTGGTCGGCTATGTTGAGGTTGAAAATAGATTCATTTGGAAACTCTGAGACAAGAGGGTTCTCTAAATAGATTGGTGCCTCTACTAGTTTATCTGCAATAACTTTACCCTTAGTGGCTTTCCATTCTACATATTCGATGTCATACTCTGACAGTATCATCACCCATTTTTCCATTATTCCTGTGAGCATTGCCTTTGATAGTAGATACTTGAGGGGGTCGATTTTTGCGATGATCTTTATCTTGTGTGCCAACATGTAGTGTCTGAATTTTTGGGACGCAAACACTACTGCAAGGCATGCTTTTCTGATGAATGAGTAGTTTAGCTCAGGACCAACCATTGTCCTGCTGATATAGTAGATAGCCCTCTCCATTCTGTTTTCATCATGCTGAGCTAGGAGAGCTCCAAGGGCTGTTGATGTTGCTGATACATATAAGATCAATGGCTTCTTTGGGATGGGTGGCATTAAGACTGGTGGTGTCAATAGATATTCCTTGATTTTGTTAAATGCCTCTTCACATTTTGAATCCCATTTGTAGGCTACTCCCTTGTGGAGTAGGTGAGAATATGGGTTCTGCTTGTCTTCCAGTTGTGCTATGAATCGTCAGATGGATTGAAGTTGGCCTTGGAGGCCTCTCAGTCGCCTTAATGTTTTTGGTGCTTCCATCTCGAGGATTGCTTTTACTTTTTCTGGATCCACCTTGATACCCCTCATGGACACTATGTATCCTAGCAATTTACCTGATTATATGCCAAAGACGCACTTCTTGGGATTTAGTCTGACCTTATATTCCTTGAGTCTATCAAAGATAGCACTGAGGGTTGCTATGTGATCTTTTCTTTTTCTTGACTTAGCTAGGATGTCGTAAACATAGTCTTCGACTATTTTATGGATCATATCATGGAATATCAATGTCATGGCCCTTTGATATGTTGCTCCTATGTTCTTTAGGCTGAATAGCATCATGTTCCAACAATAAGTCCCCCATGGACAAGTGAAAGTTGTCTTATGTTGATCCTCTTTTGCTATCATGATCTGGTTGTATCCTGAAAATACGTCCATTAGTGATAGCATCTCATTTCCTGCTTTCATGTCTACTATCATGTCGATGTTAGGAAGCGAGAAATCATCCTTTGGAAATGCCTTGTTCAAATATTTGAAGTCTGTGCATATTCTAATGGCTCTGTCAGGATTTGAAACAGGTACCAAGTTTGATACCCATTCTGGATAATCAATTGGTCATATGAATCCTACATCTAGCAAATTTTTGAGCTCCATTTTGACCAATAAGGCTAGTTGAGGATGCATTTTTTGAAGCTTTTGTTTGACCGGATTTGCTTCTGGATACACTGCTAAGTGATGAACCACAATCTTTGGATCAAGCCCTGGCATGTCGGCGTAACTCCGTGCGAAGTTTATTTATCTTTCCTTTAGGAATGCTACTAGGAGTTCTTGCTCTTCTGATAATAGTGATTCCGCATAAAATGTGATATGCGGGGTCTCCTCCATTCCTAGGTTGACAGGATTGCATTTTTCGGCCAAGACTACTGACTTTTCCTAATGAATAGCTCTTAAAGGAAGATTGAATCCTCCATCCTTGGGTGCCTTAGAGAGGTTTTCACCATTGGATATGTCCTTTATTTTTACTATTTTCTTGTCAGAGAGTTCCACAGTGTGGTTTTCACTCAAGGACTTGGATATGATTCTTAGTTTCTCACTTTTGCAACTGAAGGATTCAATCGTTTCCCCGTAATAGGCATGTGTGTCCAACTCCATTATAAAACCTGCCTTATGATCTCCCTCTGGAATGTTATCCCTTAATCCCATGAATTCTGAGAGTGCCTCATCATTTTCAAATGTATCAAGAACTGGTGGTCCTCGTTGGTCATAATCGATGAGTTGGGGATATACTAAACGGATCTCATGATTTTGATGATCGGATTTGAAAGATAAGGTACTAATCATGCAAAGGGAAGTATCCTCAAATAACCTAGGTAGATTGGTCATGGTATCCTTGTCATCGCTACTAATATAGGCCTCAGTTATAAAGTTATGTATGTCTCTACCTATGGATATTGGTGTGCGTACTTCTGCTAGTATTGGTTGAGTAGAAATATTAACCATTCTAACCGAAGGACTTTGGCCATGTATGGTTATACTCAGAGGGTTACATCCAAGGCCAAGATTTGTTATTAGTCGTGTCTTTGGCATGATAGGTATTATGATCCCATTGTCATTTTGTCCCAATCTTTGGTTTCTGTTGTAGCCCATTGTGAGCATCATTTGTAGGCCCTTGCTTGTCTCATCCATTTGTAAATTAACTGTTGGTCTTTCATCTTGATATAATATGTGAGATGGATCTGCCTCAATAACCTCCTGGCCAACGTCTCCCCATCTTGTGAATTTGGGACAGTCTTCAGGAGACGTTTGTGATGTGGAAGCTTGGTTCTTTTGTGGACGTCTGCATGATCTAGGAGATTGTGGTAACTCTCCTATCACAAAAGCATTGTTAGGGAGTTTGTAGCTTCCACAACCATCCTCCTGGATGATGAGCTTGATGTCAGAGATGGTGGGGATGGTGGGAATGGCGGGTGTCTCTGTCACTGAAGTGGATGCGAGGGTGGTAGGATCGATGTATGGTGTGGATGGTCCCTCATCATTTTTTGGTACTTGGGGGATTTTGCAATACTTTGCTTCAAGATTTTTTCAATATGAAAAAGGTTTGGGATCTCCATGAGCGTGAACCTCTTGTCCATTATGTAAATTTCATTAATATTGGTGGGAAAGTTGGCGCCACTTCATCACATGTGATCCATGGGCACTGATGACCACCAAGACCCTTTTGATTTTTCTTGTGTCTAAATGGATTCCAAGTGAAGTAGGGGAGATGGTTGGGGTAGGTAACTTTGGCCGAGAAAATGTAAGGAGATTAGGTGTTATGATATTTCCGACCATAGCTTGGAATTGCTCCGCATCGAGATCTGTGGGGACAGTGGATGAGGCTAATGCTTCCTCAAGGATCTTCTTATGGGTTGATGATATTTTTAACAACTCCATGATGGATATGTGTGCTAGCGTTCTCTTGAGTTGGTCTAGGATGAGGCAGTTATTAGAAAATAATAGATTCCAGATGCAGTGGACTCTATTTGGTTGGATGATCATGCGATATTACTTTGCCGCCTGTGGTGACCCACAATCTTCTAAATAGGCGCCCTGATAGTAATGACTACATGCAGAGATTTCATATTTAGGAGGCAACGACCGTCACATAGATTTACACCGCCTCTTCCTTTATCATTTTTATTCCTTTGTTGCTAAGTGATTCAACATCGTATCTATGTATATTTTAAGATCTCCGATTTTATAGGTTGTTCCACATTTATGATTTTATCGATGAGAGATTCCTTGATGATGTTTTTTGAGTCTCTCAAGTAAATCAGAGACGGTATGGCCTTTGATTTTATGGAAATTCAAAGTTGATTTTTTTTATTATACCAAGGAGGTTTGACATCGGGTTCTTGGTAATTCTCAAATGTAGGAGGTTTGATAATTTTTGCTTTAATCAAATTTTTCTATTATGTCTTCAAGTGGTGGTTCCCAAAATGGTGTATTTCTCATTTGGGATAATCTTGCATTGTAAGTGGTCCCCTTGGTCATTGAGATTATTGATGGTTGATTGTTAAGGCTGATATTGTGTGTGATGAGTTTGATGTTGTGTTTGGATTACCGCAGGCAAGTGCGTATGTTTTTGATGAGGACCACTAATGACCACTTGGCATCTACACATAACACCATCATTAGTAACATACTTTTATTTCTTTTCTTCCCATACGAAAGCCGACATTGTAATTGGATGGTGGGTGGTTGTTTTTTTGGTCATGGTATGATGTTGATTCCGTGGGTTGAGTCACAAGGGCTCTTTCGATGCTAAGTGCCTTGGAGATTAATTGATCATATGTGGTGATGCCCTGAACCTTGAGATGAAATGCTGCGGCTTCTCAAGGTTGGCTATGATGGCAAACTTGTTGTTCTTCTCGGCATTGTCCACTTGATCCGACATTTTTCGGCTCTGGATCGTGCCATCGTTGAAGGAATGAAGCAAAAGATTCATTCTTTTCCTTGTCGCAGCCGAGAGTTCTTCGAGACTAACATCCATTGCAATGTTGCATGTGTAGTTCTTAATGAATGCATCCCTAATTTCTTGGAATGTTCTAATGCCTGAAGGTAACCGAGAGAACCATTCTATAGCGAGGCTTGCCAAGCTCCTAGGAAATAGTTGCATCAGATAAGTATCGTCATATGCGACTTCCATGCAATGAACTTGGAATTCCCTGATGTGATCCTCAGGGTTTCCCATCCCTCGATATTTGTCAAATTTTGGGATTTCAAATCCCTTAGGGAATGGTTTCATGTCTAGGCTCCTATCAAATGGATAGGGACACAAGTTGCTTGGTGTTTTGGTTGTTCGCCCTGATTGAAGGTTGAGCACTTGTTGCGAGAGCAACTTGAGTTGTGTCGTCACATCATTTTGCAGATCTGGCGGTGGGATGAAGGTGTTTTGGGGTGTTGTAATCATGGTTTGGATGGGTGGGTTGGTCGGTGTGTTGTTCTGTATGTTCTAGCGAGCAAGGTAGGCTTCCACCTATTGTTGTATGAACAACGCCTATTGTTGATCTTTTTGTTGTTGCGCTAAGATTTTTGCTTGTTCTTACACCTATTGTTGTTCCAAAAATGCTTGTTGTTGTGCTTGTTGTTGCTCCAACAACGCTTGTTGTTGGGCTGCCAATTGTGCTGCTTCTTGTTGTTCCTGATATTGCTTTAATGCTTGCTAATATGCTTGCAATTGCGCTACTTGTCTTTGTGCAAGAAGTTGTGCTTGATATTGAGCTTACTGTGCCTGATATTGAGCTTGCGCTTGAGCTTGCGTTGCTTGTGCTTGTGCTGCTTGTTGCAATAGAAGTTGTGCTTGAGCGGCCTTTTGTGCTTGCAATGCTTGTGTGGCTTGGGCAGCTTCTTGTTGTTGTTGTTGCAATAATGCTTGGGCTTGTTGTGCTTTTAAGGCAGCTTGTGCAGCTTGGGAAGCTTGAGCGGCTTGTTGAGTAGCTAGTTGTTCGGATTTTTATTTCTAAACTTGTTGGTATCCTCTTTGGAAAGTAGCTTGCAATGCTGCGTCGTATTGGCTTGATGTGGTGAAATTTGGTGGTGGTGGATTTGGAATGGTGTTTGTGGTAGTGGTGAATGGTGATGTGGTGTTGATTATTTGATTGGTGGATGGTGTTTTTGGTGTGGTAATTGGTGCCGTTGATGTGATTGGCCCTTGAGAGACCATGTTTTGCGATGTTATGGGGGTGCTTGATGATGTTGTCATTGTTTGTGTGTTTGTCACCTATTGTTGTGATGTTGATGACAAGTTTTGAGCATTTTTCATAATGCTTTGGTTGATATTTGGGATGTTGTTTTGATCGATACTTGGTAGAGGGGGAAGCCCTAAACCAAGGAGTGGTGTGTATGATGATGACAATGGTGGAAGTGGTGGAAATGTGAGGGGGGTGAGTCCTTGCGAAAATGTTGTGGTGTCAAAAATGCCCCCTGGTTCGAACATGTCTCCTTACTCTTGTGAATTTGTGAGGAGAGGAGTTTGAGGTGTTGCGTGAAAAAATGATGATGATGGATCATCATGAAATGTGAGAGGAACATTTTTGTGTAGTGGGTTTTGGGGTATGTTTTGTTCCAATGTGGTGTTTGCATCCAAGTTTTGATTATTAACAAGGGGGTGTGCTTGAAGAGCATTGAGGAATGTATTTCGCTTGCTTACATTGGGTTGGGTTGGAGCAAAAGATGTGGTGATTTGCGAAATGTTTTGCGTGATGTTTTGGGATGGGGGTGTAGATGAGATGGGGATGGTGGATGAGATTGGAGGAAATGATGTCTCCACTATGGTACTCACGTCAAAATTTGAAGGTAACTTGGCCCCTTGTTTTGCTAGCTCAAGCATGTATAATGAAGGGTTGAGCCTCATCATGATGTTGATGATTCTATGATTGTCTGGATTTTGGAGCATTTCTATTATTTCTTCATGAGACATCCCAAGGGTAAGATCTTCTATTTGGTTTTCCTCTTATAGATTTTGGGATGATGAGATGGTTAATGGATTGCTTGACTCAGCGAGATTTCTCTCAACGTTTGTTTGGCTAAGATCACTTGAAGCGGGTTTTTCTTTGTTGGCTTCCATACTTTTCTTGTATTGAGATCTAGTTAGAACCATAAAACAAGGATCAATTTTTGAGAATATAGGAGATGAATCTCTTGATTCTTTGGATCGATCTTTATTTTATTTCCCAAAGTATAAATTTTTAGGATGCCTTTTAGGATCAAAGGTGATGATGATATGATGATGATGTGAAGGATGAAATGATGTGAATGTTATGGTCTTTTGGTAAATCTTGAATGAGATACTAGGCTCTTAGGAATTTGTAGATTTTGATTTTTTATTTGATTTTGGGATTTTATCCTTGATTGGTTTTGATTTTGATATTGTATTTTTAAACAAAAAGACCCTAAGATGTTGGATGATGATCTAGGGGATAGCTTTGTTCAATGGATGATGATTTGAATACGTGTGAGGATAAGGATGCATCTACCCACACCTATTCAAATAAGATGATCGTTTCACTAAGTATATGAAGAAAGATTCATCAACATATACTAAGCTAGACAAGATGATTTTGATAACTTTGACTAAGTATATGCAAAAGGATGCATCTACACATGCCTAGCCAAAGGTGTTTTGATAAATTTTTTCAAGGACTTGGTCTCAATGATTTTGATGATTTTGATTTTGCCACAAAGCCTAGTATTAAATGATGATTTCAAGATTTTCCAAAAGGTGATTTGTGAGATGATGTTGTTTTGATGTTTTGAAGGATGGATGAAAAATATTTTGATATGTTTTGATCCTAAGATGAACCTAAAAGGTATACCTTGTTTGCCTAGATCTAGGTATTGAAGAGCATGCAAATGCTTCCTAAAGACCTTTGTAACCAAGAAATGATTTCAATTGAACATTCATTTTCGGATTTCCAACCAATGATGAGTCTTCAACACATATGAAAGTTCATTTTGCTTAGCTTTGTTTAATGTCTTTATTTTACCAAAAACACTTTCTTTAATTAGGTTTTCAAACTAAGATGTCCAATGTCTTAATTTCTTCAAACCTCACAAGATATGTTATGTGGAAATTTAATGAAGTTAAGGCAAGGGTTTCCTATTGTTTACTTAAGAAGACAAATCGAGATATAATCCAATGTTTAGAAACCTCTAAAGATGTGAATCCCAAGGGAAAGCAATAACATATGGATTGAGTCAATTGTATTTGTCCTCAAAAGGGTTTGAAATTTGGATGATGTTAAGTGTTGGTTTTCATGGTGTTTTCAATCAAGCAATGCATTTTGTAACCCAAGAATAAGTACAATCCTATGGATGTGTAAGACAATATTTGTTGGATTCCCACTTGGACAAGTCCAGCTATGCTTATCTCTAGTGAATGGTTAGATGCTTGACCCCACTGGCTCCCCTCCACGGCTCATTAACGTCAATTGGGGCAGCCAAGCATCAACACCCATGAAACTCCCATGGAATGCTTTCCATTTCTACTAGAAGACCGTAAAAGTGTGGGGCGGCTTCAAAACGACCATTCTTGCACCAACAAATAGATTAAGGATTTTGGAAAATTCTAGCACATGGGTTTTAGTAAGGACTTTCCGTTCGTGGAGATTGACCTGTACGGCAAGAGTCCCCTTTCGGATCCATCTTGTTAGATTCAACTGTGTGATATTGGTGTTTCTTCCAATATCCACATTTATATCCCAGCTAGAAATACTCTTGGCTTTAGAGTGTTACCGATTGAGTCGTTCCCTTGGGTGAGTACTTTTTCCCCAAGGCAGACCCTCTAGGATAAACAAAAGTGAATGAAGAACAAAATCTGTAACTCGATCAATCTTTGATAGCAACAAAGAGAGAGAATATACATGAAAATGCCCCCACTCACACTCGCACAAGATGTTGTTCAATTTTAAACCCAAATCGAAGTGTGAAAGTGATTGCTTTATCTCATCCCAAAGTCATGAAAAAGGCCTTTTGATTCTCAAGATCGCTATAAAGCACGAGAGAAGCGCATACGTCCTTTTTCAATGGCTTTAGTCTAAGTAAGCCTTCACAAAAAACAAAGCTACACTTGTTCTTTTTAGATCCACAAAGAAAAATGTGAGTTCATTTTAGAGCACCAAATCACAAGTGAAAGACATTTTGTTCAATTTGTTAATCCAAGAAACAAAATCTAGTAAGCTGTGATCCTAAGGATCATTTTAGCCTCTTTGCAAGAAATAAACAAAAAGATTCTTTTTAAACCCAAAGGAAGATTAGTGTCCTAAGAAAGGAGAGGTAACAATTTCTTAAAAAAGTGTTAAACAAACACTAAAGTGTTTAAAAACACTTTGATTGGAAGAAATATCATCATGCTCCTTCTTCCCTTGTTTTCGATTTCCAACCTACAAGTGAGAAAAACTAGTTAGATTCTGGAAAAACACAGAAATTAAAAAGCAGAAAATAGAGGAAAAAACAGTCGTAAATCAAAAGCACGTGCTAAAATTAAATTTTCCATTTTTACTGTCTCCCAGTGTCACAACTCGTGAAGGCGTCGCAGTTTGTTCTCTCAGCGGTGCTCTCACAGCGTCGCTTACCAGTTAGTGACGCTCTGTGTTGGGATAGAGAGCTCAACTGCATCACAATTTTCACCCAGCATCGCAATTTATGTCTAGCGTCAAAGTTTAATATTTTTTGAAAGTTTCTGTAGATCGGCGAGTCTAGCGGCGGAGTTTAAAATTCAAAAATTTTGGCGGGACAAGTCCAGCGGCACAGTTTTCATTTCTAGTGGTGCCATATAGCAACGCTGATGAGCCCGCAATGTCCAAAATAGCGACGTTGATGAGCCCGCGGTGCCAAAACAGCGACGCTGACGAGCTTGTGTTGGAATTTCTTGTGTGTGAAGAAAAATGCAGAAATTTCAAGAAAAGATTAGAATTAATGATATCCAACCCTCCTTCTAGCGCCAAATGTGCGAACCCCAACCTTGGTACCTGCAAAACAAAAAGAGTAAACAAGTTAGACAAGTGATTGCAAGCCAAAACAGGGATTCCCCATGAAATCCATTTACAACATGCAAACTAGGAAGAAAATAATAAAGAACACAATGAGAATGATAAAATAAAGATCAAATCCTAATTAGATGTGCAAACTCATGATCCCATGGGGGAATTGGTGCCAATTTGATGTGAAAATTGGCCCTTTCCCAATTCCTAAGATGCAAGCTTCAAATGTTGAAGAGATTGATCCACTTTGTTGATGAAGAATGAAGACTCCAAGCCAAAAATTTGCAAAACCTAGTTATGATTCAATGATGATAGATGGAATTTAAGAGATATTTGAGCATCGTAACTTTGCTTGGATTGTGGATGATCAAATTGTTAGGGTTAGAAATGGCAGATATCTAACAAATAAATTCAAATCTATATAATAAATAGAGAAACTAACACACACACAAAATAAATCATAACACAAAGAATTTAACGTGGTTCACCCAATCCGGGCTACATCCACCAAACCGTAGCCATCCAATACTTTTATTATCTAGTATAAAACCTATTACAATCTTGCAAATAATCGCGTTATTCATCATACAATAATACCCATCTGAACCCCTTGTTAACAAGCTTAGAAGCTTCCAGATTTTCAGGTTCTACAGTATACCATGGGCTATACAGTATAGCATGATCAGTCGCCACATACCCGACACAAATGGGGATATGAGCATTTCATTTATAGAACTTCAAGATGGATGAATGTCCAAATTTGAGCAATGTGGGACTAACATTCATCCAATGATATGATGCCACTTGTCAAGCTATGAATGGATGATGGATGTGCAAGATTTGGGGAATGTGCCAATAAATGCCAATATTTGAAATTCAAATTTGTTGAAATGACATGCAAGAGGGAAAGGAAAATGCAATAAATGCCACTTGGCTCAAGACAAAGGACATGTAAGATGAATTTATTGCCTTGTTGGATGTACATGTTGACTTGATTTTGAATTCAAATTGAGAGAATATTCCAAAAGATGCCTTGTGAGGAAAATAGAGATTTAATAAATGAATTAAATCTATTTTCATGTGCAACTTGCATTATCTAGAGGATGTGACATGAGATGAGATTAAATTAATCAAGGTTTTGATTAATTTTAATGAAGAAAGGTTAGATGATGTGACCTATTTGACTTAGATTTATGGGTTTATTTAAATCAAATAAGAGAGGAATATGGCCAGAGATTAATTAAAAAAGGATTTTGATTTATTTAATTAAAAGAGATGGTGTTAGATTAAATCAAATAATATTTTAATTTATTTAATTTAATGGATAGACTTTAGAGATTTAATCAAATAAAATTAATTATTTAATTAAATAGGGATAATTAGATCAGATGGATTGATTTAATTAACAAAAGAGATTGACTTGATTAGATAAAATGATTTATTTAATTAAGAGATGAATATTGATGAATTTAATCAGATAGGGAGATTTGATTAAATGGTTAGACTGAGGGATGATTTAGGAAGAAACGATGTTAGTAAGTCAGGATCCGATGCATGATGTCAATAAGTATATTTTACGTGTCTACAATGATATTCTCCCTCATTGAGCAATTACACACACAAAATTGGCTTCCTTTGAAGAGTAAACCATTTTGCAATAAAAAGTTAGAGAATTCACCATGAAAAGAATTCAAATGTTGCTCACAAACATTATATACCTCCTTGAAATCTAAATCTTCATGATACATATCCTTCAATGCTTCAACCCCCATGCTTTGGAGTTCGATATCTTGCACTACAAGTGCCCTTCTACTGAGAGAATCTGCCATCTTATTTGCTTGGCCCTTCTTATGCTTTATTGTGAAAGTATAGGCTTGCAAAGACTCTACCCACTTCATGTTCCTATGACTGAGTTTGTCCTATGCATTCAAAAAACTCAAGGCATGATTATCAGTATAAACAACAAATTATTTAGGTAACAAGTAGTGCCTCCAATTTTTGAGGGCTTGGACCATATCATAAAATTCCAAATCATAGGAAGAATACTTCCTCTTTGCTTCATTCAGCCTCTCACTAAAAAATGCAACCGGTCTGCCTTCTTGGCTCGAAACAACCCCTATTGCTTGATTGCTAGCATCACACTCAATGGTAAAAACTTTATGAAAATCAAGGAGCACAAGTATAGGTTGTTGTGCTACTCTCATTTTTAGATATTCAAACCCTTTATCAGCCTCATTGGTCCAAGAAAAATTACCTTTGTTACCTCCATTGATGGTTTCCAAGATTGGTGCACAAATTTGGCTAAAGTTCTTGATGAAATTTCTATAAAAGCTTGAAAGTCCATGGAATCTTCTCACATATCCAATGGATTTTGGTGTTGGCCAAGTAAGAATAACATCCACCTTTGAAGGATCCATCTTCAAACTTCCCTTGGAGATGACAAAACCAAGGTAGACTAGTTCTTCCTTCATGAATTCACACTTTTCCATGTTGATGAGCAACTTCTCCTCTTATAACCTCCTTAGTACCATGTCAAGGTGCTTCAAATGTTCTTCTTTAGACCGTTAAACACAAGGATGTCATCTAAATAAACTACAACAAACTTTCCAATGAAAGGTCTCAATACCTCATTCATTAGGTGCATAAATGTACTAGGGGCATTTGATAACCCAAAGGGCATCACCAACCACTCATAGAGCCCTTCATTAGTCTTAAAAGATATCTTCCATTCATCCCCCTCTCTGATCCTTATTTGATGGTACCTTCTCTTTAGATCAATCTTGGAAAGGTAAGATGCTCCTGATAGACAATCCATGAGGTCCTCCATTCTTGGCATCAGGAACCTATATTTAATTGTGATCCTATTAATGGCTCTTGAATCAGTGCAAAGCCTCCAATTCCCATCCTTCCTTGGTTTTAGGACAATAGGAACAACACATGGGCTCAAACTCTTCGTCACTAGCCCTTTATCCATCAACTCTTGCACTTGTCTAGCAATCTCCTCATTTTGAGCAGGTGTCATCTTGTATGCAACCTTATTGGGAAATGTATCCCTTGGAATTAGATCAATATGGTGGCTTATATCCCTAATGGGAGGTAGGGAACTAGGTAATTCATTCATTGTTATGTCCTTGCACCTTTCCAACAACTTTGGGACTTCCTTTCGTGCATCTTCCTTCTTCTTTGTGGGCAGATCTGCTTCACTTTTTGGCTTCATAATCAAAAAGAATCATCTTCCTCCTCCTTCCATCAAGGTCTTCATGAACTCCTTCTCACTCACCATCAAAACACTAGGCCCTTCATGCTTTGCCTTGTCTTCTTCTAGGAGAGGTGAAATGTTGTAAGTATTCCCATCCTTCACAATGGAGTATGTGTTCTTCTCCCCATCATGCTTGGTCTTCCTATCAAACTACCAAGGCCTACCAAAAATATATAGTTTAATACTTGTACTCAGAAAAATTTTCATTAGATGTCATACATTATAAGTCATGACGTGGATCGCTATTGTAACTTTTTTGTGATTGAATAATTTGTTGTTTTATTTTCAGATGTTGGTTGTGGAAACACCTCCAAATGTTACAAGGGAAATGGATATCGGTGTTTCATCCACTATAAAATCCTCGATGGCTCTGATAGGGGAGGTATGAGGAAAATTACTAAATTTCAATTTACATTCGTTGTTATAGATGTTAGTTCTAGTGAAGAATCAAACCATTATTGATTAGTAGTTTAATTACTATTTGGATGGCTTATACAGGGCTTGAGAACACCTAAGCATCAACATGCAAATATTTCCATCGTGGAGAGTGATCATGAGATGGCCGTAAGTGATTATTTTGTTAAATGTATCATTTTTATAATGTAATTTATATATATTAATGTATTTACTTCTTATTGTAATAGTTAAAAATTCACTAGGAGCTAAACTATAGGAGGAGTAGCAGGAACACTCCTTGAGCACAACAGAAATGAGTGATGGAATTATTGCCATCGGATCGCCAAACAAAGGGAAAGAATTTATTTCTAGAGCATGGAGAGAAATGAATTTTGATTCTAGAGCCCTTTGTTGTATGCCTAGACATGGCAATTTTGTACATATTTTGTATTGGATATATTTGACATTGTATTCCTATATGGCATTCTCATAAGCCTATGGCTATTTTGTAACTATATTTTATACTTATATTGACATATATTGATGTATGCCTAAATGGCTATTTGGTTAATACAAATCTTTTTTATTGATGGTGTCCATATTTGCATTATAAATTCATGGTTCAATAGATATGAGTTACGTGTATTCAAGTGTATACTTTACAACTTATGTGTATACTTTTTGACTTATGTGTGTTCCAATGTATACTTTGTGACTTACACATTTTCATGTGTATACCTTGTATTCATGCATATACTTTGTATTAAGTTGTGTATACCATGTATTCGTGTGTATACTTCAAGGCATACGTGTTTGTGACTACTTGTGCTTCCCTTATACATGTACAAAAAGATATGTGTTTATACCATAGCAGCAAAAATATTTTGGGGACAAAATCGGCAAACCAAAAGTATAAGATTTTTTGAAAAAATCAAGAAAAAGTATAGAAAAAATCAGAAAAAAATCAAATTTAAAAAAAAAGGTAAAAACAAGTAGAACAAGAGATAAAAGCTTTTTTAAAAAAATTTAAAAGCATTTCCATAGCATAGAGATATAGAGAGCAAATAAAATAAAGAATTTAACTAATAAATTGTAAAAAATAGATTTTTGTAGTTTATATTCATATCGTTGATTACATTGCATTGCACATCTTTCAAACTCAAAGCATTGCTTCACATTGCATAACTAATAACTAGATGCTGATAGATGACAAAATTTTAATTACAATATAGTTTTTACAAAGTCAACCTAAGTAGTTATGCAATTACTTCATACATGTCTACCAAAGCATTTTATCAAACAATTCACTACCTTGCTGCTATGGCTAAAATCCCAAAAAAAGTACTTTCGAACAAGCTATGGATGCTTGGAAAAAATCTATCAAAGCATAATAGTAAGCAACAAGCTATGGTCTCATTGTTTTTTTTCACAGGAAAAGTAGAGTGATTTTATTCACATTTTTTTTAGGAAATTTTGTTGTTTTAAATGAAATTGAATTTTATGGTGGTTTTGTTGTTTATATGATGATATGTGATATTCTAATCCTAATTCATGCTTCTAGGTTGCATAGATATATATTTTGTTTTTACATGTTTTTTGTACCAATGAACCCAAAATGAAATGAACCCCCCTCCAAATTTTTTTGGCCAAACTAGCGAACCGA
The DNA here is from genome assembly GCA_007258455.2 of Sequoia sempervirens. Classification (NCBI taxonomy): domain Eukaryota; kingdom Viridiplantae; phylum Streptophyta; class Pinopsida; order Cupressales; family Cupressaceae; genus Sequoia; species Sequoia sempervirens. Next base: position 1,187,049,793 of record VDFB02271358.1, read on the forward strand.
ACCCTTGAACTTGAACCTCAAAACCTATTCCAACACTCTTCATTTTTCCTGCACAAACTTAATTGACCACCAAATTATGTTGCCCCTTGACTTTACCCACGTTTACTCCCTCAAACCTCTCTTTTTCATTCAAAACCCCTGTTTTCCCAACTAAGGCATGTCATGCCATAACATACTTTTGACCTCCGCTGTCCTTGCAAACCTTTTGAACACATCAAACTCCACAATATCACCCTATTTCCAACCTATTCTAACTTATTTTCAAGCAATTTAGTCTTTTCACCTCTTCTAGCCTTGCTTTTAAGGGGCCTCAATTTTGAATTTTCAAAAGGGGCAGCATTAGTAATCTCTTCCAATGCCCTTACTAATGCTATTTTCTTATTCCTACTCCCTATCCTACTTACATTAGGCCCATATCACTGAGACACCACCTAAACAATAGGTTGAATGACCTATTTCAACATACTACACTCAAACCCTTAAGGGATTAATCCGGTTGAACGTAGCTCAAAGTGATTCTGCGTGTCTGGGTGAGAAAAATGACCATGCCTAGTGTGAACATGCCTATTTGGATGCGTTGGAACAATACGTTTGGTCACACGAGTTGCAGAACGAAAGTTGCACCACTTTGCAACTTTCCACTGCTTCCATTTGACACTTTTTCCATCAACTAAAATCTAGACACCACGGGAAAACCACTATGAGATAACGAAAACTGAGAGAGGTTATTGTAGAGGGGTCCAATGCAATCCCATGGGATCAAATGATAAGTTTCTAAGCATCATGGTGTCCAAGTAACCTCATGCTAAAGTTTGCAGCCATTTTTCCCTTTGGACTCTTAAGGGATCGATCCGATTGAACGTAGATTAGAGTGATTCCGCGTGTTTGGGTGTGAAAGATTACCATGCTTAGTGTAAAAATTTATATTTGGACGTATTGGAACAATTTTTTTGGTCACACGATTTGCAGAATGAAAGTTGCACCACTTTGCAACTTTCCACTGCTTCCATTTGACACTTTTTCCATCAACTGAAATCTAGACACCACGGGAAAAAAACTATGAGATAACAAAAAATAAGAGAGGTTATTGTAGAGGGGTCCAGCACAATCCCATGGGATCAAATGAGAAGTTTCTAAGCATCACGGTGTTCAAGTAACCTCATGCTGAAGTTTGCAGCCATTTTTCCCTTTGGACCCTTAAGGGATCGATCCGGTTGAACGTAGCTTAGAGTGATTCCGCGTGTTTGGGTGCGAAAGATTACCATGCCTAGCATAAAAATGCCTATTTAGATGCATTAGAACAGTCCATTTGGTCACACGAGTTGCAGAACAAAAGTTGCATCACCTTGCAACTTTCCACTGCTTCCATTTGACACTTTTTCCATCAACTAAAAACTGGACACCATGGGAAAACAACTCCGAGATAACAAAAATTGAGAGAGGTTATTGTAGGCCCAATGTGATCCCATTGGATCAAATGAGAAGATTTTAAGTATCACGGTGTTCGAGTAACCTCATGCTGAAGTTTGCAGCCATTTTTCCCTTTGGACCCTTCATGGATCGATCCGGTTGAACATAGCTCGGAGCGATTCCGCATGTTTGGGTGTGAAAGAGGACCATGCCTAGTGTAAACATGCCTATTCAGACGTGTTGGAATAGTCTGTTTGGTCACACGAGTCGCAGAACAAAAGTTGCACCACCTTGCAACTTTCCACTGCTTCCATTTGACACTTTTTCCATCAACTGAAATTGGACACCACGGAAAAACCACTCCAAGATAACGAAAACCGATAGAGGTTATTGTAGAGGGGCCCAACACAATTCCATAGGATTAGATGAAAATTTTCTAAGCATCATGGTGTCTGAGTAATATCATGCTAAAGTTTGCAGCCATTTTGCCCTTTGGACCCTTAAGGGATTGATCCGGTTGAACATAGCTCAAAGCGATTCTGCATGTTTGGGTGCGAAAGAAGACCATGCCTAGTGTAAAAATACCTAGTCAAATGTGTTGGAATAGTTTTTTTGGTCACACGAGTTGCAGAATGAAAGTTGCACCACCTTGCAACTTTCCACTGCTTCCATTTGACACTTTTCCATCAATTGAAAACTGGACACCACAGGAAAAGCACTCTGAGATAATGAAAACCGAGAGAGGTTATTGTATAGGGTCCCAACATGATCACATAGGATTAGACAAGAAGTTTCTAAGCATCATGGTGTCCAAGTAATCTCATGTTGAAGTTTGCAGCCATTTTGCGCTTTGGACCCTTAAGGGATCGATCCGGTTGAACAAAGGGTCTATACTCTAAACTTATCCAAACCTTACCAACTATTGGGAAAGAAATTCTCAGGTGTCAAAACTTCAAAATCTACAATCAGATCTCAGTTATACCACCGTACAATGGGTAAACCACAAAACCCTCTATTGTAGCCTAAACCCTAGGGGTTTATTGAAAATGATACTTCCAAAGCTAACCACAACCTAAAAATTACTCAAAAAAGTTTGTGATACCCTACACAAGCTCAAACAATCATAAAATAATGTTTCCCTACACAAAAACACAATTTGACTCTTCAAAACCACCATTTTTCTTAAAGAAAACTCACTTTTACACACATGGGTTTCACACCCATCTCACTTTCAGACCTCCCCAAGACTAACACATCATTCCCACACCTTAATAATGTTAGTGCAGACCCATTCCTCAAGTTACAGAGGCTAAAAAAAGAGGAATGGGTCAAAAAACCTTTTTTATTGACTCAAAACCTTGAAATGTACAAGTTCAGGCCAGTTTTAGTAAATTAATGATATTCTACTCGTTATTTTCCTTGATGAACAAAACCTATTGAATGGTGCTCCTGCACCAATCATACATTGACCTTATTGTCCTTCCTAAAGTTTGGACCACATCCATTACCTCCACATAAAACTCGGCAACCTTGGTCTTCTTGGTTCCCATGCCTTGATATGGTTATGCAAATGAAAATGAAGCAAAGTAATCATCTTCTTCTCCGCTGGCTGGAAGAATACATGCTTAATGTTTTGATACATGATATCAACTCTCTCATCTACTCTCATGGTTGAATACCAAAATATAGTATGGTGGGCCTCCATAGTTGCAGTCATCTTTCTTCCTCTTCCACCAAATGTTGGCCTGATCCACACGTCTACCAGCCTAATTGACTTTGTTTTTGAAAGTTGAAGTTTCTCCTAAGTCTCCAATGTTTCTCTGTCTGCCTTTTCAGACTCTTTCATTGCTATAGATCATCTCTAGGATTTAATAATTTGTACCACATGTGGTTGATGTGCTTTGAATCTTTGCATCTAAATGAAATTTCCTCAACATAAATACTCTCTCAAGGTTAACAATCATACATTGACCTTCTTGCCCCTCTTAAAGTTTGGACCACATCCATTATCTCCACATAAAATTTGACATCCTTGGTTTTCTTGGTTCCCATGCCTTGATATGGTTATGCAAATGAAAATGAAGCAAAGTAATCACCTCCTTCTCCGCTGGCTGGAAGAATGCATGCTTAATGTTTTGATACATGATACCAACTCTCTCTTCTACTCTCATGGTTGAATATCATTAGTAATAGTCTTCAAAATTGGCTACTAGTACAAGTTCATTTTTCTTTCATAATACGTTATAACCATGGAGTTCAGCCATTCCTTGATGCCATCAAGTGAAGATTGAGGAATGGTGTCAATGCGGAGTACATCCCACTTGAAGTCTTTGAAAGCAATGGCCATATCAAATTCCTTTTTCCCAAGTCCTACTCTCTCAAGGTTAACAATCTCAATCTCACTAATAGTGATTACTAAGAAAGGTAATTCCACCAACTCTACCAAACATTTTACCATAAGAATAATAAAAGAAGAGGCTTTGAAAGGAACTCCATGAAAACAAAGCTCTCTAAATGGTACATATCAAATTATAGTTCAAAATCTTTTAGATGAGGCTGCTCCCATAGCTCTCTTACTCACTTGAAAAATCTTTGAAACTCTGTATTGATTTTATTTTTCATGTCCCTCTCTTGTTGTTCTTCCTCAATTTCATCAAGATCATACATTGACCTTCTTGACCCTCCTAAAATTTAGACCACATCCATTACCTCCACATAAAACTGGACATCCTTGGTCTTCTTGGTTCCCATGCCTTGATATGCTTATGCAAATGAAAATGAAGCAAAGTAATCATCTCCTTCTCCGTTGGTTGGAAGAATGCATGCTTAATGTTTTGATACATGATATCAAGTCTCTCTTCTACTCTCATGGTTCAATACCAAAATCTAGTATGGTAGGCCTCTAGAGTTCCAGTCATCTTTCTTCCTCTTCCACCAAATGCTAGCCCGATCCAGACATCTACCATTCTAATTGACTTTGTTTTTGAAAGTTGAATGGTGTAGGAGCACCCACACCTCACCCTCAATTTGTGATTGTTTGATGGTAAATTGGGAGGATAGTTGGTAAATTTTAGTATGTTGAGGTCTTTTTATCTTGAATAAGGTCTAATAGACCAATCTTTTATGTACTTTGGGAATTAGTAGGTTAGGGTGTACAAATGTGCAAAAGCACTCTTGAGTTAAATAATTGTTGATATTGTCATAAAGGAAAATTATGTAAAAATTAGGTGGGAGTGTAGAGAAGGGGTATAAAATTCATGTTATAAGGGTGTCTAAGTGGTCCTAGGCCTTTAGAATAATAAATTTGCATGATAAAGCTTATTAAGCAAAACCATTGTTAATTACTAGTATTTGTAGGCTTAATAAGGGTTTGGTGGTTCAAAGGTAGTTATGGGAATTGAAGGGAGATGATTCTCATTTGAAATGTATTAAAAAAATCATTCAAGCCTGAATGGGGGTTCAATCAATAGTTTTTTTGAAGATTGGTGCTCTTCACAACACCTAAAACTATGGAAGTTCAACATTTTTCTGAGTTTTTCAGTTTCTTTTCTCTATGTATGGCCTAGTACAAGCCTCTTATGAATAGAAATTCATGAAACATTGTGTTGGAAGGTCTTAACCTAGATTTCAATCTATTTTGATACACCTTTGGTTGTTTTAGTGAAAGGAAAATCCATTTTTCTTTATTTAGCCTGTATAGACTAGCAGGGTCTGAGTTTACTTTAATTTTTGTGATGAAGCCCTTCCTCCTACTTTGGTGAATTGTGACTCAGAGGAAAGGTTTAAAATGTGTTTTTTTCAAGTTTCCTTAACACTTTTAATAATGGTAAGGCGTTTATAGGGTTGGTGATGTTGTTTTAGGCTGAGAATGTGAGATTTTGGCTTGAAATGGAGGAACCAAAGTGATGTTTTTGAGATCACCGAGTCTAAAGGACATGCGAAGGTTTATTATGTGTGTAAAAACCCTAAAAAACTTGTTTGATTATTTGGTGAGGTTTGGAAGGCCTTGGACTTGTGAGATGCTAAAAACCCTAGGTATTTGTTAGGAAATTGAGGGTTTTAAGAAATTATGGCTTAGAGGTTGAATGTTTTTCTAAAACCTATGGAATTGGGAGTTTTGTGACCTATTTGATGACTCTCCAAGAGCTTTAGGGGTTAGAAGAAGTTTAAAGAGCAGTTTTTTTGTAAAATAGGGCTAATTTTGTAGCCTTTTTGTAGGACAGTTTGAAGGATCTCCAAGAAATTGCAAAGAAACCTTGTATGTATGGCTTGGGAATGGTGTTGGGGGTTTGAGTAGATGCTATATTGATGATGAGATGGTCCTTGAGAGGAATTCTCTAAAATTTAAGCCAAATTGTTGAGTTTGGAAGCCTTTTTGTTGGTAGTTGTTCCAAGATGGCCAAATGAAATAACAAAGGTTGTTGATTTACTAAAATCTGATTTGTTTGTCTTCTCCACCTTGACTCTGCATCACTAAAGTTTCTCCTGAGTCACCACTGTAGCTCTCTCTTCTTTTTTAGACTCTTTCATTGCTATAGATCTTCTATGGGATTTAATCATTTGTACCACATGGTTGATGTGCTTTGAATCCTTGCATCTAAAGGAAATTTCATCAACATAAATACTACTACTCTCTGAAGGTTAACAATCTCAATCTCACTAATAGTACATTTACAACCATATTCAAAGATTTGCTTTCAAAAGGCTACAAATTCAAATATTGACGCAAATAGCCTTTACAAATGATTCTACACCTTTCCAATCATGCCTAACTTTTTTAAAAGCGTGTTTCCCTCCAAACTTCAATTGTATATCAGTTATCACTATAATTCAAACTTGAATTCATATTATATACCTTTCAATGTGAAAACTCTGCTATTTCATGCAAATGTGATGGAAATATCATGAAAAAGGTGGTGGAATCTAAAAATCATGCATGCACACTTCACTCAATCACCAAAAAGCTACTTTTTGTCAGAGCACGTGCATAACTAGGAGAATATGAAGAATGTGGGCTGACATCAAGGGTATATTGTGTTTTTTTACCATTTTTAGTGCAATAAAAAATGAGCTTGTGTTATAGTGTGAGAACATTTTTTATTGATAAACAACCATGTCTCTACTTATTCATAGTGCACTCGCATTATAATAAAGTTGGTTTTTTTTTAAAGATTTATAGGGTAGACGGTTAAGGGTAGAGGGTTGAGAGATAAAGGGAGTGAGTGAGAGAGAGAGATACCTGAGAGAGAGAGAGAGGAAGGGAGTGGGAGAGAGATAGAGGGGGGAAAGGCCAAGGGTAGAGGGTAGAGGATTTAAGGGTTAAGATTTTAAGGTTTATGATTAAAGGTAGAGGGGAGAGAGAAAGAGGGAGTGACTGAGAGAGAGAGAGACCTAAGAGAGGGAGGGTTAAATAGAGGGTCTGGTCCACCTCTCCATGCTCTTCCACCTCTCCACCCTCCGTCTCCAGCTCTCCATGCTCTCCAGCTCTCTCCACACCCTCCGTCTTCTTCCTCTTCCTTTTCTCCGCCTCTTTGGATCTGTCTTCCACCGTTTTCCACTGCGTTCTGGTCATTGTCTCCACTCACTGCCCTCCGCCTCTCCACTCTCCACCTCTCCGCACTCTCCACTCTGCTCTCCTGCCCTCTCCGCCGTGCCCTCTCCCACTCTCTTGACCCTCTCCCCTCCACTCTCACGCTCTCTCCACACTCTCCACTCTCTCCTGCCTCTTGCCTGTCTCCGCTCACCCGTTCTCCACTCCCTCCACTCTTGTCCAGCTCTCTCCTCCCTCTCATCACGGCTCTCGACGCTGTCGTCACTCCTCCCACCCTCTCCTCCGTCTCCTCTCCCACCGTCTCCCACCATCTCTCCCACTCTCCATTCTCTCCTCTCTCCATCCTGCCCTCTCCACCTCCCCCACCCTCTCCCGCCTCTCCTAGCCTCTCCCACTCTGTCCCAGCCTCCTCCCCGGCCTCTCCCTGCACTCTCCCTCCTCCCACCATATCCTGCCTCTCTCGCTCTTCCTCTCTCTCCCACCCTCTCTCCCACTCTCTCACTCTCTCCAGCTCTCTCCTCTCTCCCACCCTCCCATGCTCTCCAACTCTCTCACCCGGATCCTCCCCACCTCTCCCACCTCTCCCGTCTCCACTCTCTCCCAGCCTCTTCCTCCTCTCCCACCATCTCCACCCTCTCTCCCTCCCTCTCCCACTCTCTCTCTCTCTCCAACTCTCTCCCACCCTCTCCCACACTCTCTAACTCTCTCCCACTCTCTCCCACACTCTCCCACTCTCTCCAACCCTCTCCCACCCTCTCCCACACTCTTTGAATCTCTCCCACACTTGTGTAAGGAAAATGCAGGGGGCATCTCAGAGAAACCTCCATGAACAGTACTACCTTTGGTAACTTTAATTTCGATTAGGTTGCCTCAAAGACACGTACTATTATGTCCTAAAGCGGAAATAGACATAGTTTATTTCCCACATTAATCCTTTTGAGAAAAACACAAGTAAATTCAACAACATGCATTAACAGATTCTCTAACAAAACCAATACAAACATGAAAGATGAGACAAACAACAGAACACAAAGAATTATGTGGAGAAAACCCTTTCGGGTAAAAAACCCCACTGTCCAAAGTTTGAGCCATTGTATTATTCTTTAACAGAAAGTTACAATACAGTTTCAGGCTCTTAGCCTTTCAAAGATTACATCTTGTTCATTCTGGATACAACTGGTAGCAAACTATCCCTAAGAGATCAACCAAAGCAATTATGATCACAAGAGATTCCAGAAGCTTAACTCTGCCTCTCAATCCTCTGCTTTGACCTTATGGCCTCCGCCTTTTGGCCAACCACTCGGTCCTCTCTCTATCTTTCTCTCTTTGGCTCTTGGCTCTTCTGCTCCTTGGCTTATCAACACTCTTCTTCAGAATGTCCAATGCATACGTATATACATTCATTCTCTACAGGTTCTATGAAAATGTTCTTTTCCAACTGTCGGATCAGAACTAACGAATCATCCAGCCCAACATCATTAGATGTTTCCACTTCCTTGTGTTTTTGTTTTCCAACTTCCGCACAAAAATGGTTCAGCAAACGATTCACATCTTGCTTTCTCTGATTGGTCCAAATCACACCACGTCGGACAGTCATCCAAATGGTCAAGGGTGTTCAACCTGTGTTGTCATGTTAGTGAGACACTAACCATGTCTCCCCGATGCCAACACAGTTAGCATTCGATATCACCAAGAGTCATCCCTATCGGCAAGAGGTTACATTGAGTCTAGAGAGCTATCGCTAAGACATCATCGTGTCGCCAGGACATCTTATCAAAATCCCAAAGTCACATAGACGTGAGATTTTCCATCGGCAAGACTATCGTCTTTCACCAAGACATCGCACTGAAGTTCCCAAGTCACATCAACGGCAACATTCTCATCGGCGAGACAATCGCCATTTAATGAGACTTCATACCGATGTTCAAAGGTCACTCCAAAATTCCCAACAGTTGGCAAGACCTATCGCTTTTTTTGGGAGATTACACCGAGCCCTCAAGTCATACCGAACACCAAGCAGTTGCCAAGAGTCATGCCAACATCAAGATTCCCATCGACAAGACTATCGCTCTTTGCCAAGATTTCATAACGAGCTCTTCATGTTATACCGAAACACCAGTCGGCAAGACATAACACTTTCACTGAGATGTTACTCTGAAGTCTTCAAGTCACATCAAAGTGTTCATCAGTCGGCAATATATACCACTATCACCAAGACATTATAGCCTATCGGTGAGAGTTTTCCTTATCGGCAAGACTTCTTATTGAGACTTCTAAGTTACCCCGATGACTCCAAGAGAAAGCTATCGGTAGGACTTCAGCTATCGCTCAGACATCATACCGAAACAAGCCTTCCGGCCAAGGGTCTCCCCGACACCACTTATCGCTCAGAATCTTACTGAACCCTTCGTTACCTATCGGCAAGACATCACCCTATCGCCAAGACTTCATACCGAGACCCTTGAGTTACTTCGAGTGTATACCATCGGCCAGACATCTCCCAGTCGCCAAGAGATCTTCTCAAATGTTCAAGTCACCCCGATGACTACAATCGGCGAGACATCTCCCTGTCGCTAGGACCACATACCGACACACTTGAGTTACCCCGATGATCCAATCGCCATAGGTCACCCCAACATATGCTAGGAACCCGATAATAAACCCTTCTGTCACCGAGAAATTCCATATCGGTAAGAGATCTCACCGAGTCTCCATGTCATAGTGATAGGTCCATTCGGCAAGATTGAAACAAAGTCTTAGCGACCAGTGCAAACCACAGGGTTCCAAAGTTGCCAGTCAGCTAGAAAAAAGGAATGTCACACCGACTTTGGTTTTCTAGAGGTTACAGCTTGTAAGATTGAGGCACATATTCCAATAATCTCCCACTTGACGAAGATCACACAGGCACCTCCAAAGCAACCAGGAACTAAGATCACACTAGCTCCACTAGTTCAAACCCTGCAACACTCAAGACATCTGATCAACATGATTCCACAGATAACAGTCGACCCGACAATCTACAACAAAGACTAGGAATCCAACTGCAACTCACTGTCAACAAGGCAACCGATCACAGCCTTCCAAGAAACCACATAGACCTCAAGCATGTTCTCATGCTCCATCAAGAATTCTGCTCCAACATCCAAGATGTCCACCATTCAGGCAACAATCTTGTCATCTTCCAACATGCCACTTGTGGAAGAAGGATACAATGCCAAGGTGTATAAGCACCATTCCAATGAACACAAGCAAAAGATCCCAGTGATATCACCAAAAAGATATTGCTACCACTTCACTGTGCTCAAACGCTATACAGAAGCAATATCAACTTCAAAGCTTCAATCAGAACACAACAGTGAAGTCATTCTCCAGAAACAAGATACAAAACATTAGCTATAACAACTATCAAATTAACTGCTTCTATCTAACTGATAAACCCACGCGACTGGAAATAGCACCCACAGCTCATGCTATTCCATCCAATCTCACATACCTCAAAGGTATCACCATTAGTAAACTTCTACCAATTCATTAACAACAAATACAAGTTCCAGTGTCAACCAAGACACATACAGGAACTCACATTGCCTGAGTAATCCAGATCTTCACGGCCATAGAGAGAAACTCTGCACATCATCTTCCTATAGAACATGCTCCTACATACACTTCTAATAGCCAGCTATGTCAAGAATGATCTTCTTCACATCCCAAAAGAAAAAACCTTAACAACATCCATTCGTTCAATCACCAAGATCAAACCGACTTTAAAAAACATGGATGTAAGCTTCTTAAAGAAGATCAAACTACTTCATTCCCCATTTCAGGAAATAAGCCCATACAACATCTCCTACCAATTCTCATTAGTAACAAGGAGATAAAATAAAACTGTACAACTTCCACTATGAATCCTCCAGAACCATTAGACTACAATTCAAGATCCATATCATGAAAGTGAACATAAAACACATCTGAAAGATATAAAGAGCGAAATACCTCTCAGATAAACTACTGAGTAGACCAAAGGTGGGAACGAGAATACTCCTTTCAAGATATGCAAGTCATCATGACTAATCCAAGAGCAATCTCCTCATAGGTCTCTTATTGAACTCACGTTCAACCAAGGTGTAGGCTTGTTGGACTTTCTGTTGAAAAGCTTTAACAAGAGTAACAAGCAGCAACACTTCTCTCATAAGAGAAAAACAGCCTCACCTTATTCTTCATGTATCCATGAGTACTAGCAATCGATCATCTCATGCTAAAATTCAACTGTATTACTGCACTATCATGAAGTATCAAGCAAATAATCAAAGCACCCAATACACAAAGAATTACCAGATCACTGTCAAAGCTCCAATCATCTGAATCAGGAACTTATCATGACACCATGATCTACACATCCCCATAGAGGATACCATGCTCCAAGTGACTTCACCATTGTCTCAAGTACAATGCACAATTCCAAAAATCCAGTGCACAAACAAGAGTATTCCATGACATAAAGCAAATAGACTTAAAAAAAAAAACATCAAGTGTCAAGCACCACCAACACCTTAGCCAAAGGCTCCAAGAGTCCTCCATGGATCTAAGATGTTACACATCTTCAAGTAATGTCCATGCAAATGCGAAAGAACCCTTCTACAGCAACAGGATCAAAGATCTCTGCCAAGAAACATCTGCAACACTAAAGAAGACCATTCACCACCACATGATGAATCCACAGTCACTGCTAGAGCTCCCACTAAAACGTGACACCCGAGCTCTCCAAGCATCATGACTACCTGCTATAGGTTCCCATAACTGACTATTCAGGTACTATATAGTATCCATCCTCTCATCTCAAAGAACCACACCAATGCACAAGTCACCACAGACAAGGCCAACTTACAAGTTTGCACCAACAATGAATCAACCTCGTGGATATAGACAGTCCACTTCTGAGTTATCTCATAGCAAACAGGTAGGTAAAGACAATCCACAACATTGCACAACCCATAGATCCATTCAACAGAAACATGCAAACCCATCATCATATTGGAAATGAAAAACTAAGATTTCAAAGAGAATAACCACATAGACAACATGACTCAAACACCATATCACACCAAATCTGATTTTCCAATCATGTCCACAATGACCACCATAATCAAGGAACCCTCAAGTACCACCACAAGAATGTTGAGTGACAAATCATGTACCAACACTCCCATGCAGTGAAGAAATCATACCTCCTCAAGCCATGCACCAAGCATGCATGTTGAACTGTAACTAACTCATCTAGCAACACCCCAAAAGGCCAGTGTCTAGACAATAGCTTAACAACTCCACATGATCACAAGTTTTTCTTAACCATGTAAAACCTACAAAACCACAGAGCCATGCAAGTACAAATCATCCTTAGAAAGAAACTAACAGTTCAGGAGAATCCAGGCCCCTTTCAGACCAACTCTAAAACCACCACCATGTACATGCATCCGAGAAAGAGAAAAAGGCTATTTCAGAAGCTTGAAAATCATCTAATGATTAAATCCATAGCCTTTTAGTATCTGAGGTTAACAGGAAACAATGCCTTCCAACACCAGGAACCACCACCTAGCAAAAGAACTCTCTTCCATGGCTGAGAAACAATCTAGGCTTCTTCATATCACCCAGGAGCCTGTCACACAGACACCCAATATGAAACCTTTACTGCTACACAGCCACAGAGTAAGAAAATCCACCTCATACTTCAAGGTTAAACCTCTACCAGCCAGGAGACACAGATCACAACATGATCAACTCCCTTTTCCATCTTGACCATCCTTCAAGCTGCATGTTGTCTCAGAATACCACAAGGCTTCCACTCAACAAATGATCAAAACATTAGTCCATTCCTCCAGATTTCTTCTAGCCTATCAAGCTAAGAAATCTTCACAAGAGAAATATCTAGAACCAACAACCAGAAGAAGGCTCTGATACCACTTGTAAGGAAAATGCAGGGGGCATCTTAGAGAAACCTCCATGAACAGTATTGCCTTTGGTAACTTTAATTTTGATTAGGTTGCCTCAAAGACATGCACTACTATGTCCTAAAGCAGAAACGGACACAGTTTATTTCCCACATTAATCCTTCTAAGAAAAAAACAAGTAAATTCAATAGCATGCATTAACAGATTCTCTAACAAAACCAATAGAGACATGAAAGATGAGACAAACAACAGAACACAAAGAATTACGTGGGGAAAAACCTTTCGGGTAAAAAACCCCACTCTCCAAAGTTCGAGCCATTGTATTATTTAGTAACAGAAAGTTACAATACAGTTTCAGGCTCTTAGCCTTTTAGAGATTACATCTTGTTCATTTCGGATACAACTGGTAGCAAACTATGGACCTAAGAGATCAACCAAAGCAATTATGATCACGAAAGATTCCAACAACTTAACTCTGCCTCTCAATCCTTTGCTTCGACCTCATGGCCTCGGCCTTTCGGCCAACCACTCGGTCCTCTCTCTATCATTCTCTCTCTGGCTCTCAACTCTTCTACTCCTTGGCTTATCAACACTCTTCTTTAGAATGTCCAATGCATACATATGGGTGATCCCACAATAGTGGTTTACAATTTTTGGCCAAACTGGACACTGATATTTTTATTTTTAACACAATCTCCACATTCGGGCAGCTATAGCGATTAAACCGTAAGGAATTTGAAGATGATGCAAACTAGAGTCTTGTCATATTTTTTTTGCAGATTCTAAAAATAGTTTTTTCAATTTTTTTGGAATCATATTGCACTTCTTTTTCCATCTCCCACAAAAATTGGTTTTTTTCAAAAAACAACATTTTTAAAAAGTGACGCACACCGTATAGCACAACTTTTTTTCCATGAAGGATAAAATTCCAATTCTTTCAAATTTAGATTTCTAACTCTGATATCTAGTGCTTCCACTTGGTTAGATAGTTTTTATTGAATATTTTTCTTTAATCAAGTTTCAAAGTCAATCAAATGACAATTCGGACATAGCGACCGTATAGCAGCATAACTTTCTTTGTATATATCGATTTTTTTTTTTGTTTTGGATCAAGGACTTCAATATCTAGTGCACTCATATTTTTAATTTTTTTTTTATAATCTTCTATTTTTCCACTTGTGCAGAACAGAGAGTTTTGTTTTCAATGAAAAAACTATATTTAATAAAACTAAAAAAATAGATAGATAATAAAACCAAAACATACTAAAATTATATTCATTGGATAGCTCGTTTTGAAGGCTACTCGATTCCAAGTTTGGTTTCTAAATATTCCTCCATTTTCATCCTCAACCGGAGCTTGAAAGCGTAAAATTTTAGGTCTTTTGTGTGAACAAATTAAAAAATTAGGGAAAAAGGGGGTTCGCTAGAACCAGGGGGTTCTAGCGAACCCCCAAGGGTTCTAGTGAACCAGGGTTCATTCAAACCCTGGTTCGCTCGAACCCCCACAAATATGCACTTTTCCTTTGTTTTTTGGGCGGGAAATGTGGGCCCAATAGTTAATGGGTTCGCTCGAACCCTAGTTCGGTCGAACCCCTTTATGGTTCGGTCGAACATGTAGGTTCATGCGAACCCCTAAAACCAATTTTTTTCCCATGGGGTTCATTTTTTCTCAATTTTCCTTCCTCCATCAAATTGTAAACCACTATTATGGCTTCACCCGTATATACATTCATTCTTTGCAGGTTCTATGAAAACATTCTTTTCCAACTGTCGGATCAGAACTAACGAATCATCCAACCCAACATCATTAGATGTTTCCACTTCCTCATGTTTTTGTTTTCCAACTTCCACACAGAAACGGTTCAACAAACAATTCACATCCTGCTTTCTTTGATTGGTCCAAATCGCACCACGTTGGACAGTCATCCAAACGGTCAAGGGTGTTCAACCTGTGTTGTCATGTCGGTGAGACACTAACCGTGTCTCCCTAATGCCAACACAGTTAGCATTTGATATCGCCAAGAGTCATCCCTATCGGCAAGAGGTTACATCGAGTCTAGAGAGCTATTGCTAAGACATCGTCGTGTCACCAAGACATCTTACTGAAATCCAAAAGTCACATAGATGTGATCTTTTCCATCGGCAAGACTATCATCTTTTTCCAAGACATCACGCCGAAGTTCCCAAGTCACATCGACCTCAGCATTCTCATCGGTGAAACAATCGCCATTCGATGAGACTTCATACTGATGTTCAAAGGTCACTCTGAAATGCCCAATAGTCGGCAAGACTTATCATTTTCACCAGGAGATTACACCGAGCCCTCAAGTCATACCGAACGCCAAGCAGTCGCCAAGAGTCATGTCGACATCAGGATTCCCATCAGCAAGACTATCGCTCTTCACAAGGACTTCATAATGAGCTCTTCATGTTATATCGAAACACCAGTCGACAAGACATAGCGCTTTCACTGAGATGTTACTCTAAAGTATTCAAGTCACATCGAAGTGTTCATCAGTTGGCAAGACATACCGCTATCGCCAAGACATTACAGCCTATCGGCGAGAGTTTTCCTTATCGGCAAGACTTCTTATCGAGAATTCTAAGTTACCTCGATGACTCCAAGAGAAAGCTATCAACAAGACTTCGGTTATCATTGAGACATCATACCAAAACAAGCCTTTTGGCCAAGGGTCTCCCCGACACCGCTTGTCACTCAGAGTCTTACTGAACCCTTCGTTACCTATCTGCAAGATATCACCCTGTTGCCAAGACTTCATACCGAGACCCTTGAGTTACTCCGAGTGTATACCGTCAGCCAGACATCTCCCAGTTGCCAAGAGATCTTCCTGATGTTCAAGTCACCCCGATGACTACAATCGGCGAGACATCTCCCTGTCGCTAGGACCACATGCTGACACACTTGAGTTACCCCAATGATCCAGTCGCCATAGGTCACCTTGACATACGCTAGGAACCTGATAATAAACCCTTCTGTCACCGATACATTCCATATCGGTAAGAGATCTCACCGAGTCTCCATGTCACAGCGATAGGTCCATTCGGAAAGACTGAAACAAAGTCTCAGCGACCAGTGCAAACCATAGGGTTGCAAAGCTACCAGTCGGTCAGACAAAAGGAATGTCACACAGACTTTGCTTTCTATAGGTTACAACCTATAAGATTGAGGCACATATTCCAACAACTCGCCCACCCTCTCCCACCCTCTCTCACACCCTTTCCCACCCTCTCCCACTCTCTCCCACATTCACCCACTCTCAAATAACTCTCTT
>VDFB02271358.1:1187066091-1187153575 GCA_007258455.2 Sequoia sempervirens
CCCTGAGAAGCAAAAAATGTCAAAACTAACACATAATGTTAGCCCGTTATAGCACACTTGCATTATATTTTTCTTTGGGAATCCCTGAGCCTTAGCTTTGGTATTTGCCTTGGAATACCAACTCAAAGGCTTGGAGGGCATTCCCAATGACCAAAGATGTGTTTTTTGCAAATTCTACAATTTTTCACATAATCGGTTCAGGTTTCACTCATCAAGATTGCATCTGGTTCAATATCGACAAAATCAAACACATGGGGTAATGTTAAGTTCTCTTATTTCCACCATGTAATTTTTTTCACATTTTGACAATGTTAGGCCTTTCATCCATAATTTCTTTTGTTTGTATGTCTATTTTTTGTCAAAAGAAGTGTTTGGTGTTTTTTTCATTATAAATTAACCGCTCATCAAAATTTCAAATAAATTACATTTTTAGAAACTAGACTCTATTCTACAATTTTAAAAAATAAAAATTAAAAAAAAATCTATTACTTTCCAAAATTTGTAGTGGGAGCACGGCCAAAATTCTGCTTTTTAGGAAGTTCCCACTTAGAAAATTAGTAAAAAATAAATATTCATTAAAAAATTATTAGAAAAAATTGTGCATCAACTAGATACTATTAGCTAACTTCTGACCATAGCTATTTTAAAAATACTACAAAAAATTTCACCGTGCTAGGGTCATACAAGAGTTGCTATGTTATGTTTTTCTGACAAAAACAACATCAATTTCTATACATCCCTCTTTTGAACCCTTTAATCTCAACAATTTTCAAAATAAATTAGTAGTTTAGAAAGTAGACTCAGAGCACTTGGATCCTTGTTTTTGTTCCATCTCAAAAATTTGAGTGTAGTTATCCTCAATTTCACGTCTAAGGTCAATATTTCCCGATTTCAGAAAAAAATGGCCACTTAAGCCCCCTTTTTGGGAACCATCTTGGTGCACTTACCCATTATAAACTTGATACCATTCATATTACATGTATTTATTTATGAAACCACTTCCGGGATAGGACGCCGAGTGTGGATTTCTAGAGATGATAGTTTTCCTTTTCAAAACTATCACTTTTTGTTATTTTGTTGCTTGGCCAAGCATATGCACCATTGAAATAGATGAAATTTTAAAATCCTAGATATTATTGATATTATTAGTCTCTGCTGCATCCTACATGCAAGAGTTATGCCATTCTAGATTAGATTCCATACAGGCATCAGGCTTGCATCGAGAGTTCCCTCCTGCTTCTCTGTTCCAGGTTGCTAGGCTCCTCACGCAGGGTCAGAGTTTTCTTCAAGCTAGGAAGAAATCTGGGGAAGTATTTATACTTCATGGTTGGGTGCAAAAAGACACCTAGACCCACTCTTGGTATCAACTTTGTGGAAGACAAAGCTATGTCATGGCGGTCCACCAAGGATTTATCTTCACATGGATATTTATGTATACATTTTCTTGTAAAACTTTGCATGGCTTGCATAGCCAATTGTAATTTAATTTGTGAACTTGATGTAACCATTGATATGTACTTGCATATGTAACATTGAAAAATATATTGTAACTTTACTTGATGTAAGCATCACATTTGACATTGTACTTGCTTGATAGAAATCTTATTATTATATATACTTATTGCTTCATTATTCTTATGAGGAAAGGGATTTTGTATCTAAATATTTAATGGGAAATGTGTTATTCCTTGAGTTTCGATGTTTAGTAAGTAAGGTTGGTGAACCTTTACATTTGGTATCAGAGCCTAGGTTTCCTCTCTAGAACCTATGTGCTCACCATGTTCTTTTTCCATCCTTCGTGATGTGAGATTAACGTTGGAAATTTTGTGCCAGGATGGCGTGTCATAGGATGACTGCTAGGAAGTCAGTCCCAGGGAATGGACCCAATGTCAGAGTCAAAAAGGAAAAATAATCCATTGTTCCCACATCAAAGGGGACGAACACTGACAAAGACATTTGGCTAGGCGATACAAAGACTATAGGTCATGCTTTCTCTCGAATCAAACAAGAGAAGAGAAGGATGAGGAACAAGGTTAACTTCAACCGTCAGTGCACAGTCTCACCGACCATGTCCAAATCCTTACCACTATCTAGGGATTTTCCATTTGAGTGTAGTAACAATATGACTCTTGTGGTTATGGTGTTTAGAGATCCTTGGATTCCACTTATGGTTGAAAGGATTGAAAACTCCTTGAGTGATGAATTAGAAGAGCAAGCACGCGTGTATCCAACTCCTAAAGTTGTATCTCAAAGTCTAGAAAGGAAGAGGAGCTAGAAGATTTTTCCTTGTTTAATAATGAAAAAGTAAACTTGTATGTGTTGGAGAATAAGGACTTTTGTGTAGAATAAAGATGT
Source organism: Sequoia sempervirens (assembly GCA_007258455.2). Lineage (NCBI taxonomy): Eukaryota > Viridiplantae > Streptophyta > Pinopsida > Cupressales > Cupressaceae > Sequoia > Sequoia sempervirens. Next base: position 1,187,068,447 of record VDFB02271358.1, read on the forward strand.
AAAAATTCAAAAGTTAATAAAATAAGACTTTATCAAAATTATGGAAAACTTTCAATGGCATTGATTTGAAAAGATAATAAAATTGTTATCATGGTTAGCTTTCTTAAAAAGGAAGGAGTTTTTGGTAATGTGAGACCATACATGTCCTATATGTTGGTTTTGTATAAATGATATTTATAAATATGTGCTTTTGTGAGTAATGCATCGTGTGAGTTAGGCACTTTGCATATATATATATATATATATATATATGTAAATGGTGCGAGTAATGCTCTTATGATTGTTATGATCGGTGCGGGTAAGGCACTCAAGCTTGATCTTCATATTATGTTAGAGATAGTATATTTACCTTGTGCAAGTGACACACTTGAATAATTGTTGTTTTCACATCTTGCATGAGTGTGTTGCATGCTTAAGTAAATTTTATTGTCTCCATGTGAGTGATGCAACTTGAGACAATTTCCATACCATTGTGTGAATGGGAAATTCATGTAATTATTGTGTGAATGTTATATTAATGTTGTGTTAATGTGTTATCCATAGGAGTGGAGTATATCTATAAGTGGGAATTATTAATTGCTCTTCATTGTGAGAATGAAGTGTATATAGATACCTTGGGTTGTGGAGGTTCATTGGTATATGACTTTGTGTGTCATTGCGTAGTGATTAAATTCCCTTGAATGGGATGCAATTTTGTTATTTGGTATATTCTGCAATGTAGGATGGTGAAGTAAAATGGATCTCATGTATGTGTGATTGGGTCTTAGGTGACTCGATGTTCTCCATGATTGAAGTGTTCTCTTACTTACCTCAGATTTTAGAATCCAAGAATAGCTTGGTATTGTACTCCCTCCTTTGTGACTAGAGTTAGTCACATAGTTCATGTGTTATGCAACTTGTGAAATTTGATATTTTATTCTATTTTATTGACTTGATTTAATTTACCTAATGTTGTGAAGGTCGGCGTTGAATTTTTATTTTATTTTATTTGTGTGTATGAGTAAGTATAGCCATCAAATTTTGATACTTATTTATCTTGTGACCTTTAAGGTCATGTGTGTATTATTGTTGAAATTGTGCACATTTTATTCCTTATTGTTGAAATCAACTTTTCTTTTCCTTGGTTTGATTTACTTTCTAAATGGTGGCTATGCTTGAATGTTTTAAATCACTGGTCAAGTTTCATGTTATGTGCTCTATCATGTCCATGATGGACCTTTGATAGATTGTATGAGGGAGTATAATACAAAGAATTCTTTAGTTCTTGGTGTGTATGTTGTTAGAACTATGATAGATTGAAAACCTTGTTACGCTACCTGATGCAAGTGTTTTTTTTTGTTTTCCAAATGTCGGGAAAGTTTTGAAAACACTAGTGTTGTTAGGGATCAGTTAATTTGAAGGACATCATGTCTAGATAGTAAAAAAAGGGAATTTGAGAGTATGTTTGAGTGATGATTTAAAATTATATATGTGTTCATGAACATGCTTAGAGGTTGACTCCTAATTATGTAAAAACTCATGAGTTATGAGAAAACTTGTTTTGTGGATGATGAAACAATAGGTACCGGTAGGAGGAATGCTAATTGAGAAAGCAAAGTAGCTATGTAGTGAAATTTAGTTAAAGGTGGATAAAATAGAGAAGGATAACAAATTCTAAAGGATAAACATAAGACAAGGAGTAAGCGGTAGAAGATAAGATAACAAGATACGAAGTGATGTGAGAATTGTAATTGGAATTGAATTATGGAGTTGTAATTAGAATGATAGTCAAGAAAGAATGAGGAAGTGGATGTAGTGGGAAGCATAGATGGAAAAGAAGGGAGATGTTGTAGGTGGAAAGGGTAGAGCAAAGAAAATACTTTAGCAACATGTACAGCTAGATCAGAAATAGATATTTTAGAATGTATAATAAAAGTGTTGTAGAATTAAAAATGGATAAGGAAGTTACTGGAGGGTGTTCTAAAATAGAATAAACCAATAGTTGGTAATGGAAGTAAAATATGGAATGATTAAGGAGTACATAATAAGTAAGATAGAAAAGATGAATTAAATGAAGTATAATTCAAAATAAGATGAAGGTATAATTCAATTCGAATTGGGCACTAAATATAAGAAGGGAAAGTTTAATAAATGAAGGTACATATGTAGATCATGATGGAAAGGGGAGAAGTACAAGAAGGTACAAGTCAAAATGCATGAAAAGTTCAAAAATCAGAATTGCCAAAGGAATGAATTGCAAGTGTCCTAATCCTTGAACAATTGGTGTACATGATGGTTGGCTTGGACCTAGCTGGTGCACCTTTGCAGTTGTTTTATTATTTTGTAATGTATATATGTGAAAACAGGAAACCTAAGAGAGATTTTTTAAAGGCAAGTATGCTCGTAATAGTAATAGGCTTTGGGAAAGTTGATGGTTGAGTAACTCCTTTTCTAAGATGTGGATCCAATAGAATCCATGAGATTTTTGAAGAATGCAAAGTTGAGATGCCTTAAGGACCTTCACTAGTAAGGATGATTAGATAAGTCCTCTTGATTGCCTTATAGACAAGGTATGAATGATTGACATGGTGAATCATGTGTGCTTGATTGTTCTTAGTGAAGGTACTTACATATGTATATATATGAGAATGATACTTGTGCATTGATGCACCTCTCATGCCCTGTGAAATGCCATGTCTATATGGGTGATTGTACTCATAACATAGTACAATTGTTGCCTTAACTAAACTAATATTTATACTTGAATGGAAAATGTTCATTATACTTATAATAATGTGAGTGATTAAGTTTTTATGCTTGAATGTGTAGATATAATTCCTGTATGCTTGGGAGAAAGAGCCATATGCTACTTGGAGGGTCGTGGTACCATGTGTTGTTTTATGCTATAATATATGTGGATGTACCGTGTTTGTGGTGTGCATGTTTGGCATACTTAGCAAGACCCATGGGTGGTGCTAGTGGAGCCCACCAGGATTTGGAGAGGCACAACGTGAAGCTGTGGAACTATGATAGTATGCGGTACAGGGTCCAGTATTCGGTGGATAGTGCCACCTAGGAAAATGCTAATGATTTGGATATAGCTTTTTCGCTTTTGAAACTCTTGTAGTTTTCTATTTATGTTTATTATGACTCATATATATACTAGATATATATTTTGGATGATATTATGTGAATGTTTGAAATAAGACATCGAGACGATGTCTCTTCGAAGTGGGGAAGGATGTCACATCTCAAACTTTGACACCTCTTGATTTCACTTTACATAGAACTGAAAATTGAATGTGTGGTAGAATAACTTGTGTGATCTTTGAATGATAGAATAAAAAAATACTATTTTATTCTAGAAAATGAAATGTGATAATTATTATTTAATTCAAGTGATATAGTATCGAAAGTGATATATTATAATGAAGAATTGAATTTCTTTGATTTATATTTTTGGACACTAACCTATTAATGGGTGTCTGTGTTTATATGAGATGCAGGCTTGACGAAGACCAAGAGTGCGGTTGAGGTAGAGGAGGTTAGCCATCTGACAGGGTTAAGTGGGAACAAAATCTCTCGCACGCACACACCACGTAGTAACATATTAAAATTGCATTTAGAAAATTATTTAATTAATTGTTATATTTGTTTTACTTGCTTTATTTATTTAAATTAGATAGTGGAAATTAAAATGCATATAATTAAAAGGATAAGTTTATTTTATTTTATTTCTTAATTGACGCTTTATCTGAAAATTAAGATATTGTTTATTTTATTGAGATAATGAGCTTTATGTGAGGATAAAAATGATATTTATTTTATTTAAATGAAGATAATTTGTTGCATAGGAAAGCAAATCTTCTTTTTGCTTTTAAAACATATTTATTAGAAATTTAGAATAAAAGGAGATAAGAGAAGATTTTCAAAAAAAAGAGAGATAAGATAGAAGTCAAGAAAAAATAGAAAATATGAGAAAAGAGGGAAAAATTAGAAAACAAAAATGGGAAAACAAAGGGAAAACAAGCTGGAAGAAATAAATAAAAATATATAAAACTCTTATTTTCCACACATAGGGATTTCATTCTGAAAACTCATTATTCTCTTATCTTTCGATTTCTCAATCTCTCTCTGTGCAAAAAAAATACAAAAATTAGAACAGTGAAATTTAGATAAAAATTGGAGGTGAAGAAGTGGAATAAGGAAGAATAGAGCAAGAAAGAACAACTGAATCAGAGCAGATTGTCAGATTAGCGTTGGACTCCAGGTTTTAATCATTTATTTTCATGAAGTTTTATTTGAGTTATGGGTGTAAATGATTCATTTTTCTTCCATGAGAAAAGATTTAAATTTGCTTGTCAAATAATTATCTTGAAAATGTATATTATTTTCCTGTAGAAAACCCGTCAGACTTTGTTTTCCTTAGATAACCAATTAGGCTTTGTATGTCCGTTAAATTTTGATTTTGTATATATATACAATCGTATAACATAATATATATATAATCTGGAAGGTATCTACATATATGTATATATGAAAATATATATATATTTAACTGTAAATGTCTCCCCAATATAATTTTCTGTTTGAGATCAGATATTGAATAAAATTTCACTATTTTCTTATGACTGTGTAGAATGATATATATAAACATTTTAAAAAACAAATATATATATATATATATACAATTTTTATTTAATATAAATTGCAGCATGTATTGGGAGGGCAACCTCTCCACAGGCCGCGGCCTGTGGAGAATGCCCTCGCCATAGGGGCTGCGCCCATGTGGGAGTAGCCACACCCCCGTCACCCTACATACTTAGCAACTCAAAACTTATATTTATATTTTCTACTGAAAACTATGTTTAGAAATTCGCCTCCTTCACATTGGAGTATACAACACTTCAAATACATTCTTTGTCAAACTTTAAATTTATTTCTGATTTTTTTATAAACTCCAAATCCTGGGAAATACACCTTTGTCTACCTTTAGACAATTTGAAAGATATATATATATGCGCATATAATTATATATATACACATATATTTTATATGTGTGTATATATATATATAAAATTATATGTGCATATATATATACACATATATGTGCATATATATATATACACACATATATGTGCATATATATATATACACATATATGTGCATATATATATACATGTACAAAACAAATCTGAATAAATTGATATTATTATAATATATAAGGTGTAAACAATGTGTTTTTAAATTAACAGGAAGTTGTTTTTGAACCACACACACACATGTATATATATAAACATGTACAAAATTTTATGAAAAATTACATGAAAAATATGAACTTGACATGCATAACTTTTGTTTTTGGCTCAGAATATGATCTGAATTTATAATGATGTTCTTGACTAAAAATTTGATTAATAATGCCTTGTGTAGTCTGAGTTTTATTACTGCTAATGGTAAGTATATTTTCTTGAATGTATGAATATATTTATTTATGAGTATATATATATAAATACATATATAGATACATTTAAAAGTCTAAAATAATAGTTCAAATTTGTTCATGAATATATTTGACATGCATGATGATTTATGAATTATATTGGGATTTCAATCAAACAATAGTAAACCATTGAAACACTATCTTTATGTGAAACATATGAATTTTGAAATAGATAAATTGCTATTTGCTTGAACAATTAATTTATTGATTGATATCAAATCTTGTAAACACATAGAAAATTGATGACGAAACTATACTCGAAAAAGCTGAATGATTAGAAATCACTTGAAATATTATAAACTTGAGAACATTCATATTACATGTATTTCTTTATGAAACCACTTCCGGGACATGATGCCGAGTGTGGATTTCTAGAGAGGATAGTTTTCCTTTTCAAAACTATCACTTTTTGTTATTTTGTTGCTTGGCCAAGCATATGCACCATTGAAATAGATGGAATTTTAAAAGTCTAGATATTATTGATATTAGTCTCTGCCACATCCTGCATGCAAGAGTTATGTCATTCTAGATTAGATTGCATATAGGCATCAGGCTTGCATCGAGAGTTCCCTCCTGCTTCTCTGTTCTAGGTTGTTAGGCTCCTCGCACAGGGTCGGAGTTTTCTTCAAGCTAGGAAGAAATCCGGGGAAGTATTTATACTTCGTGGTTGGGCAGAAAAGGCACCTAGACCCACTCTTGGTCTCGGCTTTGCGGAAGACAAAGCTGTGTCATGGTTGTTGAGCACCAAGGATTTATCTTCACATGGATATTTATGTATACATTTTCTTGTAAAACTTTGCATGGTTTACATAGCTAATTGTAATTTAATTTGTGAACTTGATATAAACATTGATATGTACTTGCTTATGTAACATTGAAAAAGATATTGTAACTTTACTTGATGTAAGCATCACATTTGCCATTGTAATTGCTTGATAGCAATATTATTATTATATATACTTATTGCTTCATTATTCTTATGAAGAAAGGGATTTTGTATCTAAATCTTTGATGGGAAATGTGTTATTCCTTGAGTTTCGATGTTTAGTAAGTAAGGTTGGTGAACCTTTACACAAAGTTAGGATGCACAACTATTGGGTCCTCTCCCCTATTTCCTTTTATGTTAAAAGCCTGCATTTCAATGACAATTCGTCCAATTTGGCTTGGAATTCCTCAATTGTTGCATCATCATTCTCATCCAGCCATTCCTCAACAGTATTTAGTGCCCCACTGATATCATCTGCAACGCTCGTCTCCATCGTTCCCCTGCTCTTAGCCTCTGACACCCTACTTTTCATGTTACAAATGTAACATTCCAGAGTGCTTTTGGCCAAATGCTTATTTGCCGTTTCTTCATCCTCTTTTCGAAATATGTCTGCATCGGCCACCATTCTATCTATCTCCTCCTTGCTCAGTCTCTGACGTTCATTTGTAACAGTAATCTGATTGTTTAACCCTGTTCCCACAACCTGGGCAGAAACTGTAAGAATTCTGTTTACATCCACTTGAAAGCAAACTCTTATCTGTGGCACCCCACACCGCGCAGGTGGAATTCCATTCAGGACAAATTTACCTAGCAAATTGTTGTGTGCAACCAAAGATCGCTCGCCTTCATAAATTTGAAAACTTGCACTTGTCTGATTGTCATATACTGTGGTGACATATTTCTCCTTCAGAGTAGGAATGGGAGTATTGCGGGGAACTACTACTTTCACGACACCACTGCTAACTTCAATTCCAAGACTCAAAGGAGTGACGCCCACCAAGACTGAGTGGATGTTTTCCTCGTTCAGTACAGTTGCCTGCAAAGCTGCACCATAAGCAACTGCCTCGTCTGGATTTACACTTTTGTAGAGCTCCCTGCCCTCAAAAAATTGGCTTAGCAATTCCTGGACCTTGGGTATACGTGAAGAACCTCCTACTAATACAATATCGTCGATTTCGTGTTTGCTCAGCGTGGAGTCTTCCATGCATTGCTTCACTAATTGCATGCATTTGTCAAATATGTCCGCGTTGAGCTCCTCAAACTTCGCCCTTCTAATCTTTGTGTGGAAATCTCGCCCTTCGTAGAGGCAATCTATGTCAATTACAGTCTCTACTGCGGAAGACAAACTTCTTTTTGCTCTCTCGCACTCTGAAAGTAGTCTCCGAAGAGCTTTGGGACTTGTACTCATATCCCTTTTATATTTTTTGTTGAACAGCTGAACACAGTAATTGAGCATCGTATGGTCAAAATCCTGGCCGCCCAAATACATGTCTCCTCCAACAGCTTTTACTTCAACCTTACCTCTTTCAACTATAACAATAGATACATCGAAGGTACCTCCTCCAAGGTCAAAAACTAGAATGTTTCTTTTTCCTTTCTCTGATGTGTTAAAGCCATAAGTTATTGCTGCAGCCGTAGGTTCATTGATGATCTGCATGACATCAAGCCCTGCAATTGTACCGGCATCTTTAGTTGCTCGCTTCTGCAAGTCATTAAAATAAGCAGGCACGGTAATCACAGCATTCTTCACATCACACTGGAGGTATTGTTCGGCTATCATCTTCATTTTCACCAACACCATGGACGAGATTTCCTCAGCTGCAAAATGCTTTTTCTCACCTTTAAAAGCCACTTCAACCATAGGCTTGTCATTCTTACCAGGAACGATAGTGAATGGCCACAATAGTTTGTCAGACTGCACAGAGGGATCATTATATCTCCTTCCAATGAGTCTCTTGGCACCAAACACAGTGTTGGTAGGATTAGTTGAAATCTGGAACTTGGCAGCATCTCCAACAAGTCTTTCATTGGGGCTGAAAGCAACCATGGAGGGAGTGGTTCTGTTTCCTTGGTCATTAACAATAATTTCAACTCTGTCGTGCTGCCACACTCCCACACAGCTGTAAGTTGTCCCGAGATCGATGCCAATAGCCTTATCTTTGCCCTCTCTGTTCATGTTTCTGCATGAATGTAAGGAGTAAATTAGAAAATAATTCAAATTCTGATTCACAGAGGAAAATGCTGTTATTAATTCCACAATGATTTTTTTTTAAAACAGACTGCAACCTTAACATATTGCAAGAACCTTCTAATAATTACACCCCTGTTTTTCCATCACCTATCTCCTAGCCTCATTAACTCTCTAACCATTTTGGTTACAAGCTAAGGCTATGGTCACAACTTGCATATATCTCTTTGGCTGCAATTTGAGGGGAAATTGGGTATCCCTCTCAGTTGGTTGAACTAGTGGATACCATTCTGTGACATTTGGTCCCAGTCCTCTTTGGTAGCAGCAGTCAAAGATGCAGTGAAAGGGGCATTGATGGTAGTTTACTAGCTATTTAATGATTATTTTCTCTGATTTAGCTATGGTATCACAGTTTGACGTGATGACCCTGATTCAAAATGACAATCTGATAGCATCAATATAATTTATGCTAGTAGAAAGGGCATACCATTATAAATCTATGAATCCATCATGGTTTGGTTGGCAATCTATTTTGATAATTATTTTTGAGTTCCAATGTAGGGGACCGATGAACAACCCCTGTAAATGTATTGTGCTAGGTATATTTTTCATCTGTAGGCAGTTGCCCTGAATTTCTCATGGTAAGTATAATCGATTTTCGTTTCATAAATACATTTACCACGCCTGGGATATGCAAAGTGAGATATCTATGATGGGGCATTTAGCCTGTCAAACAAGTAGAAATTGTATTTGCCTGTCTACACTAACTACTGGAGAATAAATAGAGATATAGTTGTTACAAACACCCAGGAGAAGGGTAGGAAGGGCCTCTGCCCAGGACTAATTACATGCCGACATTATAAGGAACTGACATTGTAATTCATAAATTGACCAAAAAAAACTCATTACTTATAGGAATTAAGTTTGTGAACAGTCATTCTGTTATTCCCGTTTTGGCGTGGTTTCCATTGGCAGACACTGTATTTTTGAACTAAACTTGGCAGTGCAGCACAAGTGGGATGAGAAAAGAGGGTATAAAACCGAACCGTTGATGTAGATCCAGACGATTGAGGCCTCAAAAATTTCTTGACATGTATAGTCAGTATTTTCAATTGCATTCAACTAAGACAGCTAGAAAGGAAAGGCTGTGTAAATCTGAGGCCAGCCATTGTGCGTAACGCTCCATCCCCGTGTATTGCCAAAGCCATCTCACTGTCCGGTGCAGGTGCTAAGCCTACCATCATTTTACTCTCTCATAATGGCAGTGTAATTTATGACCTGTGTAATTTGTGACGGTGAAGTTAAAATATGTTTAGATTTGATAGAAATTGTTGTAAGTGCCAATATCTTATCCTAAACTGACAAATTTCAACTAAATTGCCATTTGATAGACACCATTTTTTTTGGTTCTGGAAAAAGATATTGGTGTTATTACACTTGCTGAAGCAATTCTCTGCCACTACAAAGGCTACTGCTACCATCCCAGCTCATTCATATGTCTAAAACAATTCTCTGCCGCTACAAAGGCTTCTGCATACATGGTTGAATTTTGTGGAGAGGCTTGGTATGGTTTCTCCTTTCTAAGCAGAATAGGGGCATCTGTGCCATAGATGGGTAAACTTTTTATTTTATGTGACATTTCTGTGTATGTTAGATGTTATGATTTAAAAGTAAGTTTTTTGAGTAGTTAATAGTTAGATTTTTAAGGGAAAGGCAGATTCAGTTGAATTCTTTCACAGTATATGTTTCTTGATATACAGTTGATCCTGATTCTACCAATTATTATAATAGGGAAGTTAAAAGAAATAATTTTTTTCATATGCATATATATTTGCTAAAATAATAGCCATAAAAATTATATTAGTTAATATTGAAGAGTATCATTTGGGAAAGAACATTGGAAAGTATAAAAGCAGTGCATAATGTGAGACCTCAAGATAATGAGAAGTTTTAGTTAGGACAGTGAAGAAGGAATATTTTTAATGTTTGCTTATAAGGTCATAATTATGTTGATAGATAATAAAAAGGTAATGAATCTTTAAACTATGAAGACAATAATATATGGTATTGGATGAAGAAGAGTGACAAACATTGTTTAGATAGGAATGTGAAGCAAAAGATCAGGAATTAAGAGAATGCAAACAGATATCAACACTAGTTGATTAGTACCAAGAAACAGGAGATTGAGTTTACAGAGTGGAAAGCTGAGTTAGATTGATGGATGCCCCAAATCATCTTGGGTTTGTTGTTATTTGATTCAATATTATTAATATTTATTTCATTTTTAGATCAAATGAGGATTTGTTAGATGTTATGATCCAAAAGTAAGTTTGTTAATGTTAGCAATGTGTTGGGAAGTTAATAGTTTAGTTCTTAAAGAAAAAGTGATCGTAAAAATTAAAAGGGTGAAGACCTTTCATAATTGTCAATAAATAATGTAATCAATTAAATTCCTGCATAATATATTTTATGTGTTTCTTTTATATTATTGCAAATATAAATTTTTTATTCTATTTATGTGCATATAATCTTAGTTTCTACAATTTAAAACATTGTGGAAAGGCAAAGTTGTTGAATTTTACTTGTTGAATTTAAAAATTGAGACTCTGGCAGAATTCTCCGTGTAAGATTAAAAATTGTCTTTCAATTATACTGTCATAAATGTTCAATCAATTAAACAATGGCATTTCTGTAAGATTCATATTTTGAAAGGGTTTGAAAAATTAAAGATGACAGGAGGAGTAAAATAAACAGATATGACTGTGAAATCAAGAATTACAATGACCAAAACAAACAAAATGCATATACATGGAGCTCAAAAAGTAAAGAGCATCTCATATTGAAGCAAATAAATGAATTTGTAGCATACACAGCTTTTAAAGAGTCAACAACCATAATACGCAAGTTCTGTGCTACTTAAATACTCTTTCCACTGCTGATTTTTTTTGTTTTTTTTGTATTGAGAGAAAATGCAAAGTACAAAGATAAAGAGCAGTATTAAACTGCAGAAAAGAAGCAATGGCTAGGAAAATTGCTGAAAACATTTACGTGTAAAATAAATGAGAGAGAAAAGAACGATTACCTTAAAATTTGAGACTCTGGCAGAATTCTCTGTGTAAGGCTTTCCTCAGCAATAAAAAATGGTGAGTCAAGTTCAGACTTAAAAGCCAAATGCAGCCTAAGAACAAAGGTATTCGTGTTCAGACTTGAGGAGCCAAATGCAGCCTTAAGAACGAAGGTATTCGTGATTTAAAGGTAAAGATGGTTTTTTTTCTTCCTCTCGATAAAGTGATATTATGCTCTTCTTTATCTTTTGGAGGATGAAGAAGGCCTAATACTTTTCCTTCTTTTTTATTCTAATGTTACCGTGGGAATCTTATAGTGATCGATATAATAAGGAATTGATATTAATAGATATTATTTTACATAGATTTTTAAATCACATTTTTCACTTTAACATTTTCAGTGTATAAAGTAAAACTTTATTTTGGAAAAGGGAAATATTTAAGTCTAAAGGAAAACATTATTTTTTAGGTGTAAATTTAACTTGAGTTATTTAATAAGATTTAAATTTATAGGCATAAATTAATTTAGATTATTAATAATAAAATTGAAGGTGTATATATTCTAAAGTAATAAATATATATTTTTTTTTATACAATAGGGTTGTCCTCGCGACCCAACCCACCAACCCGTATCTTGGATACCTGGGGCGAGCTGGGGTGAGACTAATCCCTTGTGAGTGAGATCTCCCATTCACAAGAAGTCCCACCTCTCAAACTTGAGAGTGAAGTTGAACTCGAGACCAATGGGGAGCAAACCCACTATCCAAGCCAACTTTGCTACCTATGTGGGCTCTAAAGTAATAAATGTTACATTAGGAAATATATATCTGATAAATAAAAGTATTTAGCTTTGGGTTTGAGAATAAATAAAAGTTTGATATGGTGTTAAATTTTGAATACCTTAAATTTAGAAGTGTGATATCTATTTATGCTTCATCCTAAGATCTAAACAATCTATTTATATTCAAGGGATTAAATCCATGGACTAGGATCAATTTTGTGCTTGCTGTAGAATAGGGTAAAATCAAGGTACAAAATATGAATCAACAATATCAACCACCAACTACCTAAAACTCAAGCCCTAAAGACCCTAATCCAACAATGAAGTACAAATGACAATAGAAACATAAATAATAAATCAATAATACCATAATTCGTATGCCATAGTTGATAATACATAGTATGCAAGAATAAGCCTAGTGATGGTGACAACAAAATATCAAAGATAGTGGTTGTATGATTGAAATGAAAGGGATAGGTCTCTTTTATAGAAAACCAAATTTGAATGAAGGGCTAAGATTAAATGATATGCCCCTGTGTGCCTTGGTGAAGATGGGGTAGACCTATGCCCCCTCGATTGTTTTTGCAAATTATGAAAAAGTTTTGAAAATTTTGAAAAATTGTTCCGATGAGCAAATTTGACAGTGGATGATGTGTTTATAGCAACAAAGTTTCAATTCTAGGTCCCCTAGGGTGTCTGCATTAGGGTTTAGACTCAACAGTTGATACATCTAGCTTAAAAGAGGGTAAAAATCCCACCCTAAGGGGGTATAAATAGGATTTTGGGCGGTAAAAATAGTCATTTGTGTATTTTGAGTTGAGTGAATAGTGAGCTTTGAGAGTGATTTTGTTGCGAAGCTGCTCCCAGAGTGTCGCATGTACCAATCACCTCGCACCATGGATTCAGAGTTCGGACCTATAGACGACCAAAGAGCTCAGGAGATGCAAACTATGTACACCTTTCTTTCTTTGTCATTTTATTGAATTTTGGTAGATTTTAGGGCTCAAACTTTAGCAAACAGATGTGGTGCACATTGTGTACCACAACTATTATCGTGTTCATCACAAGTGTGGTTGGATTCATCACATTTGTATGTGCAAAGCAAGTGTTTGTCAGATTTTCTCAAATGTGGTTGACTTGCAAATGCCAAGTGCGATGCATATGACTTGTGCGACACAACTATGGTGTGAAATGACACATGCAATATGGTGAGTCGCATTTGTGGAAGGGTACAACACATGTGCATTTGTGCGACGCAAGTGCATATTTGTATGCCACAAATGATTTGTGAGACACATTTGACTGCTAAGCCGCATGTGTGTGACAATATGACGCATTTGTTGGTTAGGTTTTTTGAGCTACTTTGGGAGAAAACTTTCTTTGTGATCAAAGTCCAATAGGTTTGCTTAGACATCCCAATTGACATAATGTGCTTTTCCTATGGTCCCAGGTGAGATACTCGCTTATCTACATTCGAGAGAGTCGGCCATCTACCTTTAGATTGCGAGACCGGTTGATTGATGAGGGGAGGGATCAAATTGATGCCCTATGATTGTATCATGTCGCGTTCATGCCTTTGATGCGAGCTAATCGAGGCCTATTGACAGCTCTTGCCGAGAGATGGCATTTAGAGACCAGTTCCTTTCACTTGCCCACTAGAGAGGCCACCATAACCCTTGACGATGTTTGAAGGATTTTGAGACTTCCTCTCCATGGAGAGCCTGCGGACTATGATCCAGACCGTGGGTTTGCTACTCTTCAGAGGTCCTTTGAGCATGAGGACATTGCAAAGCTCAGTGTGGAGGAGTACGAGATCTGTTGAGATGTGCTGGCCAACAAATATGAGCGGTTCGTCATGGTACTTTGCAGCATGATCAATGGGGTTGTGATACTTGATGGTCAAGGACATGGATTCCCTGTTGGATAGGGGAAGATGTTGATTGGCATGATGAATTAGGGGACCATTTACGCTTGAGGGCCATGCCTTCTTGCAATGCTTTACTCCCAGTTGCATAATGTGGCATATAGTAAGCCATAGTTATTAGCTGCGACACTATACTTATGGTCTAGGCATGATGTGGCGTATCTATTTTCTATATTTCTTGATATATTTGTAAATCTAATTTTTTATTATTATTCTACAAAGTTGATCTTAATTCTTACAATAATATTATAATAGAGAAGTTAAAAGAAAGTTAATTTTTTTCATATACATATATATTTACTAAAATAATAGCTATAAAAATTATATTTGTTAATATTGAAAAGTATCGTTTGGGAAAGAACATTGGATAAAAACAATGTATAATGTGAGACTTCAAGATAATGAGAAGTTTTTGTAGTTAGGATTGTGAAGAAGGAATATTTGTAATGTTTTCTTATAATGCATGTGGTATAAATGTTTATAAACATGTTGACAAATAATAAATTTTAATATGACTATGTCAAATAGCATTAGGAAGAGACAAAGGATCTTCAAACTGTGAAGACAATAATATATGACATTGGATGAATAAGAGTGACATGTTCAAATATGAATGTGAAGCAAAAGGTCAGGAAGAAGAGAATGCAAACATATATCAACACTAGTTGATTAGTAGCAAGAAACAAGTGATTGAGTTTATAGGGTGGAAAGCTGGGTTAGATTGATGGATGCCCGAAATCATATTGGGTTTGTTGTTATTTGATTCAATATTATTAATGTTTATTTACTTTTTAGATTAAATGAGGATTTGTTAGATGTTTTGATCCAAAAGTAAGTTTGCTAATGTTAACAATGTGTTGGGAAGTTAATAGTTTAGTTCTTAAAGAAAAAATGATTGTAAAAATTAAAAGGGTGAAGACCTTTCATAATTGTCAATAAATAATGTAATCAATTAAATTCCTTTATAATATATTTTCCTTGTTCATTTTATATTATTGCACATATATATTTTTTTTTAATGTGCATTTAATCTTGGTTTCTACAATTTAGTACATTGTGGAAAGACGACAGAGTTGTTGAATTTTACTTTTTTGTTCTGTCATGCAAGCCCATTTTAAAAATTAACCTTATTCCCAAAATTGTGAAGTCATACATTAAAATAAATTTTGGAGAGAATTCTCATTCAAGACACACTTCTTCTTCTTTTAAGATTACATAGTTTTAAGATTATATAGATATTGACATGTTTATCTTTATGTAATAGATTGCAACATTATAAAAAAGCATACATCTAAATTTAAAATTGTCTTTCAATTATCATAAATACTCAATCAATTAAACAATGACATTTCTATAAGATTTATATTTTGAAAGGTTTTAAAAAATTAAAAATGACAGAAAATAGTAAAATCAATAAAAAAAACAATTGTGAAATCAAGAATTACAACAACCAAAACAAACAACATCAACAAATTTATGAAATCCACAAAATAAAATAAGAAAATCCATATACATGAAGCTCAAAAAGTAAAGAAAATCTCATATTGAATCAAACAAATGAATTAGTAGCATACACAGCTTGTTAAGGAGTCAAGTTCAGACTTAAGAAGCCAAATGCAGCCTTAAGAACAAAGCATTCGTGATTTAAAGGAAAAGATTTTTTTTTTTCCTTCCTCTCGATAGATTAATATTATACTTTTCTTTCATTTTTGGGGGGATAAAGAAGGCCTAATACTTTTCTTTCTTCTTATTCTATGTTACCATGGGAGGAATATAGTGATTGATAGATAATTATTTCTTTTATAAAGTACATTAAACATTATTTTTTAAGTATAAATTTAATTGAAGTTGATTTAATAAGATCAAATATATAGACATAAATTAATCTAGTTTATTAATAATAAAATTGAGTCTAAAATAATAAATGTTACATTATGAAAAATATATGTGATAAATAAAGATATTTAGTTTTGGATTTGAGAATAAATAAAAGTTTGATATAGTGTTCAATTTTGAATATTTTAAATTTGGAAATGTGATCTTTATTTATGCTTCATCTTAAGATCTAAAAAATCTATCTATATTACAAGGGGTCAAATTCATGGACTATGGTCAATTTTGTGCTTGCAAAACTATCATGTACCCTTGGAAATGATCTTGACTAGTGTACAATCCTAATTCATATCGTGCTTGATTTGCTCATGTCTTTTTTTCCTTTCTACTACTTGAGATTAGCAATATTTTTAAATAGCTTTAGAGAATTATTGATTTGTGTTAAATGGATATGTTTTCCTAATTCAACCCCTTAAAAACCTAAGTAAAATATCAAAGGAAACAAGTCTTAGCTGTGTGAATTGTCCTAAAATGAGCGTGTATATAGATTCATTTTAGAACACCAAATTGAAGTGTCATTTCGCTAAATGCGAACAATTTAGATCTACATGATTGGAAGAGGAAGAGAGGTCCCTTAATGTGAATTGGATAGCTTTAAATATAATTCCATAGTAATAAAGTGTGTAAAACACATGTTTACTTGGCCCTTAACATAAAAGGAATAGACACAAGTTGGCCAAATTTTGAAATTTCAGGGGTCAAGTTCATGGTCATGGGGCCAACCTTGTGACCACAAAAAATGACTTGTGATATGAAAATAGCCAAATCAAAGTGAACAATATATGTTCTAGGAATATGTACATGGATAGGCATAATTGATGTGTAGTTTGGGTGAATATATCAAAGTTTGCACGTATGGGAGTGTTGTGGGAGATTAATATGTGTAGATAGGTGGATAATTATAAAGGGAAAATAGTCCAATTTTTCATGATTTTGTGTCATTTATCAATATATAAATTAATAACAAAATAATAATTGCAATCTAAATCTCATTATCAATGATCATGAGAGAGAGAAGGAAATAGGGTTAAGAAATTATGTTTGTACGAAAAGTGGATAATGCTCCACCAAGTATGGTGGTCATAAGATGATGAAGCACATTGAGTGTTGGTGTGCCATGTGATATTGATCTATTTGGTCATGATAGGTGAGTCTTTATATAAGCAAATGCAAGTATTTATAAAACTCAACTCAAGAATGCTAATGACAAAATATGCCCCTTCAATTGGTTGCATCCTTAGGATACAAGGAATTGGATGAAAGGGAAACGCAATACATGAAATGTAAATATAGTCTAAGAATGTAAGCATATAGATTAAATGTAAATGCATGCATCATGTACCAAGTAGATGAATTATGTCAAATGATAATCAAGAAAGCACATGGGATAAATATGTCTAAATTTAGGGTTAATGTTGCCTTAATGTTAGCAAGGAAAATTGGTGATGTAGCCCCTAGTTTCTAGGAACACTCAATATAAGCACATAAGAAACTAGTAAATATATTTTCCCCTAATTTGGTAGCATGAGCAACAAAGGGAGATGATATGTTCCTAGTGATGAGCTCTGGTGATAGCATATATAATTTTGCTACAATTATTTTCTTTGGAAAGACTTGGTACATTTAATGCTTTGTTATACCTTTTAATTATTGTGAGAATAATTGGGTTTTAAAGTGTTTATTTTTTTATGAATAGAATTGTTGAAATAGTTGAATTTTTTTTTCCATGCATATATATATGCACACACTCACCTTTGGTCAGTGGAGTTGGGACCCTCCTTTTCTCTTCATTGGCAGCCATAATCGGCCCATAGTTTCTATAGGCAAGGATCCTCTCTTCTACGTTTTCAGATGACCCCGTAAGCTAGATGTCAGAAATGAGAAGCTCTCTGGTGCTTCCTACTTGGATACCTTCCTTCTCTATTTAGTAATCGGGTTCCCCCTACTCTCTATAGGGAAATGCCTAGGTTACCTCTCTATACGTCATACCTTTTTTAACGCCCCCCGACTACAGTTCTTGTCAACTCTACTAGACTTTAGTCCCAAAAAAATCCTCCTTTACTACTTTAGTCTTACACCCCAGGCACATCAACCCCATTCTCTCTAGTCAATGATAGAAACAATGTCAGGGGTGTATTACATCATATACCCTTCTTTACATCCTTAGTCTTACACTAAGGGGCACATCAAACCCTTTCTTTCTAGGGGAAATGTACTAGTAGCTGCCAGGACTAACTTCGTGCATTTTTGCAAAGTGAAAAATAGGTCTAATTTCAATTTTTTTTTGGGCTTCTTCGTAAGCGAGTTAGGACCTTAAAAAGAAAAAAAATGGATTTTGGGTATTTAAAATGTGCTTTATGGAACCCGTAAAGTGAAAGGTGCTAAAAAAGGGTGTTTTTTAACCTCTGTCCCCTACATCTTCATTATTTCGCCCATACCCGTTCATTATAAATAAATAATTTTTTTTAAAATGCCTATTTACAATTATCATTTAACCTATTCGAAGTTACGTTTGTATGTGGGCCTGATCAAAATATCACATGGGTCCGCTAGGAGGTGGTCACTTTAATCTCTACCTCATCACATTACAATGTTAATCACGTGTCTCATATGCCTTCATCAAACCATGCGTATGAGTTAACCAGATGCCCCATATACCTTCATCAAACCACACATATGTGTTAACCTAACCACGGGTTGCTGGGCAGCTTTAAGCCCTAAACTCATCATCTCCTGTGGTTTCCTTCCAGAATTTTTGTAGCTGCCTCCTCTCTCCCACCGTTGAATTTTGCTCCTACAACCATGGTGATGTCCTTCAACTCCCTTCTGCTGCAGGTAACATCTCCACCTCTCTTCACTTGCAAGATTGTTTGTTCAACAGTGGGTTTTTGTTGGCTTCGACAATGTTTGAGTGCATTTTGGTGTGTTTAAAAATCATTTCTATGTATGGCATTAAGGGTTTGACTGTAATAATTTCTATTTACATGTGAATGGTAGAAATTTGATCCCTCGTGAATTATTTTGTCTATGGCATTGAGGGTTTGACCGCTATGCCTTTTTTTGACATTATTCTATGAAGTAATCACATCTAATGTGATTTAAACATAACATTGACAAAATTTTGACCAAGTATAATCATGAAATTTAATGGGTATATAATCTTGAATTTTTTTTTATGTAATCTTATATGGAGCTGCATAAAATGTCCCCACCTCTCTTCACCTGCAAGATTGTTTGTTCAATAGTGGGTTTTTTTTGGCATTGACGGTGTTTGAGTGCTATGATTTCTTTTGACATTATTCTGTGAACTAATCTCATGTAATGTAATATAAACAAAACATTGACGAAATTTTGACCAAGTCTAATCATGAAATTTAATGGGTATATTGTCAAATACCAGTATAATCATAAAATTTTATGGGTTTTCAATTTTTTCCTCAAATTATTGAGGGGTTTCAGGATATAGGTTAATGGGTAGACATTTTCTATTTTCAGTAATTATAATATGCACATGAAATTAAATGGGTATACAGATTTTGTTGGATTCTCTCTAAATCCGTACATTATTATCATTAAAAGGACAATGAGTAGACAACTTTTTGTCCCAATTTCTAAACCAGTTTTAAGATTACATTTTGCAGACAATTATATATATATATACATACAGTCAAATATTTTAGGGTTTCATCATATCAAGCCGTGTAGGGTTTCATCATATGAAGCTTCATAGACAATGATATGTTCTAATCACATTGTATATATATTTTTGTAGAGAATGATTTATTCTTTTCAGACAATGATATGTTCTTATCAGATTGTATAAATAACTTTTTAGACAATGATATACTATTTTGAGACAATGATATATTATTTTCATACAATGATATGTTATTATCAGAATGCATATATATTTTTGCAGTCAATGATATATTCTTCTCAGACAATGATATGTTCTTATCAGATTGTATATATATATATATTTGCAGACAATTATATATATAATTGTCTGCAAATATATATACAATCTGATAAGAACACACACACACACACATATATATATATGTTCATGTGATGACACCTTACACGGCTTGATATGATGAAACCCTACACAGCATGACTATATATATAATATAATCTGATAATAATATGTCATTGTATGCAAATACAATGATATATTATTATCATATATATATATATATAGTAATTCCTTGTAGTGTTTCATCATATCAAGTTGTGTATGGTTTCATCACATGGACCTTAACATGATCCTCTATCAATGTCTTTCATTTAATAATGCCCAAGTTTCTTGCCATATATCCCTATAACCTAGTTATCTTTAATAAACACATTGGCATTATCAGTTTAATATCCCTATAACTCAGTTACTTTGCATTTGTTCATATCCTCATGGAAACCCATAGATGCCAAAAATATCATCCAACTAAAGAAAGGTAAAACCAGTGATGGTTCAAGAAGAGTTTTCTTTTTTAGCTTAGAGGTAAAACCAACTTCTTGAAGATTAGAAAAAACCTTAATCTTCACAAGCATGACTTTAAACCGATCAAAGTCATTTAATGCAACTCTTTGCTTTTGCACAATTAGTTTCCTTCCCCATGAACTATTCTCCCATCCCTCCCGAACCTTGGTTAAATAATAACAATGGATAGTCACTATGTAGTTGCTAACATCCATGGCAACCTCCATATACATTTCATAAAATTTCATTGTCTACTTTCTCCAATTTTATACTTGAAATTTTATACATGGCAACCCTTTCTTTTTTGGTATCTTAGGGATGCCAATTTTGATATATGTTAAAGAGAGCCTCTTGAAGTCAATTTTGATATCAGCTAAAGAGACCCTTTTGCTATCTTAGGGATGTCAATTTCAATGTCATTTTTAATATATATATCAGATTTCAAATGTATAATCTTAGATAGATATATGATATAGATATATGTCCATATAAGACTACACATGTAATTTGATATAGATATATATCTATATAAGAGTGCACATGTAATCTGATATATATATATATATATATATCAGATTATATATGTATAATCTTATATGGATGATAGAGGTGAAAATGAGGAAGAGAACCACGAGAGATGATGAGTTTATGGCTTAAAGTTTCCCAACAACCTGTGGTTAGGTTAACTCATACGTGTGGTTTGATGAAGGAATATGGGGAATGCGGTTAACTCATATGCATGCTTTGATGAAGGCATATGGGGCACATGGTTAACAATGTAATGAGATGAGGTTGAGATTAAAGTGACCACCTCCTAGCAGACCCATGTCATATTTTGACTGGGTCCACATACAAACATAACTTGAAATAGGTTAATTGATAATTGTAAATAGGCTTCTTTTCATTCAACGCACCATTGTAATGACCGATTGTTTGGCACAAAAATTCAAATTTGAAATTCAATCACCACAATTCAATGCATTCAATATACACATTCGAATCATTTTATAGGAGGCAATTTCCAGTGTCATTTTCATTACAAATTATCCTATGCTTTCACTGCATATCCTTTGCAAAATTCACCTTCGTACATATAAAAAAATAGAAAACATATTATAATTTATATGTATGACTGGATTTATGCAAGCCGCCTATTTTTTCAATTACATCAAATACAAATTTGATTTCCTATAAGCCACGACAAAACTCAGGCATAATTGACCATTGCAAAAAAATGACATATTGTTTCCCACGAAGATTCAATTTGCACATTCCAATGATTTTATAAGAGGGAATTTCGAGGGTCATTCCCTATATATCCTCTACAAAATTCATAGCTTACTAAGGCAACCTATGCACATTCCTCTTAAAAGGGAGCTTATTCATGTTGGTACACCCAGAATAACTAAATTCATGTTTTTATTTATCAGTATACCAGATTTAAATTTATGTTGTTTGTTTCATTATTCAATATACTCTTTTATATTTATGTACTTAGTGTCTACATTATTTTCAGGGATACAAATTATTCAGTTTTTAGTTAGTTGTTCAAATGAGCATTATCCATTATGCAATCAGATCACAAAATACAATATATTTATTTTATTTTATCTGTTTTCTTCCACTTATTTTATGTGTTTCAATAATCAAATTACATATTAGTATATACATATACATGTACATGTACATGTATATGTATGTGTACATTCATATACATATACATGTACATGTATATGTATATACACATACATGTACATGTATATGTATATACACATACATATGCATATGTATGTATGAATGTATATGTATATACATAGACATGTATATTTAAATATATATATATATATATATATATATATATATATATATATATATATATATATATTGAAAGTCATGGCACGAAGTATATGCACAATACACACCCTCAAATAGATTCATGCAACGATTGTCAATAAATATATGTATATGTACATGTATATGCATATAGATATACATGTATACACATACATAAATGTATATATATGTCCTTTCTGTTAGAAACCAAGATTAGACATGCAAACCAAAAAACCTTCCACATAAGAGAAAATAAAAAAAACAAAGCTATTGCAAAAAGATGTGCAAATAATATTATTCAGAAATTCAATAATTTTACATGAGATGATTTGCTTTATAAAAGCAATGTATGCATAACCCTAATCTTATCTTGAGCAACAAGATAGCTCAACAAGATAAGGATGACAATAATTAACCTAGGAATTAAAATATTACCAAAGTAAAGTTATGCAAGTGTAATTAAATATTAATTACACTAACACCCCCCCATAAGTGCAAATTAGGGAGACTAAAAAAGCATGCACCTAAAACTAAGATGAATGCAAGAAAGCATGAATGGGTCCTAGCAACCAGGCCTGATCAGGTACCCATGTAAAAATTCAATAATGAGGTAGAGAAGAAAAACCCAGTGGGACAAAACCCCCCTACAATGAGATGACTGCTGCAAAGAAGCATTGGACTTGAACACTGTGGAGTAACACTGGAACCAAAATTTGAAAAGTAAGGAAAGATACTTCTGTCTACAAGAAACCAAAGTGAAATCATAATAATGCAACAATAGACCTGATGCCATGGAACCCTGGAAAACTCACAAATTGGAACAACCCTGGAATATGTGAAGCAACAGTAGATGAAATGATGGAAAAATCTTGAAACTGTGTATCTCGATGCCGATGCCAAACTGAGACTAAAATCTTCCATGGGAACAAGTACCATAAATACTTTGGAACATTAACCATAAAAACATGGCCCTCAAATTGAGATGGATCTGAACCAATGCAGATCAATAAACATAGGCTCTCAATTTGAATCATGAACCAATGTGAATTTGATATGTGTCAAGCAAGAGCAAGATGTGGCCAAAAGAAACTGGATACAACCCATGCGAGTTGTCATCAAGATCAAGATGGAGATCACAGTGAAACTACACTCTAATCAGATTATTATGCAAGAAACCCCCCTGATGGAACATTATCTCAGTTCATTTATTACAATAACCCAATGATTGTAAAAGGAGAGAATGCTAAACATGCATAAACATAGAATAAAAATAGACCTCAGATATGTGTAGAGGAATGAACCAGCTTTCTGATTCCACTTGAATGGAAAAAAAAGGATCACCGAGTCAAAAGATATGCCCTCTAAAGCGAAATTTGAACATATGACTTCAACTAGAAAAAAATACCACCAAACAACAAAATCTCTAGAAAAAACTGCACCATCAGTAAATTGGGCTCGCTAGCTTTCTGGCGATATCTCATTTCAAAAAATTCACCTCCAAGATTAAAATTTATGCCAAAATGAAAAAATAGCTCTTGGTCTACCATATGACTGCACCCCTGTACCTGGCAAAAAAGAACCTGCTTCTAGGTGGGTTGCGGGAAGGTGGTGCGATGGTAGTGATAAGCTGGCACCACTCTTGGCACCACCCATTGACAATAGAGCCCCCCCGGGGTGGAAATAAGACCAGGGGCCGGAAGCACTGACCGACAAGTACTTGGGAGGCCGATGATGGATAGAGCGATCGATAGAAAAAATGATGCTGACTGGAGTAGGCAATGGTTGGTCAAAGGACGACACTGATCTGACAGGACTGGTACGATGGTGCCAATATTTGTAGATTTAATAATATAAATCCCAAAAAAATATAATATCCACAGAGTATTGAAATTCAAACCCCACAATAATTTGAATATGCCACCAAATAAAATTTCAGCCCCCAAAATTTTTGATAAAGCCTGAAAAAAAAAATGCAGAACATTTAAAATTATTGAATTTTTTTATTCTTCAAAATATAGTACCCTGTACCTGGGTAGGTCGTACGACTACCCAGGTAAATGTTTTTTTTCCCTCATGAACAACTAACACTAAAATAGGGCATATTATATGTTTATTTTTGTCTCTCAGATGCTCTGGATCTGATGGCGAGGTTCGATCTTCCTGAAAAATGCACCAGAAGCTTCACAACTCCCAGATATGACAAAAAAAAACCCTCATAACTATGGCATAAAATATCAGATTTAGGCGAAACAAAAGTCGATCTTGACTTTTTCGACAACCTTGGACTTGAAAATGAGCTAATATTTCCTCCAATGTGTTTTGAAAGTGACCATGCAAGAGCATCCAAATAGAGAGGAAATCTTAAGGTATGAAACCCTTAAGGAATCCTGAACTACTTTGCAATGATTTTCTCAAAAATATGAGAAGGGGTTGCAAATCAAGGGCTCTGATACCATGTTGGAAACCAAGATCAAACATGCAAACAAAAAACCATTCCACAAAAGAGAAAATCAGAAAAAGCAAAGCTATTGCAAAATATGTGCAAATAATATTATTCAGGAATTCAATAATTATATGAGATGATTTGCTTTATAAAAGCAATGTATGCATAACCCTAATCTTATCTTGAGCAACAAGATAGCTCAACAAGATAAGGATGATAATAATTAATCTAGGAATTAAAATATTACCTAAGTAAAGTTATGCAAGTGTAATTAAATATTAATTACACTAACACTTTCTATTGCACTCTACCATGTATGGTGCCATCATATGAAATACACACTATTATTTTCAACTTTATACCAAGGATCAAAACATTGTGGATTTTAATGCTCCAATCAAAACTCTTATTGTTGTGCATGCAATATTGTAAGGATGATATGATGTGGGAATGCTACGAGTACCAAGTACTACCCCTATTTATTACAATTATTTTGTAGGCAAGCAGGAGTGTGGAGAGGTGAATCAAGTATGTGGATTATCAACATACCAACAAAGTTGTGTTTGTTAACACAATAAACTCTATAGGGACATTTTTCTCTGAATGCTTTATGATATGTTTACATTTTCTGATATGCATATGTTCATAAATATATAGTTTTCTTATAAATGCTTATTTGATTGGACAAATATATTTATTGGCATTGGTCTCTTAATGCCAAGCATACGAGGACTTCTCTGCAATCAATAGAAGAAATTCAACATTAATGAAAAGTAAAGTCTATGACTTTACTTTGGAAATCACCTAGTAATAATGAAAAATGTGTCTTTTTATATATATGGCTGAAAGTTAGATGAAATGAGTAATAGTATATAGTAATTATGAGATTAGTTAGTATTAGATTAATTATATATCTGTATGTATATATATATATTGATAAGTATATATGTACATACATATATATGGTTATGCATATATGTATGTACATATATAGCTATATTTATAAGTGTGTGTGTCTATGTGTATATATATATAATTAATCTAATAATTAACATGTAGTTTTGTAAAGTTTTGATACTGATAATTGATAAGAATATATCATTGTCTGCAAACACATATATACAATCTGATAAGAACATATCATTGTGTACAAGGAGGTGGTCACTTTAATCTCAACCTGACCACATTACCTTTTTAACCATGTGCCCCATATACCTTCATCAAACCATGCGTATGGGTTTACCTAACCGCGGTTTGTTGGGCATCTTTAAGCCCTAAACCCATCATCTCCTGCAGATTTTTTGGCAGGTTACTATTTGTAGACAATGATATATTCTTATCAGATTGTGTGTATATATATGTATATACACACACAATCTGATAAGAATATATCATTGTATGCAAATATATATATACAATCTTATAATATAATATCATTGTTTGCAAAAAATATATTGTTGTTTGCAAACAAAGTTTTGTGCTTATTTTTATTGACAAAAACTGAAACATAGTATAATTAGTGAGACCACAGAAAATAGAAGGCTGAAACCCTCATCAAACATATAAGAGATACAAATTTGATATTCCAATAACAAACAACAACAACATTAGGACATTTTATAATCATATCATAGTTATATTTTGAATCAAACTACAATAGTTGATTGGGTGGTGCGAGAGAAAAACATGGCTAGAACATACCTGAAACATACGAAAATATTACTCAAAGCTTGTATTGAACTTCTCACCTTAAACATATGTGAGGTTTGAAACACAATTACAGTAGCATTATCACATCTTATAATCATATAGCAGTTATAACTTGAAGTAGATAAACAAATATGATTTGCAAACCAGATCACCAAAATATACTACTACATTGATCAAAAAACAAAATTCTATATTCACATAATCAATTGCCCATATTCCTAGGAAAATGAGGAGGGGTGAGGTATCCGCCAATAGCTGAGTCAGGTTGACTAGTAGGAGGTGATACTTGGTTAATACCTCCTTGAAGGCATGTTGCTATTTGAGTAAGCAATGTCTGGCTTGCATCTGCAGTCAATCCCATTTGTTGTGAGCCACTCCCAACTTGCATATTGTTGATGGTTGTAAAGGATGGTGAAAAACTGCTTATCATATCAAGTAGGATAGGATGTTGGGAGGGTATAGGATCCCCCACTGTAGACTTACATTTTATCTTATCTGCTTGTTTTTCTTTCTTTTCTACTGGCTTTTGTAGATGTCCATCCTTGGCCTGCTCCTGTCTAATAGCTTTTTCTCACATTCTTATCATTTTCTTCTCATCTTCTATCACTTTCCTTGCTTGCTTGTTAGCCATTATTGCTTCCTTTAGAATTGCTTCAACTTCACGATCTTCCTTTCTCCACAACATTTTCTCCTTCTTACGTTGCTGCAACTCCTCTTTCCTTTTTTTATTTGCCTCTTGTTGGTTGAACAATTCAATGAAGGCATCAAATACTAGTACTTGGGACTGCCTACTAAGGCGAAGCACTCCCAAACGACCTCCCCATGATGTTCCTTGCACCCTCTGCACTTGAAGTTTCAAGAATTTTCTGTTTGGTCTTGTTGTTTGTGATCCATCATGTGGGGTGCATGGCACAAACTCAACTTCTTCCTCACTAATAACATTGTCATCTTCACTTTGACCATCACTACACTCTTTCCAATTCCTTGTAATAGTGAAGTAATGTATTACTTCAGCTAGATCAACATGTGGTGGGGAAGACATAGAGAGGATGAATTCTTCCTCAGTTGGATTTATTTTCACTCTTGGGTTTGTGGCTACTTCATGCATCCATTCCGGTTGGCTAACTTGAGTTGGAAAACTCAGGCTTGCTGATGTAGTGGTTGTATCTCCAATGCATGGTGCAATAACTGGTTGAACTTCTGGTTGGAAATTTGCAAAAACTCGTTAGATTTCTGGTTGAATGTGTGTTGTAGTTTCATCACCCCCATTGCATTCTACTGCAACATCACTTGCCACATCACTTGCATCGTATTCCCTCACAAAACCATCTATTACATCCTCATTGTAACCAAGTAGACACAAGCATGTCTCTACTACCATAACATCTTCTTTAGTTTCCATTGTGACTGGTTCATCTTCTATTGTAGGAGTTGCAACATCATCTTCAACAACATAGCCCTCACTTGGACCCATGTTGCTATCAAGGGCAGAGATTAAGAGGCCAAATTCCTATTCTGCAGAACCCACTAACAATGTTGCTTGGTTTGAAGGATTTTCTGAAAGCTTGGCTTGCAAGAGTTTCCAAATATTCACGTCCAATATCAATATGTGGGTTTGCAGCTTGCCAAATGTTTCTTTGCTCTCTAAAATATGCCTTGAATGGAGAAAAAACATTGAAATCCAATGGCTGTAGCTTATGACTGGTATGAGCAGGTAGTGTTAATAGGTCTATTCCTAATTTTTTTGATTCTGCAATGGTATTGAAAGCCACATGGCTGCCATGACCATCAAAAATGAGAAGGGCCCTATTTGTCGGTGAAACCCCACTGGGGATATTAGCTACAAAATGGTCTAAACATTTGAAAAATAGTTCCTTTGTCATCCAAGCATGTTCTTGGACTGCCTTTAATGCCCCTATCTCACAATTAATGATATAGTTCTACATGTGCCTCTTTGATTTAAACAGGTAGAACCCGAGAATGCTTATCCCAGCCGCACTTACACAAGCCAACATTGTGATCCAGTCTCTACTTTTTGATACCAAATGTGGTACACATTTTGTACCCAATTTGGCAATAAATCTCATGCCACAGTTCCTACTAGCCTGAATACCAGTCTCATCATAGTTCCATATTTGACTTACTCCATAGTGGTTAAGGTTGATCAGATTCTTGAGGTTGTTGTAGAATGCTTGCACAAAAGAAGCATGAACCATAATCTCTTTGTCATTGTCCACTCCTTCAGTTGTTCTGATTGTCAAATCTGGGTGCCTTCTTTGAAATCCTTCCCACCATGACCTCCCGGGGACCCCATTTGTGAAAGGATTGGGTTGACTTGCAGTTATTTGGGTAACTGTGGCTTGTAGCTGATTTACTTGTAGTTTGTGGCCCAATTCTGCCATGTCCTTGCACTATTGGACAACTTCAGTCTCCTCTTCAAATAAAATGGTACGTGGACCCCTCCTCTTCATGGTGGTGCATCCTAACAACCATGCCCTCAAACTATTAGGTGGCATACCCCACTTGATTGTTGCTGCCCTGATTGACATGTTGTGTTCTTTGAAACTGTTAACTGCTCCTTCTATATCAACATATGTCCACTGCCTAATGGGTACAGGTGAGGATAGTTGCACAACAGGTTGAACATTTGGCTAAACAGGAGGTTTGGCTTCTGTTGTGTTGGTGGCTTCATCTGTAGAGTTAGGAACATCTTCTTGGCTAGGAATTGCATGGACTTCCTTAGTAGCCTATGTTTCAACGAAGTGCACCCAATGAGTGACTCTAATGGTGTGTTTTCCTCTTCCTACAACCCTTGTTGTTCTTCTAGAAGGTGCCATAATTTTCCACTTAACTTGCATGAATAGTAAAAATTGAATAACTTGTTAGTACAACAAAGAATATATGATTATCTGCATAGATATATATACAATCTGATAAGAACATATCATTCTTTGCAAAAATATATATACAATCTAATTAGAACATATCATTGTGTGCAAAGCTTAATGTGATTAAATTTCATGATTATAATGTAGGGATTCGAAGAGAATCCAACAAAATCTATATACCCATTTAATTTCATGTGCATATTATAATTACTAAAAATAGAAAATGTCTTCCCATTGAACCATATCATGAAACCCATAAAATTTCATGATTATACTGGCGTTTGACAGTATACCCATTAAATTTCATGATTATACTTGGTGAAAATTCTATCAATGTTCTGTTTAAATCACACTACATGTGATTAGTTCATAGAATAATGGCAAAAAAAATCATAGCAGTCAAACCCTTGATGCCATAGAATAATTCACGAGGGATCAAATTTCTACCAATCACATGTAAATAGAAATGATTACAATCAAACCCTTAATGCCATACAGATAAATGATTTGTAAACACACCAAAATGCACTCAAACATCGTCAATGCCAACAAGAGCCCACTGTTGAACAAACAATATTACAGGTGAAGAGAGGTGGATCAAATTTCTACCCGTCACATGTAAACCCTACACGGCTTGATATGATGAAACAATACATGGAATGACTGTATATATATATATATATATATATATATATATATATATATATATATATATATATATATTTGTGTGTGTGTGTATGTATGTATGTATGTATATATACAATATGATAAGAATATATCATTTTATGCAAAGATGATATATTCTTATTAGATTATATTATATATGTGTGTGTGTGTGTGTGTGTGTGTGTGCATGCACGTGTGTATTTATGTATGCATATGTGTATGTATGTATGAATGTATATGATTATTAAAGAGGGATTCAGAATATAATTGTGATATGATTAAAAAAGGGGTAATGTTGTTGTTATTATATTTGATGTATGGTATAATGTTGCTATTATTATCTTTGATTTATGATGAATGTAGGTGAAAAAAATGTAACTATGATATGATTAAATAATGGATAATGCTAAGTTGAACAATTGACTGAAAACAAAATTATTTGTATTCCTAAAAATAATGTAAACACTAAGTACATAAATATAAAAGAGTATATTGAATAATGAAACATATAACATACATGTAAAACATTATGCCTGATAATAATGTAAACACTAAGTACATAAATATAAAAGAGTATATTGAATAATGAAACAAAAACCATAAATGTAGAACAGTATGCTTGAAAATAATGTAAATAGTGAGTACTTAAATATAAAAGATTATATTGAATATTGAAACAAACAACGTAAATGTAAAACAAAGAGGCTAAAAATAATGTAAACACTGAGTACGTAAATATAAAAGAGAATATTGAATAATGAAACATACAACATAAATGTAAATCTAGTATATTGATAAATAAAAACATGAATTTACTTGTTCTAGGTGTATTGACCCAAATAATCTCCCTTTTAAGAGGAATGTGCAGAAGTTGCCTTAGTAAGCTTTGAATTATGTAGAGGATATTCAATGAAAGGAAAGGAGAATTCGTAATGAACATGACCTTGGAAATTCCCTCTTATAAAATCATTTGAATGTGTAAATTGAATGCATTGAATTGTGGTGGTTGAGTTTCAAATTTGATTTTTTTGTGGGAAACAATTTGTCATTTCATTTTGCAGTGGCCATTTATGCTCGAGTTTTGCTATAGCCTTTAGGAGATCAATTTTATATTTGGTTTAATTGACAAAATAGGCGACTTTATTAAATTCAGTCATATATATGAATTATAACATGTTTTTTGGTATATTAGGGAGGGCTCTCACACCATTAACTGTCTATGTAAGTACCAAAAGTAGATGGAGTTAATGCATGAAGATGTGAAGGGAAGTGTGGGTGAACGTGAAATTGATAGCTCATAAAGTTGATCAATGTTTTGTATTATGTCAGAATGTGCACCATTAACTGTTCATAATGTTTTAAATTATGTGACATTGTGCACCATTAACTGTTTATGTATACATGTAAATATAATGTACTAGAAGCTTTAAGCCACTTGCATGGGGTGGTTATTGTAAACATCACTGTACTTTATTTAATTCATAAATGACTTTATTTTGTGCAAGTTGACTTGTGTTGAAAACATATTTGCACCAATATATGTTTATGTTTAAACTTGTTTTTTTTTGTTGGTTAGTTACACGCTAAGTAGTAAACATATATTGGTGTAATGTCTAAATTTTTATTGGCATAACTAAAACATTGTAATGACTAAAATGTAAATATTTATTGGGGGGATAGGTGAACGAGGAGTAAACAACAATCGAATCATGAACGACAATTAGGGGTTTTCCCCTATTCACTGCTAGGAAACAATCACATTTCACCTTTTTAGGCCCAAAACTAGACCTGAGGAAATATTGCAACTAAGGTGAAGAAATGAATCAACCTTTGGATAGATAGCAACAACACCAACTATAGGGTCATCCTACATATATATATATGTGTGTGTGTGTGTGTGTGTGTGTGTGTGTGTGTGTGTGTGTGTGTGATGAAGGGTACTCCCCTTAACATCTAAAATTCACAAAAAACAACATATAATGGCACAAAAAAAATTCAAGAAGGAAAGAAAATATTTTCTATGATCACTGAAATGAAAATGAAATTACAACATTATATTTTCCATCACATAGGCTTTCTGATTACACAAATCTGCAAGTCTACAAATCGGAGCCACCATCTACTCTGCTCTGGCCTCTTCTCTGTAGTCTCCCTTTACATCCTTTATTTGGAAGGTGTAACTACCCTAGAATCTTCTAGAAAGTTTATCCGCCCTAGAATCTTCTGGAAAGTGTAACTTCCTCAGGAAGATATTTTGAAATTTTATTAATTTTGGCATTACAACTTCATAGGGTCATAACTTTTGATCCGACCATCAAATTTTCTATTATAATACCTTTTCGGAAAGGTCTCCAAAAATGCCAAAAAGTAGGGCCTAAAGGCCATCAAATTTTGTTTTCCACCAATTTTCAGGCCCATCCGGAGCCTCTTAGTGCCTCAAAATTGACCCTGAAGATTTTACTACGATATTCAAAATTAAAATTCTAATATCTCTCAAATAACAAATGGTATTGAAGTGATTTCTTCACCATTGGCTTCAATTTACAATTCTCGAGGTCTCTGTAATATTTTGTGTCCAATTGTGCATAAATGCAAACTTACTAAAATAGTAACCCTACCAAATTTAGCCTTTATTGAAAAGAAACAACATTTTTTTTGGGTGATGCAAGATTGCTTTTACACCCTGGATGCTCCTGCATTAGACACCGGGGTAATTTGAAAACCGACCCTATCACTTCTCAAGAGTTAGAGAGAAAACAAGATGATTAACCTCAGACTCAGATAACCATGATGAATCTTCAATAGGCCTTCCTCTCCATTTCACCAAGTACTCTGCATATTGCCTGTTTCTTGTGCTTCTTCCCACATGGCTATCCAAAATGTCTTCTATCTCCTCCTTTTCTGAAGTAGGTGTTGGAATGTTCCACTGTACCTCTATTATTTCTTCATCAATTCCTCCTTCATGATATTCTATTAAATCTGAGATGTTATACACAGGTGGAATATGAATTCCATTAGACAACTCTACCTCATATGTATTTCTCTGAATCATGCTTCTTCAAGATCTTGCATGGTCCAAACTTCTTCATCCTCAACTTGTTGTATGTACCAACTAGAAACCTTTCCTTTCACAAATGAACCATGAGTTCATCTCCTACCTGGAACTACTTATACTTCCTTTTCTAATATGCCTTAGCCTTATACTGAGATTTCATCTTATTGATATGCTTCTTCACCTCATCATGCAAATTCTTTAGGTGCTCAGAAAAATCTTTAGCCTTAACACTACTCTTCTCTCCTTTATCCATCTTTCTTAGTTAAGAAGAATTCCTCTGACTACTCCCATATACAATCTAGAATGGTGATTTTCTATTGCTCCAGTGCTCCTGTTGATAAAATTGTTATAAGAAAATTCTTCTTGTGGAAAATCAAATCCCATCCCTTTGGTTTATCTCCTCCTAAGCATCTTAGCAGGTTACCCAAACTCTTATTGACCATCTCCATTTTTCCATCAGTTTGTGGATGGTGAGCAAAACTAAACTTCAAATATGTCTTCAACTTTGTCCATAATTTTCTCCAAAAATAACCAACAAATTTGGTATTTCTGTTTGAAACTATACGCTTCGATAGACCATGTAGTCTCACCACCTCTCTGAAAAATGGCTTTGCAATATAAACATCAGTGGTCTTATGACATGGAATGCAATGTGCCATCTTTGAAAATTTATCCACCACCATAAATATGGAATCATTCCCTCTTTGTGTCCTCAACAGTCCAAGGAAAAAATCCATACTAATGTCCTCCCATGGCCTCTCAGGTACAGGTAATGGTTGATACAATCTAGTATTTTGAATTGTTCATTTCACCATCTAACAAACTCTGCAACTTTGTACAAACTTCTTCACATCCTATTGTAATTGTGGCCAGTAATAATTCTCACTAACAAGAGCAATGGTCTTATGTCAACTAAAATTCCCAACCAATCCTCCTCTATGTGTCTCCTTTCTTATATTCTCTCTCAGATAACTCCTTGGAATGCACAATTGGCTTCCTCTAAACAACATTCCATCTAGGATTAAGAAATCCAACCATCTTGTCCTATCAAGTGTAACAGGTTCCAAAAAAGCCTTCCAAGCTTCTGCAAATTCTGGATCTTCTGGATACAAACTCTTGAGTTCATTGAACATGACAACCTCTATATTCATCTCTATCAACACATTTTTCCTTCTACTTAAGGCATCTTCAACTCTATTTGATCTTCCTCTCCTGTGCTTCAAAAAAAATTATAACTCTACAAAAAATCAATGCATTTTAAGTGTCTTTGATTCAACTTTCCATGACTATTGAGATACTGTAAAGCCTGGTGATTAGTATATAAAAAAAAATCTTTTGGAAGCAAATAGTGTCTCCATTTCTTCAAATCTTGAACTATAGCATAGAACTCTTGATCATAGACAAAATATTTCTTCTTAGCATAATTTAAATTATCATTAAAATAGGCAACATGCTTACCTTCTTGACTCAAAACAACTCCTATGGTAGTGCCACTAGCATCGCAATCTACTTGAAAGACCTTATTGAAATCTGGAAGTGCCAAAATAGGTTGCTCTGTAACTTTCATCTTCAACATATCAAAACTTTTTGCTGCTCTTGTAGTCCACTTAAAATCTTTTTTATCCCCTCTCATTGCTTTAGTTAGAGGTGCATAAATACTACTGAAACTCTTAATAATTTTTTTGTAAAAGCTTGCTAGACCATGAAATGATCTTACCTCTATAACACTCCTTGGGGTAGGCCATTCAATGATAGCTCTCACCTTCTCTGGATCCATTTTAAGACCATCTACTAAGATAACAAATCCAAGATACACCAACTCAGTTTTTACAAAACTAAATTTCTTCAAATTAATCAACAACTTCTTAGCTTCTCAAAAAATTTCTAGATATGCATTAGGTTCTCCAATGTCTTACTGAAAATTAGAATATCATCCAAACAAACAATAACAAATTTTCCTAAAAATTCTTTTAATGCCTCATTCATAAGTCACATAAATGTGCTTGGTGTATTGGTTAGCCCAAAAGGCATGACTGACCACTCGTATAAGCCCTCCTTGGTTTTAAGGGATGTCTTCCATTCATCTCCTTCTCAAATATGGATTTGGTGATATCCACTCTTCAAATCTATCTTCGTGAAGTACTCAGCTCCACTCAAAAAATCCATAATGTCATCCATCCTTGTCAAGGGAAATCTGTATTTGATGGTGATCTTGTTGATGGCTCTAGAATCTGTACACATATGCCATTCCCCATCCTTCTTTGGTGCTAGTACTACAGGTGCTAGACATAGACTCAAACTCTCTCGAATCAATCCCTTCTGCAACAACTCTTGCACTTATCTGTTTAACTCTTCACTCTCTGCTAGAGTCATATGATGATCTACCTTATTCAAAAAACTAGTTCCAGGAATCAGGTCCATCTAATGAATAATATTCCTTACCGGAGGAAAACCTTCACGTACATTATTAGAAATAATAGCTTGAAACTCATTTAACAAATCTGAAACCTCTACAAATACCTCAATAGTATCTTCTTTATCAACTCTAGGGATCAATGCAAAACACATATGCTCATGCTTCATATGTTCTAGGAAATTTCTTCAATGAACCAAGAAAATTATTACATTACTGCATACCTTTTCCTCTGCCTCTTTCAAGGGCTTCAACTTATGACAAACTCCATCCTTTGTCAAAGAATAGGTGTTGGCATGCCCATCATATACTGCTCACCGATCAAACTGCCATAACAACATATGAAAAACATCGATAGGCTTAATATCACACAATACCTCATCATGGTAATTTCCAATCTTGAACTTTACCAAACATTGTTCATTAACCAAACCTTTATGGTCCTTCTACAACTAATGAATCTGGTATGGATTCAGATGCCTTCTTCTCTCCAACTGCAACTTACTAACTATCTCTTCTGAAACAAGGTTATCAGTACTGCCTCCATCAATAATAACATTGCAAACTTTACCTTCACACTTACATCTGGTGTGAAACAAATTATTCTTTTGAGTTGGCTCTTTCTCCTCATTCAACAAGGCTCTTCTAGTAACAAGAACATTTCCTCTTTCCACATCCTCAGAATGTGAAGATTCAACATCTTTTTCTACATGTGAAACTCGTGCATTACCCTCAAGTCCTCTATTTTTCCTTCCTTGATGTTGAGGACACTCATATGCCCTATATCCTTCTCCACATTGGAAAAATGTTCCATAAAAGCCTCCTCTCCTTGGTCCTCACCCAAATCTTCCTCTTCCTCTTTGGTCTCCATTTTGACGACGATAGTTGTTATCTCCTTTATGGTTATGGATGCTACTAGATCCTTCGTCCTTCTTTTGGTCTTCATTTCAACCTCCATATGACTGTCCACTAGTCCTTCCACTACAACGTCCACCATGTTGGTTCCCAAATCAATAGATGCAATGAGTCCTAAAGAGTAGCCACTCTCTCATATTTAGACTCAACGGGTTGATATGGCCAACGAATGAGAGTGAATAAAATACCCCTTTCTCCCCTGCACTTCAGGCTCTGTTAAACCTAGGAGGGTGATCCAAATTAGTATATTTATAGGTACTTGTGTGCTAAAGTGCCAAATACACTATGAAAAAATGTTTCTCCTTTAATTGTTTGAAAGACAGTACTCTATAGGATTGGATGACCTCTACAGTAATGCCTCTTTTAAACATGAGAGATGCAATAAAATGATCTCAACACACAAATAAATTGGGACTGATAAGTAATATGATTTAAATTTATTATCATTGATTCTAAAATGTATTAGGCTTTGTGATAGATCAATGCCTAATCATGGACCATGGAGTTCGATATAAAACTGCAATAGAGATCCTATTAGCAAATTAAGTTCAACCAATGAATTTAAAATATGTTAATGCCTTGCATTAACAAACCCACTCTTATTGCCATAAAATTCTACTCACCAATCCCACTTGTGCACTCAAGATTATAGTGATTTGATCAAAGTAATTTAACTCTTTACTTGAAAGAGAACCATGGCCAAATAACACAATCACAGTAAAGCTGTGATGAAAAAATCAAACAATCCTTGATATATTGAATTCATATAATCAAAAGCATACAAATTTGGAGACTAATTTACAACAACAATATAATGTTACACAAATTGGCTAACTTTTTCTCATAAAACCCAGTTGTTACAATTTACATACTCCAGTTACAACTCAAACTTAACACTACTCTACCTTATTCACCTAATTCAAAATTTTAGAACTTGTACAAAAGAGAAGAAATAAGATATAGAAGAAGAAGAAACCCTAAAATCCATTCGTGAAAGACACCTGACATCTTCAGGTCCCTTGATCTATAACTGCCTTTACTTGTTGAAGAATCTTCAACCTGCTCTTTGTTTTCTTGCTCCTCACTCCACTTCCCTGTAATAGAAAAATCTTTCCTTTCTAGAAGACTCATCATTCTTTCCATTCAGTCTTTTGTCCATGTTGAAAATACCTTTACTTGCAAAAGAATTCACCCCCCTTTGTTCATTTTTCATCTAGCTGCGTGAAAATGGTGTTCTCTATAAAAGCTCATCTCCAACAAAAACACTTTGCACAATGAATAAAATATTCACTTTACAAAATTATTTTTAATTCCTTCTATTTCTTTTGCAATTTTACATATTAAAATATTTGTGAGCACAAATTTTTTTACTTTTATCATGAAGGCTTTAATATTTACATAAATATTTACCCGAGACTTTGATTTCACCTTTAGATTATAATCACTTCAATTTCCAACAACATTTCCAAGTTCACCGCAATAAATAAAACTTTATTTTATTTTTGAAACTTTACTCACAACAACCATCATCACTAATCGCAGATGTAACTGGAAAAGATGAAATTGATTAGTGATTGACATAGAGGAATATATGGTATCACCCATCGCTGATAGAATATGGAAATGAAGAAACAAATAGCGATGGGCGATCAACATCGCATATCACAAATGCATCTAAGAGAGAAGTTGTGAGAACAACGATGGGTGAAAAGACCTCATCAGAATCCTTCGTTCTCTAAAATCCATCCATCAACCCTCTACACAAATATTTTTAGCGTAGCCACCTCTATATTTGTGTAGAAATTCCATCCGCAATACAAATCTGATCCTATTCAACTAATTCCTCTTTTATATTTTCAGTCGACAACCATCATCAATTATGAAGAGAAAATGGCCACACAAAACAACGATTCCACACCATCACAAATGTGATGCGATGAGCGATGGAAACTAACTGCCATTGTTGATTGCTAATATCAAATGGGAAATGCAAATCAAAATGGTGATCAGTGCTGAGTACTCGGTACAAAGGTGAAAGTTGTGTTCAACCAATCTAAAGAAAGAATTAAACTTGCTTTAACTCAAGAACATTTGAAATTACATTTACAATTTTCCCTAAATGCATTTTCCATATTTGTATAATGTTTAAAATATTCAAAATTCTTTTAAACATAAGCATTTGAAACTTTATAAAAAATCAAATTTTAATTATGTTTGCGGCCGAAACAGAGAAATTTCACTGCGGACAAACTGGGACACTTGGAGCTGAGATTTTATGCGTGCGACCATAATCAATTATTTAGAGAAAACTCATTTCCTCAATTTTTTTCTAGCCATAAAAAATCAGGTACCTCCTTTATAAACTAGCCCCTGGGACGTGTTTACCACACTCGAAATGCATTAAAATAGCGCATCATATGAACTCCATTTTTTTATGAAAATGGAGCTGTAGAGGTTTTAGACCAAAAGAGGAAATGGGTTGTCCTTATATTTTCAAAATTTGAAACTTTTTGGAACACCCATTTTGGCCATGTTGTAGTCAAAAAAGGATTAGTTAACCCATCTAAACTTATCTTGGGAGCCTGAAACTGAGTAGGCATGTAGAAATTTGACCTAAGAATCAAGTGAAAAAGACAGATAGGAAAAGAGATCCTGAGGTGAAAGTTATTCAATGACAAAGTTGCTCAATCGACCATTTCTACAACTGCACCTATTTAGAACTAATCAGGACTCTCAAAGTCACCACTTTGAATAAATATCTAAACAACTTCTAGGGGGATTCCATTATAAACATAAGATCATCTAGGTACACTGAGTATGTGTGCAAAAGGGATTTTCTTTAGTCATTATCCTTCACGAAGTATTAGGGATCAAAGTTGACCACCTTGAAACATTGTCAGAAATGCAAATGTAAAATAGAGCAAACTGCATTTGCTTTTGACCTGCTAAAAATAGCAAATCTGATCACGGGGCTTTGAAATTGGACCAGGGAGTACATTAATGCAAGGATAATGGAGAGAAACAATCCATTTGGCATGAAATCAACTGGCTTTGAATTGTGACCCTCCAAAATAGGTCACGTAGGCAAATTTTGCAGGTGCACTTCTGAGTGTGCAAAGGAAATTTTTTCAACATGGGCCTTCAAAATTTTAAAATTTTGAAGGTGCCATCAATGGATCTTTTTGGGGATGTATGCACCCTGTGGGAATAACAAGAATTCATATCTTTGGGAGAGTAGACCAGGTGCTGAAAACATTGGGTGATAAAGTCTTTTAAAAAAAATTAAATTCACTTAATGGCTGTAGGCTACCAAATGAAAAAAAGGGAAATCAATTCTTACCTTTTTCAAACACCAATCTGTTAAAAGAGTTGATCTCTTTTAATCCATATCTGCCTTTGTCATATCATAGCAACGTGAGTGACTGCATCCTACAAACAAAAATGTCAGGCTGTCTTTGAATTTAAATTTACTATCACACGACAACCAAATGACATCGGCTACATCACTGCCACTCTTTTCATTTTCAGATTTTCTGGAAAGTGACAAAATGTGAGGATAGTGATCAAGAACATTTGAAACACAACCTTATCACATTTACCAATTCCCTCACAATGATCAGCCTTACATAAGACATCATTCTTAAGAAACAGTGTGCAATCCTCCTATGTATTGAGCAAAGGATACTCACACATTTGTAATTCTTTCAATTGGATTGAATCACATACAATTTTGTCATCATCCCAACAACATAGCTCAATGATATTTCCATATGTCTACATGTCTTGAAAAATAGATTCACCAAAACTCATAATACCTTCATCCACATTCAAACAATGCATTAACATCCCAAACAGTGTTTTCCACTTTAAGCTCATTGACAAGATTGTCAACACTCAGTATGTTAGCACAAAAAGAAATCTCAAGTGCAGGTTCATATGACTCAAAAACTACTTCTACAAAAAATTCCTCACAATGACTGTTTAAAACACATTTACTATTGAAAGAAGTATCATATTCAACATCACCTCTTGCTGCATCAACATGTTAATCTAAAGCATAATGCTTATAAGGAAAAATATGAGTTGCAGATCCAGAAAATAGATCATCATATGCATCCATGTTATTGGAACAATCACATTCTTCAAGTGCAAACACATCATAAGGTGTGTCATTAGCTGTACCAAAGTTTATCTCTACATTTTTGCTTTCATGTACAACTACATCAATGCTATCCTCATGCAAACATTTAATGGTAACTTCAGAAATAGAAAAGGGGGTAGAAGAAAGTGAAGGATAAAAAAAGAAAGGGGTTCCTTGTTCATCATTACCAACATATGCATTCTCCTCATAAGCAACTACTTGAACTGATTCATCCATTGAATATCTTGCATACATATTTCCTTCTTCGTTCATACTGTTGCAACAATCAATAGGGCTACCTTCTTCACTGTCAAATTGAAAAAAATCAATGGTTTCTTCATTGCAAATGCTTGTTGTTGATTTATCCAAATTAAATCCATTGCATACCTTGTCAATTGCATCATAACACTGTTGATCACATATTTGTTCTTTAAAAAGTTTGTCCAACTTATATCCATCATCTTGTTCTTGTGAGGTTTCAAAAAATTTCTCATCATTTTGTTTATTTAAACACTTTCCACTCAGAGAAATCAATTCTACCTCTTCCTTTTGAGAAGAGACACAATCACTAGGGCTACAAATAGAATTGTAATGTTTCTGATCATCTGGACAAGAATGCATTTCAGTTGGTTGCAAAGTTCCATTTACAACACCATTGTTCACATCATGAAGACATGAAACTTTAGAATCAACATGCTCTTCAACTGTATATTCAAAATCCATAAAAGAGAAAATACTTCTAGTATCATCTGCATCATTGTAGCCTTCATCTAATATAGAAAATCTGCTCTCCATTTCTATATTTTCAGTGCAAAGAGAAGAAACTTCAGATGTTTCATCTATCTCTTCATGACCATTATGCCTACAATCTTCATCTGGGTTTATTTCTTCTATAGGTTGTTCAAAAACAACTTCCTCATCACCAAACGATGCATCATT
This sequence comes from Sequoia sempervirens, assembly GCA_007258455.2. Lineage (NCBI taxonomy): Eukaryota > Viridiplantae > Streptophyta > Pinopsida > Cupressales > Cupressaceae > Sequoia > Sequoia sempervirens. Next base: position 1,187,110,026 of record VDFB02271358.1, read on the forward strand.
CTTGTCTTCTACTATACCATCTGTATCTATTGGATTGAGTCTTGAAAAAGTACCATCACATAATTGAGTTAGGAGATTACTTCCATATTTATCTATCATTTCCTCAATTATTGAAATCCATTGATACATGCATTTAAGATTAGGAGGATTCAAATGACTTGGCATGGTACTCAGACTTGGCTTACAATTCTCACAAAACAAATCAATGCAAAATAAATCATTCGGTCTTTCTGATTTTGGTATAACAAGTAGATATTTCATGAATCTATCATGAAAATCATAGATGGATTCATCCTCAAACATTTCTATATCACACAATACATCAATAGGTGACATAAGTTCAACCTCATTTTCAGATTTCTCTTCATATTCTTCTTGTGTATGTAGACTTCTTTCTTTAGACAAGCATTCATAATTCACTTCACCAAACTCATCCATGAACAGTTTCTCAAGCTCTTGCCATGAACATATGGAATGAATTGGTAAACTAGAAAACCAATATTCAACAGTATCTTCTAAAGTTCTTACAAAAAACTTCATGACAACATCCTCCTCTACTATTTGACAATATTCCATTACATCGAGAAAACCTCCTCTAAACTTAGGTAAACATTCATTTATTGTTCTTGGGATAGAATGTGTGTAACCCTGGATTTGATTGAAATCAAGAGGGTGGTATCTTTCATTAGTGAAAACTTTTCTTTGTGGACATGAGTATGTTCTAGGCATGATATTATAGCTTGTAGAGGCATAACTAGGACAACAATACATGTTTGCAAATAAAATTGTGTTCCCTCTACAATTAATTTCTTCTCAAGATATTTTTTTAGAATATCTTACTTTCTCATTTCCCTTTCTACTAGTATCTTAAAATACAGAATAAGGGACAGTCTTAACTAGAACTTTGTGTTGAAAAACTTCATACAAGAACTTTATAACATAAATATACCTAGGAACTATTGCAACCAATTCTTCTGATGATGTAGAAACTTATGTAGAGTCACCACCTATTTGAAAGAGGAAAAGATCTTCAAGGAGCAAAAATATTCTTCCAAGATATATGTATTTTTGAGTTCTCTCCATTAGCATAGCACCAAAGTTCAATAATACATCAGAAACATTGCAGCAATATCCTTCAAGTATTAGGACCTTGGATCATTCTGACCCAAAATTATAGATCAACAAGTAATATGACTCTGTAATAACATAGTCTACAACTAGAGATTCAAAGTTCTCCTCAACAGAGTCGTCAATCTGTTGGTTCCCAAATCAACAGATGCAATGAGTCCTAAAGAGTAGCCACTCTCTCATAATTATACTCAACAGGTTGATTGGCCAATGAACGAAAGAGTGAATAAAATACCCCTTTCTCCCTTGGACTTCAGACTCTGTTAAACGCGGGAGGGTGATCCCAATCAGTATATTTATAGGTACTTGTGTGCTGAAGTACCAAATACACTATGAACAACTATTTCTCCTTTAATTGTTTGAAATACACAGTACTCTATAGGCTTGTTTGACCTCTACAGTAATGCCTCTTTTAAACATGAGAGATGTAATAAAATGAGCTCAACACACAAACAAACTGGGACTGATAAGTAATATGATTTAAATTTATGATCATTGTTTCTGAAAAATGTATCAGGCTTTGTGATAGGTCGGTGCCTAATCATGGGCCATGGAGTCCAATATAAAACTGTAACAAAGATCCTATCAACAAATTAAGTTCAACTAATGGATTTAAAATGTGTTAATTCCTTGCATTAACAAACCCACTCTTATTTCCATAAAGTTCTACTCACCAATCTGACTTATGCACTCAAGATTATAGTGATTTGATCAAACTAATTTAACTCTTTACTTGAAAGAGAACCATGGCCAAATAACACAATCACAGTAAAGTTGTGATGAAAAACTCAAACAATCCTTGATATATTGAATTCATATAATCAAAAGCATACAAATCTGGAGACAACTTTACAAAAGTAATATAATGTTACACAAATTGGCTAACATTTGCTCATAAAACCTAGCTGTTACAATTTACATACTCCACTTATAACTTAGACTTAACACTACTCTACCTTATTCAACTAATTCAAAATTTCATAACCTGTACAAAAGAAAAGAAGAAAGAAGATATAGAAGAAGAAGAAATGCTAAAATCCATCCATGAAAGACACCTGGCATCTTCAGCTCCCTTGATCTGTAACTACCTTTACTTGCTGAAGAATCCTTGACCCGCTCTTTGTTTTCTTGCTCCTCACTCCACTGCCCTGCAACAGAAAAATATTCCCTTTCTAGAAGACTCATCATTCTTTCCATTTAGTCTTTTGTTCACGTTGAAAATGCCTTTACTTGCAAAATACTTCGTCCCCCTTTGTTCATTTTTCATCTAACTGCATGAAAATGGTGTTCTATGTAAAAACTCATATGCAACAAAAACACTTTGCACAGTGAATAAAATAAAACTTTATTTTATTTGTGAAACTTTACTCATGACAACAAAGGAATATATGATATCGCCCATCATTGATAGAATATGGAAATGAAGAAACAAATAGCGATGGGAAATCATCATTGCATATCGCAGATGCATCTAAGAGAGAAGCCATGAGAACAAAAATGGGCAAAAAGACCTCATCAGAATCCTCTGTTCTTCAAACTCCATCCATCAAGCCTCTGCCAAAATATTTTTAGTGGAACCGCCTCTATATTTGTGTAGAAATGCCATCCACAATACAAATTTGATCTTGTTCAACTAATTCCTCTTTTTTTATTTTCAGCCAACAACCATCATCGATTATGAAGAGCAAATGGCCACACAAAATAGTGATGCCACACCATCATAGATGTGATGCAATGGGCGATTGAAACTAATTGACATTGTTGATTGCTAATATCAAATGGGAAATGCAAATCAAAATGGTGACCAACGATGAGTACTTGGTACAGAGGCGTGAAAGCCATGTTCAACTAATCAAAAGCAAGAATTAAACTTTCTTTAACTCAAGAAAATTTGAAATTACATTTACAATTTTCCCTAAATGCATTTTTTTTATTTGTATAATTTTAAAATATTCAAAAATATTTTAAACATAAGCATTTGAAACTTTAGAAAAAATGCAAATTTTAATTATGCCTACAATCGAAACAAAGAAATTTCACTGCGGAGAAACCGAGACACTTGGAGCCGAGATTTTTTGCATGCAACCATAATCAATTATTTAGATAGAACTCATTTCCTCAATTTTTTCTCAGCCATATAAAATCAAGTACCTCCTTTGTAAACTGACCCCTGGGACATGTTTACCACACCCAAAATGCATTAAAATAATGCATCATATGACCTCTGTTTTTTATTAAAATGGTGCTATAGAGCTTTTAGACCAAAAAAAGAAATGGGTTGTCCTTAGATTTTCAAAATTTGAAACTTTTTGTAACACCCATTTTGGCCATGTTGCAGTCAGAAAAGGATTAGTTAACCCATCAAAACTTATCCTAGGATCCTAAAACTAAGTAGGAATTTAGACACTCAACCCAAGAATGAAGTACAAAAGATGAATCAGAAAAAGAGATCCCAAGGTGAAAGTTATTCAATGACAAAGTTGCTCAGTCGGTGATTTCTGCAACTGCACCTGTTTAGAACCAATCATGGCTCTCAAAGTCACCACTTTGAAAAAATATCTAATTTTTTTTTGGGGGGCTTCCATTGGAAACATAAAATCATCTAGGTACACTGAGTATGTGTGCAAAATGGATTTGTTTCAGTCATTATCCTTCACGAGATATTAGGGATCAAAGTTGACCACCTTGAAGCATTGTCATAAATGTAGATGTAAAACAGAGCAAACTGCATTTGCTTTTGACTTGCTAAAAATAGAAAATATGATCACGGGGCTTTGAAATCAGACCCTGGAGTACATTAATGTAAGGAGAATGGAGAGTAAAAATCCATTTGGAATGAAAATCAACTGGCTTTGAACTGTGACCCTCCAAAATAGGTCACTTAGGCAGATTTTGCAGGTGCACTTTTGAGTGTGCAAAGGGAAAATTTTCAACATGGGCCTTCAAAATTTGAAAATTTCGAAGGTGCTATCAGTGGCTCTTTCTAGGGATGTATGCCCCCTATGGGCACAACAAGAATTTAGATCTTTGGGAGAGCAAACCAGGTGCCAAAAACATTGGGTGACAATGTCTTTTTAAAACTTTTAAATTCACTTGATGGTCGTAGGTCACCAAATGAAAAAAGGGAAATCAATTCTTGCCTTTATCAAACACAAATCTGTTAAAAGAATTGATTTCTTTTAATCCATATCTACCACTGTCATACCATAGCAACGTGGGTGACTGCATTCCTGCAAACACAAATGTCAGGTTTCCTTTGAATTTAACTTTACTATCACATGACAAACAAATGACATAGGCTGCATCACTGCCACTCATTTCATTTTCAAATTTTGTGGCAAGTGAAAAAATGTGAGGATAGTGATCAAGACCATTTGAAAACACTACCTTATCACATTTACTAATTCCCTCACAATGATCAGGCTTAGAGAAGACATCATTCTTAAGAAATAGTGTGCAATCCTCCTATGTATTGAGCAAAGGATACTCACACATTTGTAATTATTTCAATTGGATTGCATCACATACAATTTTGTCATCATACCAACAATATAGCTCAATGATATTTCCATATGTCTCAATGTCTTGAAAAAAAGATTCACCAAAACTCATAATACCTTCATCCACATTCAAATCATATCATTCAAAAAATGCATCAACATCCCAAATAGTGTTTTCCACTTTAAACTCATTGACAAGATTGTCAGCACTTAGTATGTTATCACAAAAATAAATCTCAAGTGTAGATTCATATGGCTCAAAAACTACTTCTACAACAAATTCCTCACAATGACTGTTTAAAACACATTTACTATTGCAAGAAGTATCATATTCAACAACACCTCTTGCTACATCAACATGACAATCTGAAGCATAATGCTTATAAGGAAAACTATGAGTTGTAGATTTGGAAAAGAGTTCCTCATATGCATCCATGTGATTGACACAATCACATTCTTCAAGTACAAACTCATCATAAGGTGTGTCATTAGCTGTACCAAAGTTTATCTCTACATTTTTACTTTCATGTACAACTACATCAATGCTATCCTCATGCAAACATTAAATGGCAACTTCAAAAACATAAAAAGGAGTAGAAGAAAGTGAAGGATCAAACAAGAAAGGCGTTCCTTTTTCATTATTACCAACATATGCATGCTCCTCATAAGAAACTACTTGAACCGATTCATCCATTGAATCTCTTGCATACATATCTCCTTCTTCATTCATACTACTGCAACAATCAACAGGGCTACCTTCTTCACTATCAAATTGAAAACAATCAATGGTTTCTTCATTTCAAATGCTTGTGTTTGATTTCTCCAAATGAAATCCATTGCATACCTTGTCAATTGCATCATAACACTACTGATCACATATTTGTTCTTTAAAAAGTTTGTCCAACTTATATCCATCATCTTGTTCTTGTGAGGTTTCAAAAAATTTCTTATAATTTTGTTTATTTAAACACTTTCCATTTAGAGAAATCAATTCCACCCCTTCCTTTTGAGAAGAAACACAATCATTGGGGCTACAAATAGAATTGTAATGTCATTGGTCATCTAGACAATAATGCATTTCAGTTGGTTGCAAACTTCCATTTACAACACCACTGTTCACATCATGAAGACATGAAACTTTAGAATCAACATGCTCTTCAACTATATATTCAAAATCCATAGAAGATAAAATACTTCTAGTGTCATTTGCGTCATTTCACACTTCATTTAATATAGAAAATTTTCTCTCTATTTCTATATTTTTAGAGCAAATAGAACAAACTTCAGATGTTTCATCTATCTCTTGATGACCATTATATGCAATCTTCATCTGGGTTTATTTCTTCTGTAGGTTGTTCAAAAATAATTTCCTCATCACCAAACGACGCATCATTCTTGTCTTCTACTATACCATATGCATCTATTCGATTGAGTCTTGAAAAAGTACCATCACATAATTGAGTTAGGAGATTACTTCCATATTTATCTATCATTTCCTCAACTTTGAAAGCCATTGATACATGCATTTAAGATTAGGAGGCTTCAAATGAGCTTGCATGGTACTTAGAATTGGCTTACAATTCTCACAAAACAAATCAATGCAAAATAACTCATCCGGTCTTTCTAATTTTGGTATAGCAAGTAGAGATTTCATGAATCTATCATGAAAATCATATATGGATTCATCCTCAAACCTTTCTATATCACACAATGCATCAATATGTGACATAAGTTCAACCTCATTTTTAGATTTCTCTTCATATTCTTGTTGTGTATACAAAATTCTTTCTTTAGACAAGCATTCATTATTCACTTCACCAAACTCATCCATGAACAGTTTCTCAAGCTCTTGCCATGAACATATGGAATGAATTGGTAAACTAGAAAAATAGTATTCAACAATATCTTCTAAAGTTCTTACAATAAATTCATGACAACATCCTCCTCTACTATTTGACAATCTTCCATTACATCAAGAAAATTTTGTACATGTTGTGATGTTGATTCCTCAAAACCTCCTCTAAACTTAGGTAAACATTCATTTATTCTTTTTGGGACAGAATGTGGGTAACCCTGAATTTGACTGAAATCTAGAGGGTGGTATCTTTCACTAGTGAACACTTTTCTTTGAGGAAATTACTGTGTTCTAGGCATGATATTATAGCTTGTAGAGAGAGAACTAGGAAAACAATACATATTTGCAAATAAAATTGTGTTCCCTCTACAACTAATTTATTCTCAAGATATCTTTTTATAATATCTTACTTTCTCATTTCTCTTTCTACTAGTATCTTGAAATAGAGAATAAGGGACAATATTAACTAGAAATTTGTGTTGAAAACATTCATACAAGAATTTATAACAGAAAAATACCTAGAAACTGCTGCAACCAATTCTTTTGATGATGTAGAAACTTATGTAGAGTTTCCACCTATTTGAAAGAGGAAAAGATCTTCAAGGAGCAAAAATATTCTTCCAAGATCTATGTATTTTTGAGTTCTCTCCACTAGCATAGCACCAAAGTTACATAATACATTAGAAACATTGCAAAAATATCCTTCAAGTATGTAGGTCCTTGGATCATTCTGACCCAAAATTATAGATCAACAAGTAATATGACTCTGCAATAACATAGTCTGCAACTAGAGATTCAATGTTCTCCCCAATAGAGTCGTCAATCTATTGGTTTCCAAATCAGCAGATGCAGTGAGTCCTAAAGAGTACCCACTCTCTCATATTCAGACTCAATAAGTTGATATGGCCAATGAATGAGAGAGTGAATAAAATACCCCTTTCTCCCCTACACTTCAGGCTCTGTTAAATCTGGGATGGTGATCCCAATCAATATATTTATAGGTACTAGTGTGCTAAAGTACCAAGTACACTATGAACAAATGTTTCTCCTTTAATTGTTTGAAATACACAGTACTCTACAGGCTTGCCTGACCTCTATAGTAATGCCTCTTTTAAACATTAGAGATGTAATAAAATGAGCTCAACACACAAACAAACCGGGACTGATAAGTAATATGATTTAAATTTATGATCATTGTTTCTGAAAAATGTATCAGTCTTTGTTATAGGTCAGTGCCTAATCATGGGCCATTGAGTCCAATATAAAACTGTAACAAAGATCCTATCAACAAATTAAGTTCAACTAATGGATTTAAAATGTGTTAATTCCTTTCATTAACAAACCCACTCTTATTGCCATAAAGTTCTACTCACCAATCCCACTTGTGCACTCAAGATTATAGTGATTTGATCAAACTAATTTAACTCTTTACTTGAAAGAGAACCATGGCCAAATAACACAATCACAGTAAAGTTGTGGTGAAAAACTCAAAAAATCCTTGATATATTGAATTCATATAATCAAAAGCATACAAATATGGAGACAACTTTACAACAGTAATATAATATTACACAAATTGGCTAACATTTGCTCATAAAACCCAGCTGTTACAATTTACATACTCCACTTACAACTCGGATTTAACACTACTCTAACTTATTTAGCTAATTCAAAATTTCAAAACTTGTACAAAAGAGAAGAAGAAAGAAGATATAAAAGAAGAAGAAACCTTAAAATCCATCTGTGAAAGACACCTGACATCTTCAACTCCCTTGATCTGTAACTGCCTTTACTTGTTGAAGAATCTTCAACCTACTCCCTGTTGTTTTGTTCCTCACTCCATTGTCCTGCAACAAAAAAATATTCCCTTTCTATAAGACTCATCATTCTTTCCATTTAATCTTTTGTTCACATTGAAAATGCCTTTACTTACAAAAGACTTCACCCCCCTTTATTCATTTTTCATCCAGCTGCGTGAAAATGGTGTTCTCTGAAAAACACATCTCCAGCAAAAACACTTTTCATAGTGAATAAAATATTCACTTTACAAAATTATTTCCCATGCCTTCTCTTTCTCTTGCATTTTTACATATTAAAATATTTTCCAACACAAAAGTTTTTACTTTTATCATTGAAGGCTTTAGTTTTTGCAAAAATATTTACCTGGGTCTTTGATTTCACCCTTAGATTATAATCACTTTAATTTCCAGCAACATTCCCAAGTTACGTCACACATCGCTAATAAATTTGGAAAAACTAATATTTATTAGCGATGCACTATGAATATAATACATCCAAAATTTTCTTGAGGGATTAAAATTCATTTAATTGAGAAAATAAATTACTCGTGCAATGCCTTTTACCTTCCCACTATAATTTATTCTCCAACCACTTTTCACCGCAACAAATTAAATTTGATTTTATTTGTCAAGCTTTACTCATGACAACCATCATTACTAATCACAAATGTAACTGGAAAAGTTGAAATTGATTAATGATTGACACAGAGGAATATATGATATTTCCCATCATTGATAGAATATGGAAAAAAAGAAACAAATAGTGAACATTGCATATCGCAGATGCATCTAAGAGAGAAGTCGTGAGTACAACGATGAGACCTCATCAAAATCCTCTGTTCTTCAAACTCCATCTATAGAGTCTCTACACAAATATTTTTAGCACAACTACCTCTGTATTTGTGTAGAAATTCCATCCGCAATACAAATATGATCCCGTTGAACTAATTCCTCTTTTTTGAATTTTCGGTAGGAAACCATCATTGCACATCACCATTATGAAGAGAAAATGACCACACAAAATAGCTGGCTTACCATCACAAATGTGATGCAAAGAAAGTGAAAGCTAATAGCGATGGGTGATGGAAACTAACTACCATTGTTGACCTCTAATATCAAATGGGAAATGTGAATCAAAATGGCGATCAACAATGAGTTCTCATACAAAGGCGAAAGTCGTGTTCAACCAATTAAAAACAAGAATTAAACTTGCTTTAACTCAACAAAATTTTAAATTACATTTACAATTTTCCCTAAATGCATTTTCCATATTTGTATAATGTTTAAAATACTCAAAAATATTTCAAACATAAGCATTTGAAACTTTAGAAAAAATGCAAATTTTAATTATGCCTGCGGTCCAAAGAAAGAAATTTCAGTGTGGAAAAACCAAGACACTTGGAGCCGATACTTTTTGTGTGCGACCTTAATCAATTATTTAGAGAAAATAAGGTACCTCATTTGTAAATTGGCCCTTGGGACGTGTTTACCACACCCGAAATGCATTAAAATAATGCATTATATGACGCTTTTTTTTTATGAAAATGGAGCTGTATAGGTTTTAAACCAAAAAACGAAATGGTTTGTTCTTAGATTTTCAAAATTTGAAACTTTTTCGGAACACCCATTTGACTAGGTTGTAGTCAGAAAAGGATTAGTTAACCCATAAAAACTTATCTTGGGAGCCAAAAACTGAGTAGGAATTTAGAAACTTGACCCAAGAATGAAGTGCAAAAGACAAATTGGAAAAAGAGATCCTGGGGTGAAACTTAATTAATGACAAAGTTGCTTAGTCGACCATTTCTGCAATTGCACCTGTTTAGAACCAATCAGGGCTCTCAAAGTCCCACTTTGAAAAAATACCTAATCAACTTCTGGGGGCTTCCATTGGAAACATAAGCTCATTTAGGTACACTGAGTATGTGTATAAAATAATTTCCTTCAGTCATTCCTTCACGAGATATTAGGGGTCAAAGTTGACCACCTTGAAACATTGTCAGAAATGCAGATGTAAAATAGGCCAAACTGCATTTGCTTTTGACTTGGAAAAAATAGAAAATCTGATTATGGGGCTTTGAAACTGGACCAAGGAGTACATTAATGTAAGGAGAATGGAGATCAACAATCCATTTGGTATGAAAATCAACTGGATTTGAATTGTGACCCTCCAAAATAGGTCACTTAGGCATATTTTGCAAGTGCACTTCTAAGTGTGCAAAATTTGAAATTTTTTCAACATGTGCCTTCAAAATTTGAAATTTTTGAAGGTTCCATCACACCTCTTTGGTTACTTTCAAACCTCCTATTCAACTTCTCTTCTACCTTCAAAGCAAACTGATATGCATCTTCAATGGTAGACATTCTTACCATACTCAACTCTTCTTGAATGCTCGACTTCAACCCATTTATGTAATGGGAAAATTTCTCCTTGTTGGCCTCAAAATGACCTGTTCTGATCAGGATTGAGTAGAATTATTTTGTATACTCCTTAACATATTTTCTTGCTTGTTTCAACCCTTACATCTTCTTCAAAAAATCCAACTCATAGTCCCCGGGAATGAACTGTCTTTTTAATTTTTCCACCATCTAATCCCATCTTGTTATTTTCTCTTTTCCTCTTCTATTTCTTTCCAACTATACTTCTTTCCACCATATGCTAGCATGGCCTTTCAATTTTTCCTTTGAAAATTTGACCCTATCCGTGTCTTCTATTTCCTCATACTCAAAATACTCTTCCATGTCATTGATCCAATTGATTAGCTCCTCTAGATTAAGGTTTCCAGAAAAATTAGAAACTTCTATCTTTGGCCTCTTTCCAATCTTGGAAATGTCCCTAATCAGTCTGACTTCTCCAAGATCCATTACATCCTATGCTTCCTCTTCGAATGGATCCTCATCTTTAGCCTCATCCTCACTTTCATCTCTTCTTCTGACATTAGCTCCCCTACGCAACTCCTCTTGCAGTGCTTGAACTTGTCTCTGGAGGGCTCCAAAATCCTATTCTATTACCACAATATTTCTCCCACCACGGTTTCTTCATGGAGGACTCTTTTCATATAGACCCAAAACCACAAGTCTTGGTGCATACTACCTCACATTTGGCTATCTATTTACACACTTAGGAAAACCCGCTCTAATACCATTTGATGAAGGGTACTCCCCTTACAATCTAGAACTCACAAAAACAACAGATAATGGCACAAACAAAATGCAAGAAGGAAAAAAAATATTTTCTATTATCACTGAAATGAAAATGAAATTACAACATTATATTTTCCATCACATGGGCTTTCTGATTACATAAATATGCAATTCTACAAATCGGAGCCACCATCTACTCTGCTCTGACCTCCTCTTTGTAGTCCCCCTTTACATCCTTTATTTGGAAGGTGTAACCGCCCTAGAATCTTTTGGAAAGTGTAACTTCCTCAGGAAGATATTTTGAAATTTTATTAATTTTGGTATTACAATTTCGCTAGGTCATCACTTTTGATTCAATCGTCATAATTTCTATTATAATACCTTTTCGAAAAACTCTCAAGAAATATTTTGCAAAAAAGTAGTGCCTGATAGCCATCCACTTTCGTTTCCACCAATTTTCAGGCCCATCCAGAGCATCTAAGTGTCTCAAAATTGACCCCAAAGATTTTACTAGGATTTTCAAAAATTAAAATTTTAATATCTCTCAAATGAAAAATGGTATTGAAGTGATTTCTTTGCCATTGGCTTCAATTTACCATTTTGGAGGTCTGTGTAAGATTTTGTGTCCAATTGTGCACAAATGCAAACTTACTAAAATAGTAACCCTACCAAATTTAGCCTTTATTGGAAAGAAACAACTTTTTTTTTGGGTGATGCAAGATTGCTCTTACACCCTAGATGCTCCTGCATTAGACATCGGGGTAATTTAAAAAGTGACCTTGTCACTTCTCAGGAGTTAGAGGGAAACCAAGATGGTTAAACTCAGACTTAGATAACCATGATGAATCTTCAACAAGCCTTCTTCTCCATTTCACCAAGTACTCTACATATTGCCTGTTTCTTGTACTTCTTCCCACATGGCTATCCAAAATGTCTTCTATCTCCTTTTCTTAAGTAGGTGTTGGAATGTTCCACTGTGCCCCTATTATTTCTTCATCAATTCCTCCCTCATGATATTATGTTAAATCTAAGATGTTAAAAACAGGTGAAATATAAACTCCATTAGAAAACTCTTGCTCATATGTATTTCCTGAATCATGCTTATTCAGGATCATGCATGGTCCAAACTTCTTAATCTTCAACTTGTTGTATGTACCAACTGGAAACCTCTCCTTCCGTAAATGAACCATGAGTTCATCTCCTACTTGGAACTCCTTATACATCCTTTTCTAATCTGCCTTAGCCTTATACTGAGAGTTCATCTTATTGATATGCTTCTTCACTTCGTCATGCAAATTCATCAGGTCCTCAGAAAAATATTCAACCTAAACACTACTCTTCTCACCTTTATCCATCTTTCTTAGTTTAGAAGCATTCCTCAGACTACTCCCAAAATTAATCTGGAATGGTGATTTACTAGTGCTCCTGTTGACATAATTGTTATAAGAAAATTACACGTGGTAAAATCAAATCCCATTGCTTTGGTTTATCTCCTACTAAGCATCTTAGTAGGTTACCCAAACTCCTATTGACCACCTCCATTTTTCCATCAGTTTTTGGATGGTGAGAAGAACTGAACTTCAAATCTATCTTCAACTTCTTCCATAATATAATCTAGAAATAACCAAAAAAAATTGGTAGCTTTTTATGAAACTATACTCTTCGATAGACCATGTAGTCTCACTATCTCTCTGAACAACAACTCTACGATATGAACAACATCACTGGTCTTATGAAATAGAATGAAATGTGCCATATCTGAAAATCTATCCACCACCACAAATATGGAATCATGCCCTAGTTGTGTCCTCAACAATCCAAGGACAAAATCCATACTAATGTCCTCCCATGGCCTCTCATGTATAGGTAATGGCTGATACAATCCAGTATTTTGACTTGTTTCTTTTTCCATCTAACATACTCTGCAACTTTGTACAAACTCCCTCACATCCTATTGTAACTATGGCCAGTAATAATTCTCACTAACAAGAGCAATGGTCTTATCCTGACTGAAATGCTTAGCCAATCCTCCACTTTGCTTCTCCTTGATTAGATTCTCTCTCATATAACTCCTTCGAATGCACAATTGGATTCTTCTAAACAACATTCCAAATTGGATTAAGAAATCCAACCATCTTGTCCTATCCAATGTAACAAGTTCCAAATAAGTCTTCCAAGCTTCTACAACTTCTGGATCTTTTGGATACAAACTCTTGAGTTCATTGAACCTAACAACCTCTATATCCATCTCTATCAAAAAAAAAATCCTTTTACTTAAGGCATCTACAACTTTGTTTAATATTCCACTCCTGTGCTTCAAAACAAAAGTATAACTCTGCAAAAACTCAATGCATTTTAAGTGTCTTTGATTCAACTTTCCTTGACTATTGATATACTACAAAGCTTGGTGATCAGTATATAAAATAAATTCTTTTGGCAACAAATAGTGTCTCCATTTCTTCAAACCCTGAACTATAACATAAAACTCTTGATCATAGACAAAATATTTCTTCTTAGCATCATTTAACTTCTCACTAAAATAGGCAACAAACTTACCTTCCTGATTCAAAACAACTATGGCTATGGTAGTGCTACTAGCATCACAATCCACCTAAAATATCTTATTAAAATCTGGAAGTGCCAAAATAGGTTGCTCTGTAACTTTCTTCTTCAACATATCAAATTTTTTTTCTGCTCTTGTAGTCCACTTAAACTCTTTTCTATCCCCTCTCATCACTTCAGTTAGAGGTGCACAAATACTACTAAAAATCTTAATAAACTTTTTGTAAAATCTTGCTAGACCATGAAATGATCTTACCTCTATAACATTCCTTGAGGTAGGACATTCAATGATAGCTCTCACCTTCTTTGGATATATTTTAAGGCCCTCTACTGAGACAACAAATCCAAGATAAACCAACTCCCTTTTTACAAAACTACATTTCTTCAAATTAATCAACAACTTCTCCAACCTTAGCTTCTCAATAACTTTCTAGATATGCATTAGGTACTCCAATTTCTTACTGAAAACCAAAATATCATCCAAATAAATAATAATTTTTTTTCCTAAAATATCTTTTAATACCTCATTTATAAGTGGCATAAATGTGCTTGTTGCATTGGTTAGCCCAAAAGGCATGACTAACCACTCGTACAAGCCCTCCTTGGTTTTAAAGGTTGTCTTCCATTCATTTCCTTCTCTAATATGGATCTGGTGATATCCACTCTTCAAGTCTATCTTTGTGAAGTACTCAACTCCACTCAAACAATCCATAATGTTATTCATCCTTGGCAAGGGAAATATGTACTTGATGGTGATCTTGTTGATGGCTCTATAATTTGTACACATCTTCCATTCCCCATCCTTCTTTGGTGCTAGTACTACAAGTATTTTACATGGACTCAAACTCTCTCAAATCAATCCCTTCTACAAAAACTATTGCATTTGTCTGTTCAACTCTTCAGTCTCTGTTGGAGTCATAGGAGGGGCTGCCTTATTCAGAAAACTGACTCTAGCAATCAGGTCCATCTAATGACTAATATTTCTTACCAAAGGAAAACCTTCAGGTACGTTATCATAAATAATAGCTTGAAACTCATTCAAAAAATCTAAAACCTCTTCTGGTACCTCAATAGTATCTTCTTTATCAACTCTAGGGATCAATGCAAAACACATATGTTCATGCTTCATACCTTCTAGGAACTTTCTTCCATCAACCAAACAAATTCTTGCATTACTGCATACCTTTTCCTCTACCTCTTTCAAGGTCTACAAGTTATGATGAACTCAATTCTTTTTCAAAGAATAAGTGTTGCATGTCTATCATGTAATACTTGCTGATCAAACTTCCATGGTCTACCTAACAAGATATGAAAAAAATCCATAGGCATAATATCACACAATACCTCATCGTGGTGATTTCCAATCTTGAACTTTACCAGACATTGTTCATTAACCAAAGCTTTATGGTCCTTCTGCAACCAAGCAATCCAGTATGGATTCAGATGCCTTCTTCTCTCTAGCTGCAAGTTACTAACCATCTCTTTTTAAACAAGGTTATCAATACTACCTCCACCAATAATAACATTGCAAACTTTACCTTCACTCTTGCATTTGGTGTGAAACATTTTCTTCCTTTGAGTTGGCTCTTTCTCCTCATTTAACAAGGCTCTTCTAGTAACAAGAACCTCTCATCTTTCTACATCCTCATAATGTGAAGACTCGACATCTTCATCTACATGTGCAACTTGTGCATTACCCTTAGGTGTTCTATTTTTCCTTCCTTGATGTTGGCGACACTCATATACCCTATGCCCTTCTTCTCGACATTGGAAAAAATTTCCATGAAAGCCTCCTCTCCCTGGTCCTCACCCAGATCTTTGTCTTTCTCTTTGGTCTCTATTATGAGGATGATAGGTGTTATCTCCTTTTTGGTTCTGGATGCTACTAGATCCTTTTCCCTTCTTTTGGTCTTCATTTCAAACTACATATGACTATCCACTAGTCCTTCCACTGCGACCTCCACCTCTTTGGTTACTTTCAAACCTCCTATTCAAATTCTCTTCTACCTTCAAAGCAAACTGATATGCATCTTCAATGGTAGACATTCTTACCAAACTCAACTCTTCTTGAATGCTCGGCTTCAACCCATTTATGTAATGGGAAAATTTCTCCTTGTTGGCCTCAGAATGACCTGTTCTGATCAGGACTCAGTAGAATTCTTCTATATACTTCTTAATATATTTTCCACCTTCTTTCAACCCTTGCATCTTCTTCAAGAAATCCAACTCATAGTTCCTAGGAATGAACTGTCTTTTAAATTTTTCAACCATCCAATCCCATCTTGTTATTTTCTCTTTTCCTCTTCCGTTTCTTTCCTATTGGAATTCTTTCCACCATATGCTAGCATGAAATTTCAATTTGTACTTTTCAAATTTGACCCTATCCAAGTCTTCTATTTCCTCATACTCAAAATACTCTTCCATGTCATTGATCTAGTCAATCAACTCCTCTGGATTTAGGTTTCTAGAAAAATTATAAAATTCTATCTTTGGCCTCTTTCCAATCTTGGAAATGGCCCTAATCAGTCTGACTTCTCCAGGATCCATTACATCTTGTGCTTCCTCTTCAAATGGATCCTAATCTTTAGCCTCATCCTCACTTTCATCTCTTCTTCTTACATCAGCTCCCCTACGTAGCTCCTCTTGCAGTGCTTGAACTTGTCTTTCGAGGGCTCTAAAACCCTCTTCTATTACCCCAATATTTCTCCCACCATGGTTTCTTCGTGGAGGCATCTTTTCTTACAGACCCACAACCACAAGTCTTGGTGCAAATTACCTCACGTCCAGCTATCTGTTTACACACTTAGAAAAACCCACTTTGATACCACTTGATGAAGGGTACTCCCCTTACAATCTAAAATTCACAAAAAAAACAAGTAACGACACAAAAAAAATGCAAGAAGGAAAGCGAATATTTTCTATTATCACTGAAATGAAAATTAAATTACAACATTATATTTTCCATCACATAGGATTTCTAATTACATAAATCTGAAAGTCTGCAAATCAGAGCTACCATCTACTCTGCTCTGGCCTCCTCTCTGTAGTCCCCCTTTACATCCTTTATTTGGAAGGTGTAACCACCATAGAATCTTCTGGAAAGTGTAACTTCCTCAGGAAGATATTTTGAAATTTTATTAATTTTGGTATTACAACTTCGTGGGGTCATAACTTTTGATCTGACCGTCAGATTTTCTATTATAATAATTTTTCAAAAAGGTTTTGAGAAATCTTGGGCCTAAGAGTAGGGCCTAAAGGCTATCCACTTTCGTTTTCCACCAATTTTTAGGCCCATTCGGAGTGTCTAAGTGCCTCAAAATTGACCCCAAAGATTTTACTAGGATTTTCAAAAATTAAAATTTTAATATCTCTCAAATGACAAATGGTATTGAAGTGATTTATTCGCC
Organism: Sequoia sempervirens; assembly: GCA_007258455.2. NCBI lineage: Eukaryota > Viridiplantae > Streptophyta > Pinopsida > Cupressales > Cupressaceae > Sequoia > Sequoia sempervirens. Next base: position 1,187,127,418 of record VDFB02271358.1, read on the forward strand.
ATTGGCTTCAATTTACCATTTTGGAGGTCTATGTAAGATTTTGTGTCCAATTGCACATAAATGTAAATTTACTAAAATAGTAACCCTACCAAATTTAGCCTTTATTGAAAAGAAACAACATTTTTTTTCGGTGATGCAAAATTGTTCTGACACCCAAGATGCTCCTGCATCAGACACCCAGGGTAATTTGAAAAGTGACCCTGTCACTTCTCAGGAGTTAGAGGTAAACCAAGATGGTTAACCTCAGACTCAGATAACTATGATGAATCTTCAACAAGGCTTCCTCTCCATTTCACCAAGTACTCTTGATATTTATTGTTTCTTATGCTTCTTCCCACATGGCTATCCAAAATGTCTTCTATCTCCTCCTTTTCTGAAGTAGGTGTTGGAATGCTCCATTGTGCCTCTATTATTTCTTCATCAATTCCTCCCTCATGATATTCTGTTAAATTTGAGATGTTAAACATAGGTGAAATATGATTTCCACTAGGCAACTCTACCTCACATATATTTCTTGAATCATGCTTCTTCAGGATCTTGCATGGTCCAAACTTCTTAATCTTCAACTTGTTGTATGTACCAACTAAAAACCTTTCCTTTCACAAATGAACCATGACTTCATCTCCTACCTGGAACTCCTTATACCTCATTTTCTGAACTGCCTTAGCCTTATACTAAGAGTTCATCTTATTGATATGCTTTTTCACCTCGTCATGCAAATTGTTCAAGTGCTTAGCAAAATCTTCAGCCTCAACACCACTCTTCTCTCCTTTATGCATCTTTCTTAGTTCAGAAGAATTCCTACAACTACTCCCATATACAATTTGGAATGATGATTTACCAATGCCCCTATTGACAAAATTGTTATAAGAAAAATTTTCCTATGATAAAATCAAATCCCATCGCTTTGGTTTATCTCCTACTAAGCATCTTAGTAGGTTACCCAAACTCCTATGGACCACCTCCATTTTTCCATCAGTTTTTAGATGGTGAGTAGAACTAAACTTCAAATTTTTCTTCAAAATTTTCCATAATGTTCTCTAGAAATAACCAAAAAAATTGGTATCTCTGTCTGAAACTATACTCTTCGATAGACCATGTAGTCTCACCACCTCTCTGAAAAACAACTTTGCAATATGAATAACATCATTGGTGTTATGACACAAAATGAAATGTGCCATCTTTGAAAATATATCCACCACCACAAATATGGAATCATGCCCTCTTTGTGTCCTTGACAATCCAAGGGAAAAATCCATACTAATGTCCTCCCATGGCCTCTTAGGTACATGTAATGGTTGAGGCAATCCAATATTTTGATTTGTTCCTATCACCATCTAACATACTCTGCAACTTTGTACAAACTTCCTCACATCCTGTTGTAACTGTGGCCAATAATAATTCTCACTAACAAGAGAAATGGTCTTATCTCAACCCAAATGTCCAGCCAATCCTCCACTATATTTCTCCTTGATTAGATTCTCTCTCATAGAACTCCTTGGAATGCACAATTGGCTTCCTCTAAACAACATTCTATCTTGGATTAAGAAATCCAACCATCTTGTCCTATCCAATGTAATAGGTTCCAAGCAAGCCTTCCAAGCTTCTGTAAAGTTTGGATCTTTTGGATACAAACTCTTGAGTACATTGAACGTAACAATCTCTATATTCATTTGTATCAACAAATTTTTCCTTCTACTTAAGGCATCTACAAATTTGTTTGATCTTCCAAAACTATGCTTCAAAACAAAAAGTATAATTTTGCAAAAAATCAACCCATTTTAGGTGTCTTTGAGTCAAATTTCCATGACTATTGAGATACTACAAAGCCTGGTGATCAGTATATAAAACAAATTCTTTTTTCAAAAAATAGTGTCTCCATTTCTTCAAAGCCTAAACTATAGCATAAAAATCTTGATCATAAACAAAATATTTCTTTTTAGCATCATTTAACTTCTCACTAAAATAGGCAATAGTCTTACCTTCTTGACTCAAAACAACTCCTATGGCAGTGCCATTAGCATCACAATCTACTTGAAATACCTTATCTAAATTTGGAAGTGCCAAAACAGGTTTCTCTGTAACTTTCTTCTTCAACATATCAAAACTTTTTTCTGCTCCTGTAGTCCACTTAAACTATTTTCTATCTCCTCTCATTGCTTCAGTTAGAGGTGTACAAATACTACTGAAACTCTTAATAAAATTTTTGTAAAAGATTGCTAAACCATGAAATGATCTTACTTTGTAACACTCCTCAGGGTAGGCCATTCAATGATATATCTCACCTTCTCTGGATCCATTTTAAGATCCTCTTTTGAGACAACAAATCCCAGATACACCAACTCCCTTTTTACAAAACTACATTTCTTCAAATTAATTTAAAAATTCTCCCTTAGCTTATCAAAAAATTTATAGATATACATTAGGTGCTCCTCCAATGTCTTACTAAAAATCAGAATATCATCCAAATAAACAATAAAAAATTTCCCTAAAAATTTATTTTAATACCTCATTCATAAACCACATAAATGTGCTTGGTGCATTGGTTATCCCAAAAGGCATGACTAACCACTCATACAATCCCTCCTTGGTTTTAAAGGTTGTCTTCCATTCATCTCTTTCTCTAATATGGATCTGGGGATATCCACTCTTCAAATCTATCTTCGTGAAGTACTTAGCTCCACTCAAACAATCCATAATGTCATCCATCCTTGGCAAGGTAAATTTGTACTTGATGGTGATCTTATTGATATCTCTAAAACTATACACATCTACCATTCCCCATCCTTCTTTGGTGCTAGTACTACAGATATTGTACACGAACTCAAACTCTCTTGAATCAATCCCTTCCACAACAACTCTTGCATTTGTTTGTTCAACTCTTCACTCTCTGTTGGAGTCATACGAGGAGTTGCCTTATTTGGAAAACTGGCTCTAGGAATCAGGTCCATCTAATGACTAATCTTTCTTATCGATGCCAAACCTTCAGGTACATTATCATAAATAATAGCTTGAAACTCATTCAAAAAATATGAAACCTCTACTGGTACCTCAATAGTATCTTTTTTATCAACTCTAGGGATCAATGCAAAACACGTATACTCATTCTTCATACCTTCTAGGAACTTTCTTCCATCGACCAAAAAAATTCTTGCATTACCACATACCTTTTCCTCTACCTCTTTCAAGGGTTTCAACTTATGACGAATTCCATCCTTTGTCAAAGAATAGGTGTTGGCATTTCCATCATGTACTGCTCGGCGATCAAATTGCCATGGTCTACCTAACAACATATGACAAACATCCATAGGAATAATATCACACAATACCTCATCATGGTAATTTTCAATCTTGAACTTTACCAGACATTGTTGATTAACCAAAGCTTTATGGTCCTTCTACAACCAAGCAATATGGTATGGATTCAGATGCCTTCTTCTCTCCAACTACAACTTACTAACCATCTCTTCCAAAAAAAGGTTATCAATACTACCTGTATCAATAATAACATTGCAAACTTTACCTTCACTCTTACATCTGGTGCGAAACAAATTCTTCCTTTGAGTTGGCTCTTTCTCCTCATTCAAGAAGGCTCTTTGAGTAACAAGAACCTCTCCTCTTTCCACATCCTTAGAATGTGAATACTCAACATCTTCGTCTACATGTGCAAATTGTGCATTACCCTTAGGTCTTCTATTTTTACTTCCTTAATGTTGAGGACCCTCATATGCCCTATGCCCTTCTTCTCCACATTGGAAACAGGTACCATGAAAGCCTCCTCTCCCTGGTCCTCGCCCAAATCTTCCTCTTTCTCTTTGGTCTCCATTATGAGGACAATAGGAGTTGTCTCCTTTCTAGTTTTGGCTGCTCCTAGATCCTTTTCCCTTCTTTTTGTCTTCATTTCAACCTCCATATGACCGTCCACTAGTCCTTCCACCGTGACCTCCACCTCTTTGGTTAGTTTCGAACTTCCTATTCAACTTCTCTTCTACCTTCAAAGGAAACTAATATGAATCTTCAATGGTAGACATTCTTACCAGACTCAACTCTTCTTGAATGCTCGACTTCAACCCACTTATGTAACTAGAAACTTTCTCCTTGTTGGCCTCAAAATGACCTGATCTGATCAAGACTCGGTAGAATTATTTTGTATATTCCTTAATAGATTTTCCTGCTTGTTTCAACCCCTGCATCTTCTTCAACAAATCCAACTCATAGTCACCAGGAATGAACTGTCTTTTCAAATTTTCCACCATCTGATCCCATGTTGTTATTTTCTCTTTTCCTCTTCTATTTCTTTCCAATTGGACTTCTTTCAACCATATGATAGCATCGACTTTCAATTTTACCTTTACAAATTTGACCCTATCTGTGTCTTCTATTTCCTCATACTCAAAATACTCTTCCATGTCATTGATCCAATCAATCAACTCCTCTGGATTTAGGTTTCTAGAAAAAATAGAAACTTCTATCTTTGGCCTCTTTCCAATCTTGGAAATGGCCCTAATCAGTCTAACTTCTCTAGGATCCATTACATCTTGTGCTTCCTCTTCGAAGTGCTCCTCATCTTTAGCCTCATCCTCACTTTCATCTCTTCTTTTGACATCAGCTCCCCTACGCAGCTCCTCTTGCAGTGCTTGAACTTGTCTCTAGAGGTCTCCAAAACCCTATTCTATTACCCCAATATTTCTCCCACCATAGTTTCTTCATGGAGGAATCTTTTCATACAGACCCACAACCACAAGTCCTGGTGCAAACTGCCTCACATTCGGCTATTTGTTTACACACTCAAGAAAACCCGCTTTGATACCACCTAATGAAGGGTACTCCCCTTACAATCTAAAACTTCCAAAAACAACAGATAATGGCATAAACAAAATTCAAGAAGGAAAGAAAATATTTTCTATTATCACTGAAATGAAAATGAAATTACAACATTATATTTTCCATCACATGGGCTTTCTGATTACATAAATTTGCAACTCTGCAAATCAGAGCCACCATCTACTCTACTCTAACCTCCTCTCTGTACTCCCCCTTTACATCCTTTATTTGGAAGGTGTAACCACCCTAGATTCTTCTAGAAAGTGTAACTTCCTCAGGAAGATATTTTGAAATTTTATTAATTTTGGTATTACAAATTCGTTGGGTCATCACTTTTGATTCGACTGTCAGATTTTCTATTATAATACCTTTTCGGAAAGGTCTCGAGAAATATTGTGAAAAAAAGAAGCACCTAATAGTCATCCACTTTTGTTTCCACCAATTTTCAAGCCCATCCAGAGTGCCTAAGTGCCTCAAAATTGACCCCAAAGATTTTACTAGGATTTTCAAAATTTAAAATTTTAATCTCTCAAATGACAAATGGTATTGAAGTGATTTCTTTTCCATTGGCTTCAATTTACCATTCTAGAGGTCTGTGTAAGATTTTGTGTCCAATTGTGCATAATTTCAAACTGACTAAAATAGTAACCCTACCAAATTTAGCCCTTATTGAAAAGAAACAACTTTTTTTTGGGTGATGCAAGATTGCTCTTACACCCTGGATGCTCCTGCGTCAATGTGTGTGTGTGTGTGTTTGTGTAGATATATGTATACTTATATATATACATATACACACATATATACATACACACACACCCATATATGTTTCCATGACAAAATACTTGCAAGATCGAAGGTCTAAGTCTTCTAGACCTCTTTGGAGCCAGTAATAAAGGAAAAGCAACTAGCTCTAGAGTAAGCTGCATATCCCATATTGGGATTCTATATGACAGGTTGCCACACCAAACCAAATTCTCTCTAACTATAAAATTAAAAAATACCATGCAAGAATAACGGCTTATGACTACCTGAAGTTTAATGTCTAATGCTTTCTTTTGATCAAGCTCAAGTTTCTCTAAGAAATTTTTCTTTAATTGTAACATGCATGTTTTCTTCTGTGCCTTCAAAGAAGGAATCTATTATAATGTCATTTTATATAAATAAAGTGAGCATAAGTCTCTAGAATAAAATATAGGTGAATAACTCAGATAAATTGAGTCTCATGCCAATTAAATCTTTAGTTCAACATCTAGTCTTTAGCTTAGGAAAATAAGGTTCAAAATATAAAAGAACAATCAAATCTCTACAATAGTTAGTATATGCTTTAGGTTGATTCACACACACTCTTTTCTCTATAATTCAACCTACACGTGGTCCATTCATGTGCTAATAAGAAGGAAATCTATGTAGTTGTGTAGTAGCTGTAGATCCCTCTAGAAGGAGAGTAGGGTCCACTCGATTGGATGAAGGTGACTCTTAGTTATCTTTTCTATCTTTTAATCTTCTAATTTTCTTTGGTAGATTTTACATCCTGTGTTTAGATGATTTATGTTCATTGTTTTTTCTTGTCAACCTACATGTGTGTTCTTAAAAGTCATCATAAAAATCCTAAAAAATCATTGTTCAATTTTATCTTTTAGTATTTCAACTCTACCTCAACTAGTCTTTGCATGCGTGTTTCATTAGAGTGTGATGGTAAAATAGATGTTCATTTCAATTTAGTATTTATTTCTACTAGTGTTAGATGGTAGAATATTAATTCTATTCAATTTAGTATTTATTTATGCAAGTGTTATGTTAGAACAAAATTTTTGTTTTCAATTTAGTATTTACTTCTATATGCGCACGTGAAATGGATGATAGAGCAATAGAATAGTAGAAAGTGATTCCTTAGTTTGAATGATTTATTTTTCATTTATAAAATATTGAATCATAATTATGAACTAACACAAAAAATCCTTACCCAATACAGCTCCAAACACCACCCGAATCGATAGAATTAAATGATAAGAAATTGATGACTGCAACAAACGTATTATTTTTGGCATTGTGTGTAGGGATATTAACTATCAAGTTAGTCTATCTATAGGGTTTATAATTAGAGTCTTATAGTTTACGAGTCTCCCTAGATACTCCCTAGGATGCTTCATTAAAAAAATTTCAGCTAGTATGATGGAAGAACTACATTCCAATCCCATTATAGGGGAGTCCTCAAACCAATTATTGATTCGAGAATCACACACATCTTCTAGACCTCACATAAACTTGGTTGAAATAAATGAAATTAAAAATGAACTAGCTAATAAAGCCTTCACATACCCAAATTACTTGAATATTGATCGAAATGAGTCTCCCATGAAGAATATCTCACACTTAATGTTACCAATATTTAGAGGAAAATTTAGATCTATGACTATGGGACTAACAAACGAAAACTAAAATTGTTTCCCTCCATCTTCAAGGAATTATCCTTACATTAGTTAATGGGAATAGCTATTAATTCCGTGCACACATGAGATGAAATGGAGATTTTTTTCCCTGATAAGTACCAAGACTATTTCTAGGTTTAGGATAGGAAGGATAAAATTTTTTAAATGAAACAAATAGATTATGTCAATTGTTTCTTGTTTCTCCAAAAAAATTGTGGTAACAATTTAGATAAGGAACTTAGAAAAACCATTTTCTTAAGAGGAATTCATGAGGATTCCAAAGAAGCTTTAAAAATTATGGGAAGTTTGGATATAAATAAGCTATACTTTGGAGAGATTATAGAGGTTTGTAGAAACTACTCCCATATTTGAGCCAATAGTAGGATGCTAAAAAGGGGAAAATAACAATAGTGATGTCACCAAGGTAATGGAAGAATTGGATAATCTCCAAATTGATATCCTTCTCCACTTGAGCACTACTCTAGATGGGGTACAAGAAAGCAAGAAAACCACTTAGCCATTGGTCATTTACTATTCGTGATGTAGAGACAAACATTTTCTTGGGGAATGTCCCTTAAATCAAACAAAGATGTGTGGGATTTGTGAGGATAAACATTAAACCAATGAATGTAAGCCTATTTCCCAAAATAAAAAATTGGTTAAAATGCCATAAGTTGACAAAGAAATTAAATTCATTTATAGTTAGATTCAACCCAATTTCCTTGGATAGTTTTGGACAAGAACCACTCTAAATTGGGGGCCAAAACCCATGGTTTGGACCTTGGGGATGTCCAACTTTGTGGATTTCACCACCACCACCAGTGCCACCTCAATTGGGATGACCTTGGTCCCCACTTGAATAGACCAACCCATCATAAAACACCCCTCAATGAAAAATATCAAATCAATACCAGCAACCATGGACCCCTCAACCTATTCAAATACCATGGTATTTTTGGAATCAAACACATTCCTTGTTACCTAGTCCACACCAAATAGATCATCTACAAAATCCAACAAATAAATTAATCAATTGTAGCTACCTACTTAGCCTATTTCAAATCCTAAAACAATAGACCTCAACAACTAATATACAATATAGAACAAAAAACTACAATAGTGAGTGTAATAAAGATAAATGATATCCAACTATGTTTGAGAACAATCACAATAAAATTTCCTTAAGAGAATTCACCTGGGACTTTGCTCCCTAGTACCGAAGAAAAACTTGTAGAACCAATAGTATCAATCCATTTTCCTTTGTGGTCAAAATAAACTATTGTTGCTTAAGATGTCTTCAAAATACTTCAAAACACTCTAGAAGATTCACATTTGATTATATAACTTTGAAAGATTAACATCAAAGTTCCTTTTATTGCAAACTATCAAAGAAATTTTTGAAATCAACCAAAAAATCAAGATCTCGTGCTTAAAGACCCTTGGAAAGAAAAAGAAATTACCAACTACCATCCAAGTAAGGGAAAATCTCTCTAATATCTTGTTTAGTAAATTAATTCCATAAAAGTATGGAGAGCCAGTTAGCCCTGCTATTTTATTGGCCATCAAGGGAATTTCATTATCAAACGTCTTGATTGACTTAAGGGATTCCATCAATGGAATAAACTTAGATATTGTGTGTAATGTAGAAAATTTTACCCCTTTCTAGGAGAAAGTACAATTTCACACTTAGTTGGACCTATTTTGGTGACCTTTTCATGAATGCATTTTAAAATCCCATTTGTAGGCCCCTAATACCCCTTTATCATGTATCCCAAGGCTTATTTAACTTAATTTTATTTGATTCCCGACACCACAACCCATATTGAATAAATGCTAGGGGTCAAATTAATGCCCCAACATTTGAGGAGTCTTGATGATTTAGGTCAGAACCCATTCACCCATGGGAAAATGGGTCCTCATTAAGTACCCTCAAAAAACTTTTGATATGTTTTTGGCAGCATTTCAATCTCTTAAATTTAAATTTCACATGTCGACTTTTGGGATATGATAATTGGAAAATTAGATAGGAATCTTATAAAACTAAGTCTCACATTCATTTTACTCTAGAGCAAGACAAGAATGAAGGAAGCGAAGTTCATATGAGATCAAGAATTCAAGAGCAAGGAGAAGTATTCAAGAGTGAATTCTTGGAGTAGTAATTGAGTTGTTTTTATAGGTCTTCAAGCTCCTTTTGATATCAAGATCAAGCATTGCCAAAGGATTGATGATAGTTTCCTATAGAGGATCATGATGGATTCTAGGCTTTGGGAGAGGCAAAAGACATTCAACCAAGCCCAATGACTTGTTTTCTAATTGATTCCATCTTCTATTATCTCTCTACTTTCAACCTAAGGAAGGTATAATAATATTTGTGACTTATTAAGGTGATTTGAGATCTCCTAAAGTAGCTCTTCATCATTGTGCATGTTCATTTAGGATCCTATTCTAACACACTTGAGTAGGGTTTCTCTACATTATTATTCTTAATCTTAGACACACTTAAGGTTAGGATTGCACACACATTTCATGTTTCAGATCTATGCTTTTCATTAATGTTTAATTACCAAACTTGGGGTTTGCCCAAGGCAAACCCCTATCCACCAACAAACAACAACTTTGTTTTGTAGATTTTTCCCATATTTGGATATGGGAATGGAGATATTAGGTTACAAGAATGAATTTTAGGTCTCAAGATTCATTCTTAGATTTAGAGTTTTCCAAAAAAGCTTGCCAAGACCCATTAACCCTAGGGTGAATGAGTCCATGTTCAACCTGCATAAATAACTTTTAAAAGGCACACAACATTTATTACTCTCATTTTTTCTAGAAACTCTGTTGGTTCCTTCAATTTTATGATAAATATACTAGATCCACTTTGTAGAAGTCATTTTGGAGTTGATTTTCTATTTTTAATATTTATCCCCAAAGTGTTGTTTGACCTAGACCCCCATCCTTGCAAAAAAAGGGAAATTTGCAGATTCACACTTTCAATTGACTCACCTTTTGGTTGATAGTCATTTCATTGTTTGGATCTCATTTCCTAATGAATTGAAGAAGAATAGAACCCATTTTCCATTTTCAAAACCTAGTGACACCCCTATTTTTCATCATTTCATTTTGGTGAACCTGACCTTGTACAACAAAATAATGAGAACTGGAGTCCTTTTGGCCCTAGATCTAAGTTTTGAAATATATTGCATTAGATGCATTACATTTAGGGTTCTTTAATCTTGCATTAGTGAACATTGAATTTAGAGTAAATTTTTATATTTGCATTACTTAAAACCATCAAAAATAAAGAAAATTGCATTAGATCTGAGTTAATTTTGCATTAGGATCATCATTCAATCATTTAAGTTCAAATTTAGATTCATATTACATCTTAAAACTTGTCACATAATCCATCATTTAACCTTCATTCAACTTGCATTTAGAGACAAAAATCTAGAAAAATATGGTACAAAACTTCTTGTTATAGATCAAAAATAGAAAAAATATAGGAAACACTCAGCAACAAAAATTCAAATCTAAAAACACTAATCTGGGACCCATTCGCCCTAGGATGAATGAGTCCCTATATAGAATTTTTTAGCAAAATTTCTAAGTGCTTTTTAATCTTTGATTTGTATTGTGTAACATCTTGAAGATCATTTTCTTGCATATTTCAATCAAAATTAGTGTTAGATTTTTGCACTTTTCTTTCATTTTCAGGATTATTGCATTGTTAGTTAGATTAGTTTACATTTTGTAAACATTAGAAAAGAAAAACAAAAACCAAAAACACCAAAAGAAACAAGTAAAAATTGATGAAACTCTTGGAGAAAGCATAGTTATTTGATCATGTCAAATCTCCTTTTCCAAGTTAACATATCCCTCAATCCCTTTAGTAGTGATGAATTTGATATGTTAGATAAAACCCTTACGGATTTCATATCACAAATTTCATCCACTAAGGCTTGTCATGAAAAAATAAAAAATAGATACATTAACACAATTGGACCTCAACTTATCCTTTACCTAGCCTCACACCAACCTTAAGTTTAGAACAAACGCATGCTTATCTTAGAACCACCTAAAAAGAAACCATGGCAACCAGGAGATATTTTGAACTTTATAAGGCAACTTGATAATGACATTTTTTTGTAGCAACCGAGCTATAATACCATTGCTCATACATACAACATAAGGAACAATAGGCAACAATAAACTCCTCTTGTTTCACTACCTTTTTCTCAACCTATATTGCTAGTTCTCCTCGGTTTCCTTCACATAGTGGAAAGGAGTATGATCTTATTGAACAACTTAAGAATACTCTTGCTAAGATATCCTTGTGGGACCTTATTCAAGTTTCACCTAACTACCATAGTATGCTTCAAACAACCTTGCAACAAGTTGTGATTCCTCCTAATAAAAACTCTAATGATATGGCAGCCCTAGTTCAAGGAATAAATGTGGTTAATCTAGATATTATTTTTCACCAAAGTGAGTTACCTTCCTTGCAAGTTCAAAAACAATATGAAGCTTTCATGATTGTAACCATTATTAATAGGACACCAATAAAGAGAACCCTTGTTGAAAATGGCTCAACACTTAATGTGTGTAGCGTGAACCCTTTGGATATTTTTAGAATTGAAAAGAGTAGGATTGAACGTGACTCGTTGTCCTTTAGGGGATTTGATAACATAGGAAAACAACCGCTTGTTTTGATTACATTACCTATTATAGTTGGAAAAGGATACATTGCAAACTACTATCCATGTTATGCCTCATGATCTTTCATATAATCTTCTTTTAGGCAGATCATGGATTCATGAAATGCAGGTGGTGCCTTCGACCCTTCATCATTTAAATTGAGGATGTCATGAAGTTAATAGAAGATGATTGGGGTTCCTTAGATTTTACACCAATATTCATGGGAGAATATAAGGTGACAAAAAAACAACCTGAAAAGGTAAACGAATCAATGGTAATGTCAACACAAAACTCAAAAGAAAAATAACAAGCATCTACCTCATCCATTTTAGAAGAACTTACAAGTTATACAACAAACTTTGATGAAGTGGATTACTAACAACTGTTGAATCTGAAAGAGATGGAAAAAATTTATGAAAAAGGTTACGAGCTCTTGAAACAACTTGCTTATAGTGGAAATGGATGTGGAAGAAAAGAACAAGGAATTCGTGTTGCTATGGAGCCTAACATACAAGAAAAAAAAAAGCAGTCTTGGATATTGTCCTTCTAAGATAATGAAAGAAAAAATATATTCTCACTCAAAATCAACACCAACATATGTAGTTCCCCTAAGACAACTCTCACTTTGAAGCATCTTGAATTGATTAATACAACATGTGACAAATCATTGGAATACTTTGAAGATGATGAAGCTTTGAAATAAATGTTAGGACTTTATGACAAGTCATTTACTCACCCTAAGAAGAAGGGAATCACTTGTGCTATGGTTAGTGCTAAACAAGTGAATGAACAAAAGGAACACAATGATGTTGAAATTGATAAAGAAGAACATAATTATGAAATTTCAAGATAGAATGCACTTCCTATGGGAGACAAAATCAACATACCAATGGATACATATAACGAAGAAAGAGTGATTCAAATAGGAAAGTTTCTTGATGAGGATGAACAAGAATATCATGCAACGTTACTACAGGAATTTCATGAACTCTTTGCTTGGACTTATTCGGATATGTCGGGTATCTATGCTAAGATAGTGAAACACAACATAGTTCTTGAACAAGATGCTAAACAAGTAAGATGAAAGATACAAAAGATGAATCCTAAGATAGATTTATTGGTGAAGGCTAAGATTGAAAAACTCCTTGAAGCTGGCTTTATACGACCTATTGAATATTCTCCATGGATCTCAAATATTGTTGCAATTGTAAAAATTGATAATCATGTTAGGATGTGTACGAATTTTCATGACCTTAATAAAGCATCTCTCAAGGATGGATTTCCCTTTCCTAATATTGACATGATAGTAGATTCGACTATGAGACATGCTTTGTTGTTCATGGACATATTCTTGGGATATAATCATATTTTTATCAACCCTCAAGATCAATACAAGAGAAAATTTACTACAGCTTGGGGAACATTTTGTTGGGTGGTTATTCCTTTTGGACTAAAGAATGTAGGCACAACATATCAAAGAGCTATGACATTGATATTTCATGATTACATACACAAGATTTTGGAAGATTATGTTGATGATATTCTAGCCAAATATTTAAATCAACAAGACATTGTTAACTTCCTTTGAAAGATCTTTGAATGAATGTGAAAATATAACATGAGATTGAATTTGAAGAAGTGTGTCTTTGGTGTGGATAGTGGAATTTTTTTAGGTTTTATAGTATCTCACAGAGGCATTGAGGTGGACATGAAGAAAATTGATGTTGTCATTAACATGGCACCTCCTAAAAACATTTCTCAGTTGCATACACTACAAGGGAGAATTCAAGCTATTTGATATTTTGTGGCATCCTTAGGAGACTGAACATTACCCTTTGCACAACTTCTTAAGAAGGAGGTTGAGTTTAAGTGGAATGAGGATTGTAAATAGGCCTTTGAGATTTTGAAAGGTTATATTGCTACTCCAACTATTTTATAACCCGCTATGCAAGAACAACCATTCATCCTTTATACAATAGTGTCAACCCATGCTCTAGCAACATTGTTGGCTCAACAAGATGATAGTGGTAGATAACATCCCATTTATTACATTAGATGAACTTCGATTGATTATGAAATGCAATATACAAGGATAGAAAAATAATGCTTGGCTCTTGTATTTGCTACTACTAAATTGAGACATTACTTGCTAAATGTAGAAATACATGTGATGATGAAGTTTGATCCTTTAAAACATCTTTTTGCTAAAACTAATTTATTAGGATGTTTAGCTAAATGGGTTATGTTGTTAAATGAGTTTGATCTTAAATTTTTCTCTCAGAAGGAAACCAAAGGAAAAACCTTAAGTGACTATTTAGTTGATGCACCTTCTCCCCTAGCATTACCTAATATAGACTCGTTCCATGATGAAAGTGTGTTGACTATCAAAAAAGAAAAATAAAATTGGGAATTATACTTTGATGGCTCTAAGTGTCAAAATGGCTTCGGAGTTGGGGTTATATTAATTCCTCCTTTAGGAAAGCCTATTCCCTTGTCCTTTTGTCTAAACTTTCTATGTACAAATAAAATTGTAGAGTATGAAGCTTTAATCACTAGTATACGTGCAACGTTAGCCTGATGTGTTCACACAATTTCCATATTTGGTGATTCTCTATTAGTCATTAAAAAAAAATGGTTCATACCAAGCAAAACATGATAAAATCATTTGATACAAAGACCTCAGGATGACATTATTAGATAAATTTTCATCATACACTATTGATAACATACCATGAAAGGATAATTGACATGTAAATGCAATGGCGAGTGCCGCCTCCCTTGTATTTTCTGAAGATCCTTTTCTAGATTTCACATTCACAATTAAAATGTTCTTAAAGCCTTCAATTGAAAATGAAGTTAAAGAAGTTTTAATAAATGATGTCAAAAACTCTAGTGAATGGTATGCAATGATATTTAATTACTTAAAAGATGGTACCTTTCTTGAGCCTACAACTAAAAACACTTCAGCTCATCTTCAAAAAATTGCATCTAAGTACATAATTCTAGCAGACGTTCTATATAGAAGGTCATTTAATGGTCTCTTGCTTAGATGTCTTAAAAATTCATGTTACCTACTTTTCACTTACAGCTCAAGTCAAGTCGAGTTTATTGGTTTTAGTTTTAAAAAAACAAAAGTGAGGTGCATTTATTTTTAGTCTTCCCTATGTTGCATTCAAGTGTATAAACATAAGAACCGAGAAGCTTTTATTTTCAGTAATGGCTTGCTGCATTTATACAAATGAATACAAAATTGAAAAGCTTTGAATAGTAATGCTTTTATTCATTCTGTAAAAAATGTTGAATCCCACACAAGCCATGGAAGTAACTTTTTTTTGGATTTTTACAATCAAATAAAGAATGCATAAACAATGGTATGCTATACAACTGAAAATAACGGAAATATAGGGTAGGAGATGATTCGTCATTGCCTGGAATGACGAATCATTGACAGTTGAGGTTTTCAGTTGTGACGTCAGCTTTAGCTCCATTTTCAGTTTCAGCTCCAGTTCCAACTCCAAAAGCATCTGTAGGAAAGATAAAAGATGATGTTAGAGATGGTCTCTAAGCAATGATGGATAAAATCCAATCATATACCTATGCTACCAACAGAAATATAGGATACAGTTGATCAAGCATCCATCAGATAATTGCAAAGAATCAAGAGAAGAAAAAATGTAATTCAATGGAAGCTTTCAGCTTCATTTATTTTGCTAAAATGTTTGTTTTAGTGCGCAGGATTTACAGGTTCATCATGTTCGAGGTTACTTCATCATATATGTGGAGTAAAATGGGTTCCCACAAGGGTTGAGCTCGGCATATCAAAAAGGATATATTCACAATTTTCATACGAAGTACATGAATATTGATAACATATATTTCAAGCATCAATATTGCACTCATCTATTTCATTTTCTGTTCAGCTCTACCATGTATTTTTTCCACATTAAATTTAAATAAGTATGGAGCCTCTTTGCATTGAAGAGAAACAGAGTATTCAAGTACAGGACAGATTCGCAACAATTCAATTTTCTACAAGTTCTTCAACAGAAAGCATCAAATTATGTTTTAAGTCAACATTTAAGAATAATGGAAGATACATATATGCATTATCTTTTATCAAACAGGCATTCAATGTTACAAGTTTCACTGAGACAACAATGAAGTATGAGTAATCAACATTAATAGTAAATGGAGGATCTAATTTCAATGGCAGTCATTATTTATAAAATTCAGACCAAAAGACGAGGACTGTTATATGAATGAAGACAATTTTCAATCTCAAAGCCCAACTTTTGTCTTGAAAGAATAGTCCTTAGTTTCCATTGACACATAGCTTCCATACATGCTATATACATGGGATAAGTGCAGATGATAATGAAGAGCCCATTCAAAGTCATGGTAGTGAATATCATAAATTGAGAATGATGATTTTCTCATGGTGGAGTCATTATTTGCAGCAGTATAAAAATAACATAAAGGATTAGGGAATAACAATGCAGTAGTGCAGAACAATCCAGAAACAAAACAATATAATGTTAAAAGCTTATGTTATACTCTAGCGCATATTGCTAAGTGTGTTTCCATCATAAAATATAGCCATGATTATTTTACAACAAAGTAAAGTGCTACAGTCATGAAAGTAAAGTGCTACAATCATTGTTTTCAAAATATTTGCAAACACAAGGTGGTTCAAAGAGCGGTGGATCAAATAGGAATTCCCCTTGAAGTAGCAAACATTATCATAGTTGAAGAACATGTAACAAAGCAAAACAAGGAAAAGATGCAGATTTTGATGGAGATTGTATACATGTTTTTGTACCACAGACTCTTCAATCACGAGTTGAAATTTCTTAGCTATTAACTCTAGACCAGTAACTTATCGATTCTTAGGGTGGACAAATGTTACTCATGCTCACACAAGATACTTTACTTGCAGCTATTCGTATCCTTGGTATGCCATTTCTTAATCAAATTTCTATGCAGAAGCTCTTAAATTGGACATCATCAGCTTTTCCTAAGCCAACAATCATCAAAATCACCTCATGGAAGGCCTTATTGGACAACATTGTTTAACAGAGTGGTTATCTAAGCAAGGGCTCGGTGTCAGGCTGTGGATGATGAAACATGGACAAAACAGCTTCAGAAAAAGAGTCTCAAGGCTCCAACATTTATTGACATATCAAATACTAAACAAGTACATAAGTTTGATGTTGATAAGGGATTTCCCAAAGGAGTAACAGTTCAAGAAGGTTTCGACTTACCAAAAGAAATTATTGCTGTTGTAAGACTACATTTTGCAGATAAGATGGATAAAAGCTTACATGGTATAGATCAAAAATTTATCATCAAGGAAGGCAGGGAAATCAAGATGAATATTAAATATGTCAAAAAATATGAACTTGCAGCAGAAAGTTTAACTCAAAATGATGTGAAGTATACCATGCAAACAAAGGCCTCTTCACGAAAAGGAGTCAATGGATTGTATTGTTTCTCTATGGGAGGATACAAATTATTGAAAATGTTCACAAAAGTGGGTCGATACAGTTTTATATTTTCATTGGTAAATAGTTCATATTTAAATCCATTATGCACATAAATAAAATTGCAGGGAAGGAAGAAAAAGACAATTTCTGTACAAGATAATGCATCAATGCACTCTAATGAAAAGAATGAAAGTGTTTCTAAAAGTAAAAGCAAGGTGATCTCCCAAACTGTTGATAGTAAGTCTGAAAGCCATGATAGTAGAGTAGTACCAAAGCGACCAATAGTAGCACAATAACTGATAAAGCAATTTGAGTTCAACATAGAAGATGTAGATTTTCAACTTGAGAATCCTTCTAAATCTTTGGTAAAATCACTTCATACAAGTGGCTCTCAGGATGTTCGAATCAATCAGTGCAAGCAATCTAATGCAGTCAATCAGGGTGTTATATTATATACGTGTTTTGAGAGCTCATTTCAAATAGGAGATGCTAATAATGCAAAATAGATATTTAATCTGAGTGAATCCAAATACTCTGATAAGGTTACGCTCTTTAGAAGTGAAAATATAGTACCCCCTCAAAATATCGATAATAATACTGAATGACGTGATGATGGAACAGTATCCAAACAGACAACAACACCATACTAAAAGTTTAAGCTACCCAAGTTCACCTTGAGGAACTCACAAAAAGATGAAAGAGATTTTTATATATCTGAAATACCTGATGAAAATCTTCATGATGGCGTATAGGAGAGATCTCTTGATCAAGTTTCATTTCCAGCTCTCATAGCGGCCAGAGCCAACACAAAATCAACAGAAGGCAGTAAATAGTATGTAAATCGAGCTCGAATCTAGTTATGATGGCTATGCCCATAATACCTCTACGTTTTAAAAAAAAATGTCATATACAACACTTTCGATGGAAAAACCAGACTTATATCTGCAATGCCTTCAAGAAAATCCTTCACCAATGGCAAAAAATACACAAAAATCATCTGGCGCGACTAGGGTTTCAGCAGCATGACAACGCTTCTCCAAGAAGCCTTCAAGCATAAAGCAAAAATGAATGTCTTTACATTCATTTTAGGGTTTGAACCCTAAAAAAATTCGATCAACTTGGCTTTTTTATTATTAAAGTTTTTTTTCATCTTATTGGAGCCGTCACCCTAAGATTTTAGTTTATTATTTTTGAATAATCTTCAATATAAGCTTAGAGTCTTACTTTAATTTCACATTTTTAATCCAAATTGTAAATCTTTAAAAAAGTGATTTATTAATCATTTTAATCAATGATATTATTTAAATGTGAAATTAGTGTTTTTTAAATTTGACCTTGCTAGGTATTCCTTCTTACATTTTTTTTTAAATTGTAAAACTTTATTTTTAAAAGTGATAAATTATAAATCACTTTAAAAAAATAAATGTTATTAGTGCAAGTTGAAGCCATTTGATGTATTCTTTTAAAAAAACCTAGTCAAGAGGAGTCTTGCTCAAATCATGGAGATGTGACATACTATTTGTGTCAAGTGGAGGTTTTGAGTTGCTGGATTCAGGGGAGGAGTTTTTGATTGATGGGACACCTTTTTTGGAGTCTTTTGAGTCCTCTTTTTGAGGATTTTTGTTCCTATCCGGGTCTGGGAGAACTTTTCCTATTTTTGGTGGGTTGTTGATAGGTTTGAGATCCTTCTTTTAGGGCTTTTTTACCAAATCCGACCACCTTATTCAGGGTGGGGTCCTTTTTTCTAGGGTTTTGGTGGGGAGTTTGAGCTTATTTATTCCCTTCCTCATTTAAATTTTTAGGTATGCAAAATTCTAGAGTGGAAGAGACTTTGTACTTTCTGGAGAACATTGTACTTTTTGTTCCAAGTATTGTATCAGATTTTGGAGTATGCATTTTCAAGGCCTTTGAGAGCCTTTATACGACATTTTTGATCTATTTCTGGTGTCATATTTGTATGCAAATTGGTGATTGATCTTTCTTTTATGTGTTTCTTATCTAAAACCTTTTAAGTTTGTCTCATTTTTGGCATCTTTGTGACTAAAATTCTCTTCACAGGTCAGGGGTTGTATTAATTTCTAGATGTATTTACTGTGATTAACATCCTTTAAATATTATTCTGATCTCAGATCTTCCTTTGAAATATTTATGTGTTGAGGGTTTTATTAGGTATTGCATCATCATATAAATAGTTGTGGGTTCATTTTGTGTTAAGGGAAGTGTTTTTGGTGTATCACCCATTAATTAGTTCCAATCTTCAAGTTCTTTTTATCTCTTTTCTTCCCCTTTTCCTCTAAAGTCTTCAGGTTTGAAGAGAAAAATAGATGTTTATTCAACAAGAACTGGCCTAGAATCCGGAGGTCTCATTTTCAGTATTACATATCCCACATGTAGAATTTGAGTCCCATGTTATGCCAGATTACTAAGCTTAAGAGTTTTAGAAGGGTGCAAATTTGGTGCATAACAGTTTTGGCACTCCCGGTGGGACAGAAGAAGTCATAATTTTTCATCAGTTCTTGCTATTTTGATATGCTAGAGCAGGTTTATAGCTTTGAAGAAGTTAAGTTTCAACATATTTGGCAACTTTGTTGTGAAGGAAAGTGACCAATGCAAAATTTTATATGAGAAAGGTGGAAACCAGAAGTTCAAAGTATTTTGAATATTTGCAATTGTCATCACCCAAGAGGAAAGGAAGGACTCCTGATTGAACTCCTCGTGCAAAAAGAGTGCAAACAACTCCTCCAAGAGTATATGTCAGAAGAGGAAGATCATTGCATAGTGAACGTCCTATGAGACATTCAGCATCACCAACTGTCAGAAAAGAACCACCTATTACTATTCTAGGAATTTCAACTTCCCAAAAGGTAGGAGCAATTTTGGTACAACAAGTCTAAGCTTTTCTACTACAATTACAAGTACTTTTTCATCATTTTCAAGTACTATACTAGCAAGCGCAAACTCAGTTTCAACAAGTATATCAACACAGACTCATAATATGGCTGCACCAAGAGCCTTTGCTTTTGTTCCATTCGATCAGGGTAGTCCCCTTAATTTAGTACAACATAATGATATTCCTTTGGCAGCATTAAAGGGATTGCCAAAATTCACTGGAGAAGGGAAAATAACGCCGTTTGAACTTATAAGAGATGTGGTAGCATTGTGCAATGTGCATCATGTAACGCAAGAGAATGTAGCAGTGAGGTTATTGGCTGCATCTTTCAAGAAGAAGGTGCTGGAATGGTTCAGAAGCTTGCCAGTGGCCTCTATTGCAACATGGGATGAGCTTGGTGACGAATTTACCTGATTTTTTGAAGAAAAGTTTGATCACTTATCTTTGGTAGAGCAGTTGACAACTATTAAAAGAGCCCCTCAAGAGCAAATGACAGATTTCAACATCCGTTTCTAGAAGACTTGGAATAGGATACCTGCTACGGTAAGGCCTTCTGTTGATTACGCATTTTTGTATTATTTAAAGAGTCTCAATAGTGATATATCAGTGATGATACAATCCTTGGGAGGTCAATCATTACCTCAAGCTTATAGTATAGCTATAAGAGAAAAAAATAGTCTTATTCAGGCAGGAAAAATAGCTCCTAGGCCCCCTATGCCATATTTTCTAGATATCCACCCAAATATACCATTGCATATACCTCCTCTTGCTACAATACCGACTGTTCCAACCATAGAGACTACTAGAAATCAATCAAATGCCTCTACTGCACCTTCAACTGAGCTGCAAGAGATTAAAAGCAGCCAGCAAAAGATTGAAATGGTTTTGTAGACTTTGGGGAATGAGCTAACCAGCATGAAAAAGTAGCAGTACCAAGGTCTGAGGCCACCATTTCAACAGTATAACTAGTAGCAGCAAGGAGCGAATCAACCTTATCAAAATCAAGGGTTTAATCAGCAGTATCAGCAAAATAGACAACTATACCAAGGAAATTATCAAGGACAACAACAAAATGTTAACTAGAGGCCATTTCAGACACACAATGCAGTGCCTATGAATGTAGCAAATCTGATAAGAGATATTGTCCCATCTCAGAATAATCTTGTAGCAGATTATGAATGGTGTTTTCCATGTAATCAAGCGCGTAATCAAGCAAAATGCTCCAATGGTGTTATCAATCAAGTACTTATGGTTCAAAATGCCACAAGTTCACAATTGGATGCATCTACTGATGTACCTGAGCAGCAACGCGGTGTGCATCCTAACGAGACATGATTCCTAAATTGGAAAAGTGAAGAATTTTATGGTGTGAATGGTAATCCAACAAGTGTCATTACCCGAGCAAAGAAAAGGGCTCTAGAAGCAGATCAGACAGCTGGTACAGATAAAGAAACTGCAACTGCAGGACCATCATTCACAAAAAATATGAATATCCCATAGAAGTCTTCAAATCAGCCAATCAACAATCAGGCCCACAAAGAAACAGATCTAGCTATGGCTAAGATACACCAGAAGGTGCATTCAGCTATGTCATACAACATTGTGGACAACATGAAAAGAATGAATGTATCAATGACTATTTGGGATTCTTTATCCATTCCCGGACAAGCTGAAATGTTAAAGAAAGCATTGAGTGGTGAAGATACGCAAGAACACGCAACTGGTGATCGTGAGAAGGTAGTCATGAAAAATGCTGATCAAGTAAAAGTCATGGATAGCAAGCCAAATGTCACAGTTCAAGGTAAGGATGTGAGACCTCCTCCATTCTATGTTTCCTTAGTCATTGGGAAGAACTTGGTACATAATTGTATGGTTGATAGTGGGGCAACTTGTTCTGTAATGCCAAAAAGGGTAGCTGATCAGTTAGAATTAAAATATAAGCCTATAGAAAAAGGAGTAATCCAGTTAGATGGTACATCTGTCAACTCAATAGGCCTCATAAAAAATGCTAGTCTGACCTTACATACCTGCCCTACTTTCTCTATTCCACAAGATATATATGGAATAGATTTGCCTCCCTATTTTGGCCTTTGCTTATCAAGAGAATTTACAGCCAAGATAGGAGGTTATCTCTCATCCGATTGGTCTCACATGATTTTCCACACAAGGTATGAAACAAAAGTAAAAATAAAGTCAGAATTACTTGCAAAGGATATCATTGAACCTTATATACCTAGTATGATGAATGCAAATTGTGGCATTTTTGACCAAGATGATCATGCTGCTCCTATTTCACATATGTCCATTGCTGAAATTCCTGATATCCTTCTAGATGAATGGGTTGAAAGTAATACTCATCACACTAGAAGTGGTTTAGTATTAGATGCTGGCATGGGTAATTATATGTTTCAGGAGGCTGGTTTGGTTATGCCAAATTTGGTTAAGAGAGAGGACGCTGATTCTGAACAACAAATAAGGTCTGGAATATGTTTTTTGATGGATCTAGAAGTAAGCATGGTGCTGGTGGAGGTGCAATGCTAGTGTCACCTGATGGAGTTGAGTACTATGCGGCCTTTAGATTTAGTTTTTCTTGCACCAACAATACAGCCGAGTATGAAGGTTTAATTAATGGGCTGGAATGGGTGAGAAAGAGAGGTGTTAAGGCTCTAAAAGTTCATGGTGATAGCGAGCTCGTGGTGAATCAGGTGAGAGATAGTTTTTATTAAGAATGACACTCTGAAGGCATATAAACACAGAATTTGGGATGTTATTGAAGATTTTTCTGCCTTCAATATTGTTGCAATTCCTAGAAGGCTGAATTAGAATGTTGATAGATTGGCCACTATAGGGGTACAGTTTGACATTCCTAGCAATATTAAAAGGGGGTGTGATCAGCAACATATTAAAATTATTGGTAGGCCATCAATTCCTGACAATAATGTGAGTTGGCAAGTCTTTGAGAGTGATGAGCAGATTTTGCAGTTTCTGCTAGAGGAGGACGTTTTTGCAGCTTCAAATCAAGATAGGCTAAAAAAGAACTATGAAGATCAGGTGGTGCAGCTCAAGTCTAACAAGTTTCCCAAGGGGCTTGTTACATTGGAATCTATCTTCAATACAGATGATCAAGCCAAGAAGAATAAGACCAGCCTGTTGATTCAATAAGAACACTATGCAGATTTGGAGGTTGAACTGGGTAAGACTTTGAAGTTTGGAAAAGTAATTACATATTCTGAAAAATAGTCTTATATTGAATTATTTCAAGAATTTAGTGATATATTTGCCTAGAAATATGAATATCTAAAAGGTTTTAACCCAGCACTTGCTCATCATACTATAGAGCTAGAGCCTAACTCCAAACCCATCAGACAAAAATAGAGACCAGTTAACCCCAAACTAGAGCCTCTTATGCACAAAGAGGTTATGAAGCTGATAGAGAGTAGTATCATATATCCTATTAAACACACTAGTTGGGTGTCTAACCTTGTCCCAGTTAGGAAGAAGAATGGAGAGTTGAGATTATGTGTAGATTTCAGAGATCTAAATAGGGCATCCTTGAAGGATCGTCACCCATTGCCCTCCATGGAGCAGATCTTGCAGTATGTTTCTAGTTCAGAAAGATATTCATTGTTGGATGGTTATTCAGGATATAACCAAATTTTTGTCAAATAAGAAGATCAGTTCAAAACAACCTTTATGACTAAGTGGGGAACCATGTCCTACCGAAAGATGTCTTTTGGTCTTTCTAATGTAGGTGCAACCTTCCAAAAGGCAATGGAAATGGCATTCGGAAACCTTATGTATCAGTTTGTCCTAGTGTATTTGGATGACATCACCGTTTATTCGAAGAAAGCAGTAGATCACCTGAGTCATCTAAGACAGATTTTTGAATGCTGCAGGGAGTTTGGAGTGTCTCTCAATCCAAAAAAGTGTGTTTTTTTTATGCATGAAGGCAGACTACTGGGGTATATTGTTTCTAAGCAAGGTGTCACAGTGGATCCTGAGAGAGTAGCAGCTATTCTAGAGCTGCCTTTACCATATCACAAAAAGGAACTGCAGTATTTCATTGGAAGAATTAATTTTGTGAGGCGTTTTCTACCTAATATTGCAGATTTATTGAAACCTTTGACAACTATGTTAAAGAAAAACATTGTTTTTAGCTAGACTAAGGACGTGAAGAATAGCTTCCAAGCTATCAAGGAAGCTTTAATAACAGCTCCCACTCTAATGAACCTGGATTTCAGCAAAGACTTTATCTTGTATGCCTATGGGGGTAGTGAAGTGACATCTGCTATGCTGATCCAGCAAAGTTTAGAAGGATTGGAACAACCAATCACCTTTTTCAGAAAAGGATTGGAAGAGTATGAGCAGAGGTATAGTTTTGTTGAAAAGCACGTTCTTGCTGTTGTCAAAAGTCTTAAAAAAATTAGGCATTTGCTATCACACAATAAAATTCATTTAAGGGTAGCTCATCCGAGTGTCAAAGAGTTTCTGCTCAACAAGGATTTGAATGAGAAAAGGGCAGGTTGGATAACTAGAGTCATGGAATATGACGTGAACTTTGAAGTTACCAAGTTAGTGACGGGTAAGGGGCTTTGTGAACAGTTGAGTTTTGGAGGAATTTTAGTGGCAAAACAATCTGAGACAACTTTAGTACTTCATTTGGTTGATAATGATGACAGCGTAGCAAGCTAGTTGAAGGATATGGTCCATTTTCTCAAGACAAGTCAATGCCCACCTGATTTGGATAAAGCAAAATGAAGGTACTATAGGCTACAGTCTATCCCATATGTGCTGATCAATGATATTTTATATCGCAAAGATCATAGTGGTGTACTTCTCAGGTGTGTTGATTTAGATTTGACTAGAGAAATATTACATGAATTTCATGATGGGCATTTAGGAGTCCACTTCTCTCCATGGAATACTGCATTCAAGATTATGCGGGCTAGCTATTATTGGCCAAATATTTTCAAGGATAGCCATGCATATGTTAGAAACTGCGTAAAGTGAGCTCTTTTTGCAGGAAAAGAAAGGCTTGCAGCTTTACCTCTGCAGCCTATTAGGATAGAGCAACCATTCGTAAAGTGGGGAGTTGATTTTATAGGTCCTATTAATCCTCCATCTAGTGTTGGACACAAGTGGATAATCACAGCTACTGATTATTTCACTCGCTGGTTAGAAGCAACAACGTAAAAGGTTGCCAATGAGACTGTTGTTCAGGATTTTTATGATGATATTATTCATAGATTTGGAATCCCTGATTCTATTATCTCTGATAATGCACTTGCTTTCATTGGTCTAAGGGTAATTGAATGGGAACTCAAGCATGTAATTTATCTCAGCGATAGTTCTAACTATTACCCACAAGGCAATGGGTTAGCAGAATCCACAAACAAGAATTTGATCAGAGTATTGAAGAGGAATCTGCAGGAGAATCAGCATGAGTGGCATTCTAAATTGAAGGTTGCCCTATGGGTTGACCGAATCACACCTAAGAAAATAATTGAAAATTCACCTTACATGATAGTCTATGGTAAAGAGGCCAAGTTGTCTATTTCAACCGAGCTGCCAGTTCTTGACCTTGCTAGTCAGCTAGTTTTGTTTGAAGAAGGAGATCCTATGCAAGTGTGCTATGCTTAGTTGATGGAATTGGAGGAAAAAAGATCAAAAGCAATGGCAGCAATGGAATATCAGCAAATTCAAGTAAAAAGGAGCTTTGACAGAAGAGCGTGAACAAGGGATTTCAATGTGGGTGATGTTGTTCTTAAGTGGGATGAACTTAAAAGCAAACTGGGTAAACACACAAAATTTGATTCCTTTTGGGGCAGCCCATTTGTTAT
>VDFB02271358.1:1187153675-1187222865 GCA_007258455.2 Sequoia sempervirens
ATGGCACCTCCTAAAAACATTTCTCAGTTGCATACACTACAAGGGAGAATTCAAGCTATTTGATATTTTGTGGCATCCTTAGGAGACTGAACATTACCCTTTGCACAACTTCTTAAGAAGGAGGTTGAGTTTAAGTGGAATGAGGATTGTAAATAGGCCTTTGAGATTTTGAAAGGTTATATTGCTACTCCAACTATTTTATAACCCGCTATGCAAGAACAACCATTCATCCTTTATACAATAGTGTCAACCCATGCTCTAGCAACATTGTTGGCTCAACAAGATGATAGTGGTAGATAACATCCCATTTATTACATTAGATGAACTTCGATTGATTATGAAATGCAATATACAAGGATAGAAAAATAATGCTTGGCTCTTGTATTTGCTACTACTAAATTGAGACATTACTTGCTAAATGTAGAAATACATGTGATGATGAAGTTTGATCCTTTAAAACATCTTTTTGCTAAAACTAATTTATTAGGATGTTTAGCTAAATGGGTTATGTTGTTAAATGAGTTTGATCTTAAATTTTTCTCTCAGAAGGAAACCAAAGGAAAAACCTTAAGTGACTATTTAGTTGATGCACCTTCTCCCCTAGCATTACCTAATATAGACTCGTTCCATGATGAAAGTGTGTTGACTATCAAAAAAGAAAAATAAAATTGGGAATTATACTTTGATGGCTCTAAGTGTCAAAATGGCTTCGGAGTTGGGGTTATATTAATTCCTCCTTTAGGAAAGCCTATTCCCTTGTCCTTTTGTCTAAACTTTCTATGTACAAATAAAATTGTAGAGTATGAAGCTTTAATCACTAGTATACGTGCAACGTTAGCCTGATGTGTTCACACAATTTCCATATTTGGTGATTCTCTATTAGTCATTAAAAAAAAATGGTTCATACCAAGCAAAACATGATAAAATCATTTGATACAAAGACCTCAGGATGACATTATTAGATAAATTTTCATCATACACTATTGATAACATACCATGAAAGGATAATTGACATGTAAATGCAATGGCGAGTGCCGCCTCCCTTGTATTTTCTGAAGATCCTTTTCTAGATTTCACATTCACAATTAAAATGTTCTTAAAGCCTTCAATTGAAAATGAAGTTAAAGAAGTTTTAATAAATGATGTCAAAAACTCTAGTGAATGGTATGCAATGATATTTAATTACTTAAAAGATGGTACCTTTCTTGAGCCTACAACTAAAAACACTTCAGCTCATCTTCAAAAAATTGCATCTAAGTACATAATTCTAGCAGACGTTCTATATAGAAGGTCATTTAATGGTCTCTTGCTTAGATGTCTTAAAAATTCATGTTACCTACTTTTCACTTACAGCTCAAGTCAAGTCGAGTTTATTGGTTTTAGTTTTAAAAAAACAAAAGTGAGGTGCATTTATTTTTAGTCTTCCCTATGTTGCATTCAAGTGTATAAACATAAGAACCGAGAAGCTTTTATTTTCAGTAATGGCTTGCTGCATTTATACAAATGAATACAAAATTGAAAAGCTTTGAATAGTAATGCTTTTATTCATTCTGTAAAAAATGTTGAATCCCACACAAGCCATGGAAGTAACTTTTTTTTGGATTTTTACAATCAAATAAAGAATGCATAAACAATGGTATGCTATACAACTGAAAATAACGGAAATATAGGGTAGGAGATGATTCGTCATTGCCTGGAATGACGAATCATTGACAGTTGAGGTTTTCAGTTGTGACGTCAGCTTTAGCTCCATTTTCAGTTTCAGCTCCAGTTCCAACTCCAAAAGCATCTGTAGGAAAGATAAAAGATGATGTTAGAGATGGTCTCTAAGCAATGATGGATAAAATCCAATCATATACCTATGCTACCAACAGAAATATAGGATACAGTTGATCAAGCATCCATCAGATAATTGCAAAGAATCAAGAGAAGAAAAAATGTAATTCAATGGAAGCTTTCAGCTTCATTTATTTTGCTAAAATGTTTGTTTTAGTGCGCAGGATTTACAGGTTCATCATGTTCGAGGTTACTTCATCATATATGTGGAGTAAAATGGGTTCCCACAAGGGTTGAGCTCGGCATATCAAAAAGGATATATTCACAATTTTCATACGAAGTACATGAATATTGATAACATATATTTCAAGCATCAATATTGCACTCATCTATTTCATTTTCTGTTCAGCTCTACCATGTATTTTTTCCACATTAAATTTAAATAAGTATGGAGCCTCTTTGCATTGAAGAGAAACAGAGTATTCAAGTACAGGACAGATTCGCAACAATTCAATTTTCTACAAGTTCTTCAACAGAAAGCATCAAATTATGTTTTAAGTCAACATTTAAGAATAATGGAAGATACATATATGCATTATCTTTTATCAAACAGGCATTCAATGTTACAAGTTTCACTGAGACAACAATGAAGTATGAGTAATCAACATTAATAGTAAATGGAGGATCTAATTTCAATGGCAGTCATTATTTATAAAATTCAGACCAAAAGACGAGGACTGTTATATGAATGAAGACAATTTTCAATCTCAAAGCCCAACTTTTGTCTTGAAAGAATAGTCCTTAGTTTCCATTGACACATAGCTTCCATACATGCTATATACATGGGATAAGTGCAGATGATAATGAAGAGCCCATTCAAAGTCATGGTAGTGAATATCATAAATTGAGAATGATGATTTTCTCATGGTGGAGTCATTATTTGCAGCAGTATAAAAATAACATAAAGGATTAGGGAATAACAATGCAGTAGTGCAGAACAATCCAGAAACAAAACAATATAATGTTAAAAGCTTATGTTATACTCTAGCGCATATTGCTAAGTGTGTTTCCATCATAAAATATAGCCATGATTATTTTACAACAAAGTAAAGTGCTACAGTCATGAAAGTAAAGTGCTACAATCATTGTTTTCAAAATATTTGCAAACACAAGGTGGTTCAAAGAGCGGTGGATCAAATAGGAATTCCCCTTGAAGTAGCAAACATTATCATAGTTGAAGAACATGTAACAAAGCAAAACAAGGAAAAGATGCAGATTTTGATGGAGATTGTATACATGTTTTTGTACCACAGACTCTTCAATCACGAGTTGAAATTTCTTAGCTATTAACTCTAGACCAGTAACTTATCGATTCTTAGGGTGGACAAATGTTACTCATGCTCACACAAGATACTTTACTTGCAGCTATTCGTATCCTTGGTATGCCATTTCTTAATCAAATTTCTATGCAGAAGCTCTTAAATTGGACATCATCAGCTTTTCCTAAGCCAACAATCATCAAAATCACCTCATGGAAGGCCTTATTGGACAACATTGTTTAACAGAGTGGTTATCTAAGCAAGGGCTCGGTGTCAGGCTGTGGATGATGAAACATGGACAAAACAGCTTCAGAAAAAGAGTCTCAAGGCTCCAACATTTATTGACATATCAAATACTAAACAAGTACATAAGTTTGATGTTGATAAGGGATTTCCCAAAGGAGTAACAGTTCAAGAAGGTTTCGACTTACCAAAAGAAATTATTGCTGTTGTAAGACTACATTTTGCAGATAAGATGGATAAAAGCTTACATGGTATAGATCAAAAATTTATCATCAAGGAAGGCAGGGAAATCAAGATGAATATTAAATATGTCAAAAAATATGAACTTGCAGCAGAAAGTTTAACTCAAAATGATGTGAAGTATACCATGCAAACAAAGGCCTCTTCACGAAAAGGAGTCAATGGATTGTATTGTTTCTCTATGGGAGGATACAAATTATTGAAAATGTTCACAAAAGTGGGTCGATACAGTTTTATATTTTCATTGGTAAATAGTTCATATTTAAATCCATTATGCACATAAATAAAATTGCAGGGAAGGAAGAAAAAGACAATTTCTGTACAAGATAATGCATCAATGCACTCTAATGAAAAGAATGAAAGTGTTTCTAAAAGTAAAAGCAAGGTGATCTCCCAAACTGTTGATAGTAAGTCTGAAAGCCATGATAGTAGAGTAGTACCAAAGCGACCAATAGTAGCACAATAACTGATAAAGCAATTTGAGTTCAACATAGAAGATGTAGATTTTCAACTTGAGAATCCTTCTAAATCTTTGGTAAAATCACTTCATACAAGTGGCTCTCAGGATGTTCGAATCAATCAGTGCAAGCAATCTAATGCAGTCAATCAGGGTGTTATATTATATACGTGTTTTGAGAGCTCATTTCAAATAGGAGATGCTAATAATGCAAAATAGATATTTAATCTGAGTGAATCCAAATACTCTGATAAGGTTACGCTCTTTAGAAGTGAAAATATAGTACCCCCTCAAAATATCGATAATAATACTGAATGACGTGATGATGGAACAGTATCCAAACAGACAACAACACCATACTAAAAGTTTAAGCTACCCAAGTTCACCTTGAGGAACTCACAAAAAGATGAAAGAGATTTTTATATATCTGAAATACCTGATGAAAATCTTCATGATGGCGTATAGGAGAGATCTCTTGATCAAGTTTCATTTCCAGCTCTCATAGCGGCCAGAGCCAACACAAAATCAACAGAAGGCAGTAAATAGTATGTAAATCGAGCTCGAATCTAGTTATGATGGCTATGCCCATAATACCTCTACGTTTTAAAAAAAAATGTCATATACAACACTTTCGATGGAAAAACCAGACTTATATCTGCAATGCCTTCAAGAAAATCCTTCACCAATGGCAAAAAATACACAAAAATCATCTGGCGCGACTAGGGTTTCAGCAGCATGACAACGCTTCTCCAAGAAGCCTTCAAGCATAAAGCAAAAATGAATGTCTTTACATTCATTTTAGGGTTTGAACCCTAAAAAAATTCGATCAACTTGGCTTTTTTATTATTAAAGTTTTTTTTCATCTTATTGGAGCCGTCACCCTAAGATTTTAGTTTATTATTTTTGAATAATCTTCAATATAAGCTTAGAGTCTTACTTTAATTTCACATTTTTAATCCAAATTGTAAATCTTTAAAAAAGTGATTTATTAATCATTTTAATCAATGATATTATTTAAATGTGAAATTAGTGTTTTTTAAATTTGACCTTGCTAGGTATTCCTTCTTACATTTTTTTTTAAATTGTAAAACTTTATTTTTAAAAGTGATAAATTATAAATCACTTTAAAAAAATAAATGTTATTAGTGCAAGTTGAAGCCATTTGATGTATTCTTTTAAAAAAACCTAGTCAAGAGGAGTCTTGCTCAAATCATGGAGATGTGACATACTATTTGTGTCAAGTGGAGGTTTTGAGTTGCTGGATTCAGGGGAGGAGTTTTTGATTGATGGGACACCTTTTTTGGAGTCTTTTGAGTCCTCTTTTTGAGGATTTTTGTTCCTATCCGGGTCTGGGAGAACTTTTCCTATTTTTGGTGGGTTGTTGATAGGTTTGAGATCCTTCTTTTAGGGCTTTTTTACCAAATCCGACCACCTTATTCAGGGTGGGGTCCTTTTTTCTAGGGTTTTGGTGGGGAGTTTGAGCTTATTTATTCCCTTCCTCATTTAAATTTTTAGGTATGCAAAATTCTAGAGTGGAAGAGACTTTGTACTTTCTGGAGAACATTGTACTTTTTGTTCCAAGTATTGTATCAGATTTTGGAGTATGCATTTTCAAGGCCTTTGAGAGCCTTTATACGACATTTTTGATCTATTTCTGGTGTCATATTTGTATGCAAATTGGTGATTGATCTTTCTTTTATGTGTTTCTTATCTAAAACCTTTTAAGTTTGTCTCATTTTTGGCATCTTTGTGACTAAAATTCTCTTCACAGGTCAGGGGTTGTATTAATTTCTAGATGTATTTACTGTGATTAACATCCTTTAAATATTATTCTGATCTCAGATCTTCCTTTGAAATATTTATGTGTTGAGGGTTTTATTAGGTATTGCATCATCATATAAATAGTTGTGGGTTCATTTTGTGTTAAGGGAAGTGTTTTTGGTGTATCACCCATTAATTAGTTCCAATCTTCAAGTTCTTTTTATCTCTTTTCTTCCCCTTTTCCTCTAAAGTCTTCAGGTTTGAAGAGAAAAATAGATGTTTATTCAACAAGAACTGGCCTAGAATCCGGAGGTCTCATTTTCAGTATTACATATCCCACATGTAGAATTTGAGTCCCATGTTATGCCAGATTACTAAGCTTAAGAGTTTTAGAAGGGTGCAAATTTGGTGCATAACAGTTTTGGCACTCCCGGTGGGACAGAAGAAGTCATAATTTTTCATCAGTTCTTGCTATTTTGATATGCTAGAGCAGGTTTATAGCTTTGAAGAAGTTAAGTTTCAACATATTTGGCAACTTTGTTGTGAAGGAAAGTGACCAATGCAAAATTTTATATGAGAAAGGTGGAAACCAGAAGTTCAAAGTATTTTGAATATTTGCAATTGTCATCACCCAAGAGGAAAGGAAGGACTCCTGATTGAACTCCTCGTGCAAAAAGAGTGCAAACAACTCCTCCAAGAGTATATGTCAGAAGAGGAAGATCATTGCATAGTGAACGTCCTATGAGACATTCAGCATCACCAACTGTCAGAAAAGAACCACCTATTACTATTCTAGGAATTTCAACTTCCCAAAAGGTAGGAGCAATTTTGGTACAACAAGTCTAAGCTTTTCTACTACAATTACAAGTACTTTTTCATCATTTTCAAGTACTATACTAGCAAGCGCAAACTCAGTTTCAACAAGTATATCAACACAGACTCATAATATGGCTGCACCAAGAGCCTTTGCTTTTGTTCCATTCGATCAGGGTAGTCCCCTTAATTTAGTACAACATAATGATATTCCTTTGGCAGCATTAAAGGGATTGCCAAAATTCACTGGAGAAGGGAAAATAACGCCGTTTGAACTTATAAGAGATGTGGTAGCATTGTGCAATGTGCATCATGTAACGCAAGAGAATGTAGCAGTGAGGTTATTGGCTGCATCTTTCAAGAAGAAGGTGCTGGAATGGTTCAGAAGCTTGCCAGTGGCCTCTATTGCAACATGGGATGAGCTTGGTGACGAATTTACCTGATTTTTTGAAGAAAAGTTTGATCACTTATCTTTGGTAGAGCAGTTGACAACTATTAAAAGAGCCCCTCAAGAGCAAATGACAGATTTCAACATCCGTTTCTAGAAGACTTGGAATAGGATACCTGCTACGGTAAGGCCTTCTGTTGATTACGCATTTTTGTATTATTTAAAGAGTCTCAATAGTGATATATCAGTGATGATACAATCCTTGGGAGGTCAATCATTACCTCAAGCTTATAGTATAGCTATAAGAGAAAAAAATAGTCTTATTCAGGCAGGAAAAATAGCTCCTAGGCCCCCTATGCCATATTTTCTAGATATCCACCCAAATATACCATTGCATATACCTCCTCTTGCTACAATACCGACTGTTCCAACCATAGAGACTACTAGAAATCAATCAAATGCCTCTACTGCACCTTCAACTGAGCTGCAAGAGATTAAAAGCAGCCAGCAAAAGATTGAAATGGTTTTGTAGACTTTGGGGAATGAGCTAACCAGCATGAAAAAGTAGCAGTACCAAGGTCTGAGGCCACCATTTCAACAGTATAACTAGTAGCAGCAAGGAGCGAATCAACCTTATCAAAATCAAGGGTTTAATCAGCAGTATCAGCAAAATAGACAACTATACCAAGGAAATTATCAAGGATAGTGACAAAATGTTAACTAGAGGCCATTTCAGACACATAATACAATGCCTATGAATGCAACAAATCTGATAAGAGATATTGTTCCAGCTCAGAATAATCTTGCAGCAGATTATGAATAGTGTTTTCCATGTAATCAAGCGCATAATCAAGCAACATGTTCTAATGGTATTATCAATCAAGCACTGATGGTTCAAAATGCCACAAGTTCACAACTGGATGCATCTACTGAGGTACTTGAGCAGCAACGAGATGCGCATCCCAATGAGACTGCATTCCTAAATTGGCAAAGTGAAGAGTTTTGTGGCGTGAATGGTAATCCAACAATTGCAATGCTCACCCAAGCAAAGAAAAGGGCTCTAGAAGCAAATCAAATAGTTGGTAAAGATAAAGAACCTGCAACTACGGGACTATCATTCACAAAAAATCCCGATATCCCATAGAAGTCTTCAAATCAGCCAACCAGCAATCAGCCTCACAAAGAAACAGATCCAGCTGTTGCTAAGATACACCAGAAAGTGCATTCAGCTATGCCCTACAACATTGTGGATAGCATGAAAAGAATGAATGTATCAATGACTATGTGGGATTCTTTATCCATTCCCGGACAAGCTAAGATGTTAAAGAAAGCATTGAGTGGTGAAGATACGTAGGAACATGTAGCTGGTAATCGTGAGAAGGTAGTCATGACAAATGCTGATCAAGTGAAAGTGATGGACAACAAGCCAAATGTCACAGTTCAAGGTAAGGATGTGAGACCTCCTCCATTCTATGTTTCCTTAGTCATTGGAAAGAACTTGGTACATAATTGTATGGTTGATAGCAGGGTAACTTGTTCTATAATGCCAAAAAGGGTAGCTGATTAGTTAGAATTAAAATATGAGCCTATAGAAAAGGGAGTAGTCAAGTTAGATGGTACATCTGTCAACTCAATAGGCCTCATAAAAAATGCTAGTCTGACCTTACATGCCTACCCTACTTTCTCTATTCCACAAGATATATATGTAATAGATTTGCGTCCCTATTTTGGCCTTTGCTTGTCAAGAGAATTTATAGCCAAGATAGGGGTTATCTCTCATCTGATTCGTCTCACATGATTTTCCGTACAAGGTATGGAACAAAAGTAAACATAAAGTCAAAATTATTTGCAAAGGATATCATTGAACCTTATACACCCAGTATGATGAATACAAATTGTGTCATTTTTGACCAAGATGATCATGCTGCTCCTGTTTCACATACGTCCACTGTTGGAATTCCTGATATCCTTTTAGATGAATGGGATGAAAGTAGTACTCATCACACTGGAAGTGATTTAGTATTAGACGCTGGTATGGGTAACTATATGTTTCAGGAGGCTGGTTTGGTTATGCCAAATTTGGTTAAAAGTGAGGATGCTGATTCTGAACAGCACAATGAGGTCTGGAATATATTTTTTGATGGATCTAGAAGTAAGCATGGTGTTGGTGGAGGTGCAATGTTAGTGTCGCCTGATGGAGTTGAGTACTATTCAGCCTTTAAATTTATCTTTTCTTGCACCAACAATACAATCGAGTATGAAGGCTTAATTAATGGGCTAGAATGGGCGAGAAAGAGAGGTGTTAAGGCTCTAAAGGTTCATGGTGATAGTGAGCTCATGGTGAATCAGGTGAGAGGACTAGTTTTTGTTAAGAATGATACTTTGAAGGCATATAAACATAGAATATGGGATGTTATTGAAGATTTTTCTACTTTCAATATTGTTGCAATTCCTAGAAAGCTGAATCAACATGTTGATAGATTGGCTACCATAGGGGTATAGTTTGATATTCCTAACAATATTAAAAGGGGGTGTGATCAGAAACATATTAAAATTATTGTTAAGCCATCAATTCTTGATAATAATGTGAGTTGGCAAGTCTTTGAGAGTGATGAACAGATTTTGCAGTTTCTGCTAGAAGAGGACGTTTTTGCAGCTTCAAATCAAGATAGGCTAAAAGTGAACTATGAAGATCAGGTGGTGCAGCTCAAGTCTAACAAGTTTCCCAAGGGGCTTGTTACATTGGAATCTATCTTCAATACAGATGATCAAGCCAAAAAGAATAAAACCATCCTGTTGATTCAGCAAGAACACTATGCAGATTTGGAGATTGAACCGGGTAAGACTTTGAAGTTTGGAATAGTAGTAATAGATTCTGAAAAATAGTCTTATATTGAATTATTTTAGGAATTTAGTGATATATTTTCTTGGAAATATGAAGATCTAAAAGGTTTTAACCTAACACTTGCACATCATACTATAGAGTTATAGCCTAACTCCAAACCCATCAGACAAAAATAGAGACCAATTAACCCCAAACTAGAGCCTCTTATGCACAAAGAAGTTATGAAGCTGATGGAGAGTAGTATCATATATCCTATTAAACACACTAGTTGGGTGTCTAACCTTGTCCCAATTAGAAAGAAGAATGGGGAGTTGAGATTGTGTGTGGATTTCAGAGATCTAAATAGGGTGTCCTTGAAGGACCGTCACCCATTTCCCTCCATGGAGCAGATCTTGCAGTATGTTTCTTGTTCAGAGAGATATTCGTTGTTGGATGGTTATTCATGATATAACCAAATTCTTGTCAAAAAGGAAGACCAGTTCAAAACAACTTTTACAACTAAGTGGGGAACCATGGCTTATCGAAAGATGCCTTTCAGTCTTTCTAACACAGGTGCAACCTTCCAAAAGGCAATGGAAATGGCTTTCAACAACCTTATGTATCAGTTTTTCCTAGTGTATTTTGATGACATCACCGTTTATTCGAAGAAAGTAGTAGATCACCTAAGTCATCTAAGATGGATTTTTGAATGCTGCAGGGAGTTTGGAGTATCTCTCAATCCTAAAAAGTCTGTGTTTGCTGTGCATGAAGGAAAACTATTGGGGTATATCATTTCTAAGTAAGGTGTCACGGTGGATCCTGAGAGAGTAGCAGCTATTTTAGAGCTGCCTTTACCATATCATAAAAAGGGGCTGCAGTCTTTCATTGGAAGAATTAATTTTGTGAGGTATTTTCTACCTAATATTGCAGATTTATTGAAACCTTTGATAGCCATGTTAAAGAAAAATACTATTTTTAGCTGGACTAAGGAAGCAAAGAATAGCTTTCAAGCTATCAAGGAAGCTTTAATAGCAACTCCTGCTTTAATGAACCCCAATTTCAGCAAACACTTTATCTTGTATGCCTATGGGGGTAGTGAAGTGATATCTGTTATGGTGGTCCAACAAAGTTCAGAAGGATTGGAACAACCAATCACTTTTTTCAACAAAGGATTGGTAGAGTATGAGCAGAGGTATAGTTTTGTTGAAAAGCACGTCCTTGCTGTTGTCAAAAGTCTTAAAAAATTTAGACATTTGCTATCACACAATAAAATTCATTTAAGGGTAGCTCATCTGAGTGTCAAAGAATTTATGCTCAACAAGGACTTGAATGAGAAAAGGGCAGGTTGGATAACCAGAGTCATGGAATATGACGTAAGCATTGAAGTTACTAAGCTAGTGAGGGGTAAAGGGTTTTGCGAACAGTTGAGTTGTGAAGGAATTTTAGATACAAAACAATCTGAAACAGCTTTAGTACTTCGTTTGGCTGATAAAGATGATGGAACAACAAGGTGGTTAAAGGATGTGGTCCATTTCCTCAAGACAAGTCAATGCCCACTCAATTTGGATAAGGTGAAATGTAGGTACTATAGGTTGCAGTCTATCCCATATGTGCTGATCAATGATATTTTATATCGCAAAGATCATATTGGTGTACTTCTCGAGTGTGTTGATTCAAATCAGATTGGAGAAATATTACAAGAATTTCATGATGGGAATTCAGGAGGCCACTTCTCTCCAAGAACTACTGCATTCGAGATTATGCGGGTTGGCTACTATTGGCCCAATATTTTCAAGGACAGTCATGCATATGTTAGAAAGTGCATAAAGTGTGCTCTGTTTGTAGGAAAAGAAAGGCTTGCAGCTTTACCTCTACAACCTATTAAGACAGAACAACCAGTCATAAGGTGGGGAGTTGATTTTATAGATCCTATTAATCCTCCATCTAGTGTTGGACACAAGTGGATAATCACGACAACTAATTATTTCACTCATTGGTTAGAAGAAGCATCGTTAAAGGATGCCAATGAGATAGTTCTAAATTTTTATGATGATATTATTCATAGATTTGGAATCCCTGATTCTATTATCTCTGATAATGCACTTGCTTTCATTGGTCTAAGGGTAACTGAGTGGGTGCTCAAGCATGAAATTTATCTCAGCAATAGTTTTAACTATTACCCACAAGGCAACATATTAGCAGAATCCACAAACAAGAATTTGATCAGAATATTGAAGAGGAATCTATAGGAGAATCAGTGTGAGTGGCATTCTAAACTGAAGGCTTCCCTATGGGTTGACCGAATCACACCTAAGAAAATCATTGACAATTCACCTTACATGATAGTCTATGGTAAAGAGGCCAAGTTGTCTATTTCAACCGAGCTGCCAACTCTTGACCTTGCTAGTCAGCTAGTTTTGTTTGAAGAAGGAGATCCTATGCAAGTGCGTTATGCTCAGTTGATGGAATTGGAGGAAAAAAGATCAAAAGCAATGCAAGCAATGGAATATCAACAAATGCAAGTAAAAAGGAGCTTTGACAAAAGAGTGAGAGTAAGGGATTTCAATGTGGGTGATGTTGTTCTTAAGTGGGATGAACTTAAAAGCAGGCCGGGTAAGCACACAAAATTTGATTCTTTTTGGGGAGGCCCATTTGTTATCTCAGAATGTAAGGAACATAACGCTTATCAATTATCAACTATGGAAGGAGATATACTACCAATAACAGTCAATGGTATTCACCTCAAACGTTGTTTTGAGGTATGATCAATTAGCGTTGTCTTGTATATATTAGGTTAGATTTCATGCTTATAATAAATGCATCTGCATACTAGTTTAGTTTTCCCTAAGTGCTATCCAAGCACATCTGTTTTCTTTTCTTTCCTAGGTAGTTTTCCTATTTTCCTTAGGTCCTAAGATGCGTAATTTTCAGACTCCATGCCCAGTGGATAACAAAGGCAACTGGTCAAATGTTTAGCAGGCAAACATCTAGCAGAGGTTGCCATAAATGTTACCCACTTTTCACTTACAGCTCAAGTCAAGTCGAGTTTATTGGTTTTAGTTTTAAAAAAACAAAAGTGAGGTGCATTTATTTTTAGTCTTCCCTATGTTGCATTCAAGTGTATCAACAAAAGAACCAAGAAGCTTTTATTTTCAGTAATGGGTTGCTGCATTTATACAAATGAATACAAAATTGAAAAGATTTGCATAGTAATGCTTTTATTCATTCTGTAAAAAATGTTGAATCCCACACAAGCCGTGGAAGTAACTTTTTTTTGGATTTTTACAATCAAATAAAGAATGTATAAACACTGATATGCTATACAACTAAAAATAACAGAAACATAGGGTAGGAGATGATTCGTCATTGCCTGGAATGAGGAATCGTTGATAGTTGAGGTTTTCAGTTGTGACGTCAGCTCTAGCTCCATTTTCAGTTTTAGCTCTAGTTCCAACTCCAAAAGCATCTGCAGGAAAGATAAAAGATGACATTAGATATGGTCTCTAAGTAATGATGGATCAAATCCTATCATATACCTATGCTACCAACATAAATATAGGATATAGTTGATCAAGCATCCATCAGATAATTGCAAAGAATCAAGAGAAGAAAAAATGTAATTCAATGGAAGCTTTCAGCTTCGTTTATTTTGCTAAAATGTTTGTTTTAGTGCACATAATTTACAGGTTCATCATGTTCGAGGTTACTTCATAAGATATGTGGAGTAAAACGGGTTCCCACAAGGGTTGAGCTTGGCATATCAAAAAGGATATATTCACAATTTTCACACGAAGTACATTAATATTGATAATACATATTTAAAGCATCAATATTGCACTCATCTATTTCATTTTCTATTTATCTCTACCATGTATTTTTTCTACATTACATTTAAATAAGTATGGAGCCTCTTTGCATTTAAGAGAAACAGAGTATTCAAGTACAGGATATATTTGCAACAATTCAATTTTCTACAAGTTTTTCAACAGAAAGCAACAAATTCTATTTTAAGTCAACATTTAAGAATAATGGAAGATACATATATGCATTATCTTTTATCAAACAGGCATTCAATGTTACAAGTTTTAGTGAGACAGCATTGAAGTATGAGTAATCAACATTAACGGTAAATGGAGGATCTAATTTCAATGGCAGTCATTATTTATAAAATTCAGACCAAAAGACGAGGACTGTTATATGAATGAAGACAATTTTCAATCTCAAAGCCCAACTTTTGTCTTGAAAGAACAGTCCTTAGTTTCCATTGACACGTAGCTTCCATACATGCTATATACATGGGATAAGTGCAAATGATAATGAAGATTCCATTCAAAGTCATGGTAGTGAATATCATAAATTGAGAATGATGATTTTCTCATGGTGGAGTAATTATTTGCAGCAGTATAAAAATAACATAAAGGATCAGGGAATAACAATGCAGTAGTGCAGAACAATCCAGAAACAGAACAATCTAATGTTACAAGCTTATGTTATACTCTGGCGCATATTGTGTAGTGTGTTTGCATCATAAAATACAACCATGATTATTTTACAACAAAGTAAGTGCTACAATCATGAAAGTAAAGTGCTACAGTCATTGTTTTCAAAATATTTGCAAACACAAGGTTGTTCAAAGAGCGGTGGATCAAATAGGAATTCCCCTTGAAGTAGCAAACATTATCACAGTTGAAGAACATGTAACAGAGCATAACAAGAAAAAGATACAGATTTTGATGGAGATTGTATACTTGTTTTTGTACCACAAACTCTTCAATCACGAGCTGAAATTTCTTAGCTATTAACTCTAGACCAGCAGCTTATTGATTCTCAGGGTGGACAAATGTTACTCATGCTCACACAAGATACTTTACTTGTAGCTAGTCTTATCCTTGGTATGACATTTCTTAATCAAATTTATATGCAGCAGCTCTTAAATTGGACATCATCAGCTTTGCCTGAGCTAACAATCAACAAAATCACTGCATGGAAGGCCTTATTGGACAACATTGTTTAACATAGTGGTTATCTCAACAAGGGCTCAGTGTCAGGCTGTGGATGATAAAACATGGACAAAACAGCTTTAGAAAAAAAGGCTCAAGGCTCCAACATTTATTGACATATTAAATACTGAACAAGTACATAAGTTTGATGTTGATAAGGGATTTCCAAAAGGAGTAACAGTTCAAGCAGGTTTTGACTTACCAAAAGAGATTATTGCTGTTGTAAGACCGCATTCTGCAGATAAGATGGATAAAAGCTTATATGGTATAGATCAGCAATTTATCATCAAGGAAGGTAGGGAAATCAAGATGAATATTAAATATGTCAGAAAATATGAACCTGCAACAGAAAGTTCAGCTCAAAATGATGTGAAGTATACCATGCAAACAAAGGCCTCTTCTCGAAAAGGAGTCAATGGATTGTATTGTTTCTCTATGGGAGGATACAAATTATTGAAAATGTTCACAAAAGTGGGTCGATACAGTTTTATATTTTCATTGGTAAATAGTTCAGATTTAAATCCATTATACACAGAAATAAAATTGCAGGGAAGGAAGAAAAATAAATTTTCTATACAAGATAATGCATCAATGCACTCTAGTGAAAAGAGTGAAAGTGTGTCTAAAAGTAAAAGCAAGGTGATCTCCCAAAATGTTGATAGTAAGTCTGAAAGCCATGATAGTAGAGTAGTACCAAAGCAACCAACAGTAGCACAATCAACGATAAAGAAATTTGAGTTCAACATAGAAGATGTAGATTTTCAACTTGAGAATCCTTCTAAATCTTTGGTAAAATCACTTCATACAAGTGGCTCTCAGGATGTTCGAATCAATCAGTGCAAGCAATCTAATGCAGTCAATCAGGGTGTTATAGTATATCGTGTTTTGAGAGATCATTTCAAACAGGAGATGCTAATAATGCAAAACAGATATTTTATCTGAGTGAATCCAAATACTCTGATAAGGTTACGCTCTTTAGAAGTGAAAATATAGTACCCCCTCAAAATATTGATAATAATACTGAATGACGTGATGATGGAACAATATCCAAACAAACAACAACACCATACTCAAAGTTTAAGCTATCCAAGTTCACCTTGAGGAACTCACAAAAAGATGAAAGAGGTTTTTATATATCTGAAATATCTGATGAAAATCTTCATGATGGCGTACAGGAGAGATCTCTTGATCAAGTTTCATTTCCAGCTCTCATAGCAGCTAGAGCCAACGCAAAAATCAACAAAAGGCAGTAAATAGTATGTAAATTGAGCTTGAATCCAGTTATGATGGCTGCGCCCATAATGCCTCTACGTTTTTAAAAAAAAATGTCATATACAACACTTTCGATGGAAAAACCAGACTTACATCTGCAATGCCTTCAAGAAAATCCTTCACCAGTGGCAAAAAATACACAGAAATCATCTGGCGCGACTAGGGTTTTAGCAGCATGACAACACTTCTCCAAGAAACCTTCAAGCATAAAGTAAAAATGAATGTCTTTACATTCATTTTGGGGTTTGAACCCTAAAAACAATTGATCAACTTGGCTTTTTTATTATTAAAGTTTTTTTTCATCTCATTGGAGCCGTCACCCTAAGATTTTAGTTTATTATTTTTGAATAATCTTCAATATAAGCTTAGAGTCTTACTTTAATTTAGCATTTTAAAGCCAAATTGTAAATCTTTATAAAAGTGATTTATTAATCATTTTTAATCAATGATATTATTTAAATGCGAAATTAGTGTTTTTTAAATTTGACCTTGCTAGGTATTCCTTCTTGCATTTTTTTAAAATTATAAAACTTTATTTTTAAAAGTCATAAATTATAAATCACTTTTAAAAAATAAATGTTATTAGTGCAAGTTGAAGCCATTTGATGTATTCTTTTAAAAAAACCTAGTCAAGAGGAGTCTTGCTCAAATCATGGAGATGTGACAAACTGTTTGTGTTAAGTGGAGGTTTTGAGTTGCTAGATTCAGGGGAGGAGTTTTTGATTGATGGGATACCTTTTTTGGAGTCTTTTGAGTCCTTTTTTGAGGATTTTTCTTCCTATCCGGGTCTAGGAGACCTTTTCCTGTTTTTGGTGGGTTGTTGATAGGTTTGAGATCCTTCTTTTAGGGCTTTTTTACCAAATCCGACCCCCTTATTTAGGGTGGGGTCCTTTTTTCTAGGGTTTTGGTGGGGAGTTTGAGCTTATTTATTCTCTTCCTCATTTAGATTTTGAGGTATGCAAAATTATAGAGTGGAAGAGACTTTGTACTTTCTGGAGAACATTGTGCTTTTTGTTCCAAGTATTGTATTAGATTTTGGAGTATGCATTTTTAGGGCCTTTGAGAGCCTTTATACAACATTTTCGATCTATTTCTGGTCTCATATTTGTATGCAGATTGGTGATTGATCTTTCTTTTCTGTGTTTCTTATCTGAAACCTTTTAAGTTTGTCTCATTTTTGGCATCTTTGTGACTAAAATTCTCTTCACAGGTTAGGGGTTGTATTAATTTCTAGATGTATTTACTGTGATTAACATCCTTTAAATATTATTCTAATCTCAGATCTTCCTTTGAAATATTTATGTGTTGAGGGTTTTATTAGGTATTGCATCATCATATAAATAGTTGTGGGTTCATTCTGTGTTAAGGGAAGTGTTTTTGGTGTGTCACCCATTAATTAGTTTTAATCTTCAAGTTCTTTTTATCTCTTTTCTTCCCCTTTTCCTCTAAATTCTTTAGGTTTGAAGAGCAAAAATAGATGTTTATTCAACAGGAACCGGCCTAGAATCTGAAGGTCTCATTTTCAGTATTGCATATCCCACATGTAGAATTTGAGTCTCATGTTATGCTAGATTACTGAGCTTAAGAGTTTTAGTAGGGTGCAAATTTGGTGCATAACAATTCCAAAATCCCTATAGCACTTGAAGAAGTCCATGTAGGTGCTTGTGGAGGATATTTTGGAGAAAGATCGACAGTGAAAAAGTTAATTTGTATAGGTTATTATTGGAGACATATGGAACACAATTGTTTTTCCCACATTAAGAAATGTCATAAATGTCAAGGACACAACAATTTGATTCATGGTCCTACTTCCGAGCTTTGTGCTCAAGTGCCTATTTTTCCATTCTCAGTTTGGGGATTGGATCTTATTGAAAAAATATCACCACCCTCTTTTGCTAGACATACCTTTATAATTACTACAATAGATTACTTCACAAAGTGGGTAGAAGTTATCCCTCTTTGCTCCACAATAGCTGATGTAATATGCCATTTCATATTGGAACACATTATTGGTCACTTCGGTCTTCCTTCCACATTAGTTTAAGACAATGGAACTTCATTTAAGAACAATGATGAGAAAATATTCTTGGAAACATTTCATATTCAACATCATTTTTCAACTCCATATTACCCACAGTCAAATGGTCAAGCAAAATCAACTAGCAAGACTCTTGAACAAATCTTACAGAAAACAAGTAAGCATAATAAAGGTTTGCACACTCAACTAAATTATGCATTGTGGGCCTATCGAAAAAGTATTAAAAAATCTACAAGAAACACTCCCTACAACCTTGTCTACAGTGTTGATGCAATAATTCCCTTGGATTTAGAAATTCCTTCATTGTGAATCGCTCTTCTTATTGATGACAACACCTCTAAAGAGCAAAGATTGTATCAGCTTGAAATGCTTGACGAACAGTGTATTAACGCTCTCGAGCATCTTCAAGATTACTCCAAATGAATGCAATGTAGTTATAACGATAATGTCATCCCTCATGCATTTAATAAAGGTGACTTGGTGTTGTATGAGAATCAACATAACGTAAAAACTGCCCTGAATGAAAAAGGAAAATTCAGC
The DNA here is from genome assembly GCA_007258455.2 of Sequoia sempervirens. Taxonomy (NCBI): domain Eukaryota; kingdom Viridiplantae; phylum Streptophyta; class Pinopsida; order Cupressales; family Cupressaceae; genus Sequoia; species Sequoia sempervirens. Next base: position 1,187,172,347 of record VDFB02271358.1, read on the forward strand.
CCTAATTGGCTAGGACCTTATGTAATTGAAGAAAATTATGGCTTAGGTGCCTATAAAATAACATAAATGGATGATAGACCTCTAAAAGAACCTATCAATGCCACACATTTGAGTCGATACTACACCTAATATCATCTTTGATAGTATGTTATTAAAGCAGTGTTATTAGATTAAGTAGATAGTGATATATTTTTATCTTGCATTGCTTCATTCTTTGAAAAAGGATCTTTTCGTGTCTTAGAATATAAGGTGATTATTCAAGTCAGTTTAAATCATTAATTTAGTTTGCATACCATTCAAATCCATCTTGTGTGTTGTTTTAGATTAAATCCTTTATATGCATTTAATGTTCTCAAATTAAACCATAAAGTGCATTTAATTTAACATAGCATACTCAATCACAATGTAGCATCTAATGTAAACTTAATAGTTTTAATTAGATCACATAAATATTAGATCGTGGAGACATTTATTAAATATTCTAACAATATTTAGTAAATCACATTGACATATAATTCAACATAAGATCATAAGAAAAAAACTAGAAATGCTCATATATATATATATATAAGAGTTCAAGTACATATAATCATAAATACAATGCTAATGGTGTCTATGATTGCTAGACCCCTCAGGGTTTGGTGATTCTTGTAACTATCAAGATACAATAGAATGCAATTGTGACCTACTCATGGATCCTCGTAAGCCCTCCGCTAATCCAATTGCTCTCACCTCTCGTATGAGTGCCTCGATGTGCTCTCAATCTTTTTGATATTTGTCTTCTTGCATCCTAGCAAGATCCCCATGTAGCCTCAAGACCTCTACTTGTAGGGAATATTTCATTATGCGGTTAGTTAGACCTTGAAATTCTTGGAGTGCTAAAAGCTCTGCTAGAACTCGGTCGGAACAACTAGTGACACTCTTTTATGCTACACCCAATCTCATTGTAGTAACTCAAAGAGGTCTACATGTTGCCTCGCGGATGGTGGGAGCATGTACTTTGAGAGTGTTATCCTCTACATGTAATGGAAGCACTATCTCAGTGGTCACCCATTGGTAGAGCTCACCCCACTCTCATGTGGACCTTGCAAGATAGAAATCATAAAAGGTATCATTACACATCATCATATATATAAACCATATACATAAAGATAAAAGTGCAATGAAAGAACAAATACCACCTCATCACTTAGATCTCTAGTCCACCAGTCAATGTATAACTGCCTAACAACGTTCCCCTCCTATGTTGGAAGTGTGGATGGCCCCCTACTGTTGGCCTCCCCATGCTCATGAATGTGGATCTTTGTTGTGGCTGCTACACATGATCTAGTGACTCGTATAGGAGGTGGATCTCTACTCACGGGGATAACTGGATCTTGATCTATCTCATCAGTATCATCATTCATAGATTGAGTATCCTCCTCCTTCTCATCTAGAAATATATCATGAACTGTATCATCGTCATCCATATCACTGTCAACCTACTCATCATCCCTGTCATCTATGTGCTTAGGAAGAGGTCCTGCATGGCTTGCAAGGTGATGTCTTAGAAAGACATGGGGTGGCCGTACTCCAACCCACCATTGTTTATAGGCTGGTGTGGTACCTACATCATTAACATCGAAGAATGGGGGCATATCATGGTCCTCGTCCTCTGAATCACTATTGCATACATCATCTTGATAGTAAGACGATGGGTGTCTCTAGATCTAGGGGCACTCTGTACTGATGATAGATACTTGGGTCGATCTTGTGGTGGAACCTATATCTGTCTAAACTAGCAAATAAATCAGCCATAATAGAAAGGTCTCACTATATATTCATGTCGCCCTCGAGCTTCCATACAACCTTCTCTTGGGTCAACCTTGGATCCATGCTTTGAAAGCAATGTCATCTACATTCTATCAATGCCTAAAGTTTCCTCATGACAATAAGGAAATTATCATATATGTTGACCCCAAAACCTTCCATTACTGTGCTAAATTGGAGGAAAAGTATAAAAGGATTCAACAAATACCCAAAAATGATATACATTTTCACTCTTCATACATAGACCCATTATCACTATCCTCGTCCTTCACTGCATCGTCATCCACTGAGCTACCTAAATCTAATACTAAGATCCAAGCACTTGATAAGGGTTGTGGGGAATATCATTTCAACCAATCTTTTTGTATTGGAATGCTTCCTCCAACACTTAAGACTTATAAAGTACCAAAAGATATCACACATGTACAAACTATAACAATGGTAGTCAAACCCACTATTTTCACCAAGTGGGGATACATGCAAGATGAGGAAGTATGTGAAGAGGATCTATCTTCGTGGATCTACAAAGAAGAAGGATGAAAAAAACCACTACATCCCCTTCCCATTGATGAAAACAACAAAGGGTATCAAATAGTCAAAAACATGGGATTCATTGGACAAGGTGGCTTTGGTCCACATGGACAAGGTACGAGAGAACCAATCATTATAGAATGCCAGCCAAAGAATCTTGGACTAGGTTATGGTACAACTAACATGATTACCCCATATATTGAAAATAATTATGGTAAGGAAGGAGCTACTTCTACCATGGATGAGACATCAGATACTTACAAACACCTAGATGACTACATGTATATTCAATACATGTTTGAAAACATCAACATCAATATCCTCACTGCTAAATCTACATCTGATAACAATTGTATCGAGACAGATTCCAATGAGAATGAATGGGATTCCTATGACTCTAGTGAATACAACTTAGATACCTTATGGAGCCTTAAGAAAACCAATGTCCCCTACCTAGTTATGACTTCCATAAGCTTTGCAGATACCCATGAAAAAATATCCTTGCATTATCCACAGTTGATAGAATGGGACCAACAACATCGTACTCTAGTTTTGGATACATTCCAAAATGATGAGGCTATTGTAGAGTTCATGGGACTTCAAACAAATATACCACAAGGAGATCACAAAGTAGGGTTTGTAATGGAACTAGATCAAGGAGCATATTTTGGAGGGGAGATTGTGTATTCCAATCACAAAAATAAACTACAAAATTTAAAAATCAAAAGAAGGTCCTCAAAAGAAAACCACAATGTGGCTTTATCAAATCTAAAAAGAGAAAAACAAAGGATACATATGAAGGTGAAAACCTCTTTGAGGCACTCAAAGATGTAACATTCAATCTCTCCACCATAGAATATCGAGAGAAATCAACACTCCTAGTTGAAGACGCTGAACCTATCAATGTTGGCACAACAAAAACACCCAAAATCACATATCATGTAGCACCACTTGATCCTGGAGAAAAGGTAAAATTTTTAGCATTTATCAATGAAAGGAAAATCAACTTTGCATGGACATATGCTGACATGCCAGGGCTAGATCTAGCATTAGTCGTACATCACCTAGCCACATTTATAGGAGCTAAACCCATCAAGCAAAAGCTACGAAAGATGCATCCACAAATAGAACTTTTGGTGAAAGTATAACTTCATAAAATATTAGATGTGGGCTTCATCAAACCTATTGACTATCTTGAATGGGTGTCAAATTTAGTACAATATCAAAACCCACTGGGGGCATAAGAATCTACATAGACTTTTGGGATCTGAACAAGGCTTTCTCGAAGGATGACTTCCCTCTTCCCAACATTAATATGATTATAGATCTAACAATAGGGAATGAAATGTTATCATTGATGGACAACTTCTATGGATACAATCAGATCAAAATATCCCCTGAAGACCAACATAAAATGGCTTTACTTGTGCATGGGGAACCTTTAGTTGGAATTTCATGCCATTTCGTCTAAAGAATGTAGAGGCAACCTATAAGTGAGAAATGACTGTTATCTTTCATGATATGCTACATACAACTATGGAGGATTATGTGGATAACATACTAGCAAAGTACATCAAAAGAGAAGACCATTTGACAAACCTAACAAAAGGATTTGATGGGCTAGAACAATACAATTTGAGGCTCAATCCAAAGAAGTGTGTGTTTAGAGTTGTAAGGGAGGGTGACCAACCATGTCAAGGCCCCAGGTCATGAAGAGTCGAGAGCGGAGGGCTGCCCTTATTTATGTCTCTCTAAAATGATGTTTTAGGATAAGGATCGAGAATGATTAGGAGTATAATGCACTTTTCACTCTATAGATTCAAACTTAATTTTGGGCTAGGCGAGCTGGTTCTTGGAGTTGGTATTGTGCCTCAGACAACTCTCTGTCAGAGGATTGCAGCGCAGTTCTGGGATGTCAGCACGGTGCAATGACATCTCTTGGGTGCATAGGCATCCATACGGTCAGAAAATAATGAACATAGTATGAACTACTCAAAAACTAACTAATCGGCCTAGCTGGTTGGTTTCAATGGGAAAAATGGAATAATAAGGTAGGGTAGATACAAACTAAAATGATAAAGTTGGTAGATAAAGGCTAAAGTAATAAAGATAATCTCACAAAAATGCGTGTTCGATAGCTAGCTCCACATGCTCTTTCACCTGCACACAAGAAAGAAGGGGAAAATTGTTGGATCTATATAGGGGCTTGCCTCAGTTAGACCCCAATTTTGGTGTTTCCACCTCCACAAACAACCAGATAGCAATGAGATAGAAATATGTGATAAAGAAGTAAAGAAAGTAGAGATTGCAATAAGCACTACAAAATAGCATTATGCTACTCAACAAAATCACAAAGGAGAGGAGTGAAACATTACCACCTCCACCCAAAAGCTCACTATCCAATGGAGGAGAATACAAACTTGGAAAGGAGAGTCTCACAAGACCCCAAGCCCACACTGCTAATGTATTTCTTCACACTTGCTTTGCAAATTTGATGGAGTGTTGATGCTGCAATGGAGTGTTGAAGTGTTGCTAAAGAGTGAAGAATGTAAAGAGAATGAAGTTGAAGTGCTTTCGAATGCTTAGAGGGATGAAATGAAGTGAATATAGATGAATTTAAAGGAGAAGAAGGAAGAATCTATCATTTTTGGGGTTGGTTGGTCGAAGGACATTACAAATCGACTCCAATCAAAAGTGTAATGCCTCTGCCAAATTTAGACATAGGAACTCGTCAGGGATGTAAGCGCACCGTGCTCACGTCTTTGACAAGTATTATCATACCAACATAATAGACAGATGCCAAGTGGAAGGAAGGCAACCAACTGATGTGGAATTTTGACTTCAAATTTGGTTTTCTAAGGTGAGGATGTGTAAAAGGGGAATTTGCGTAAGGGGTGCAAATTCGCTCCTATACATTTTTCCCCCACCTTAGTTAGCACAAATACTGATGAGTGTTTTTGGTAAAGTAGTTCAAAGAGTTAGTAGGGTTAGAAATTTATACCTAAACCGTCGGGGAAGTAGACCGCAATCTGGCAAGCTCAAAATCACAAGGTAGGAAAAGGACTCCATAGCCCCGCAGAACTATGAAGTTGTAGAATGAAAGCATCTTATAGGCCTACAGACTCGCAAGGAGATGACCCCCAAGATCTCTCACATGAAGGAAGACCCAAGAAGTAAGCACCTCCCAATCCCATAGACCTGCAAGGAAGGTGTCCTCCAAGATCTCTCACATGAAGGAAACCCAAAAAAAGCAACATATAGGCCCGTAGACCTACAAGGAAGGTTTCCTCCAAGATCTCTCACATGAAGGAAACCCAAAAAAAGTTCCCTATAGGCTTGCAAAGCTACAAGTAAGGTTTCCTCCAAGATCTCTCACATGAAGGAAACCCAGAAAAAACACCTTACAAATTTGTAGACCTGCAAGGGAGAGACCCCCAAGATCTCTCACATGGAGGAAGCTCAGAGGTGCAATCACCTTACAGGCTTGCAGACCTACAAGGAAGGTGTCCTCCAAGATCTCTCACATGAAGGAAATCCAAAGAAGGAGACTTCGCAAAGTTGGAAAGCAGCTTCACAAGCACACTTGCAAAGCGACATGTTTACCCGTAGATAAAACATGTCTGAAAGTGGCCACATAGAAATGTAAGTGGACAATCACACAAACTGTCTACAAGTTGGAAAAATTTCAAAGGGGTCCCTTGGAAACTTGACATGAAGAAAGGGGTCCACTCAAGGGATGCATTGTTTGAAAGTGCAGAAGAGATGTTTTTTCTCAAATCAATTCAACACCAAGGAATCCTTTTGAAACATGTTCATTTCATCAAGGAATTCGAAAGGAAGAAGATGCCCCCTTGCGAGGGGAAGGTCAAAGCTGCTTCCTCCTTGAAGGAAAGTTCTCAAGTTTTTTCTTTGTGAACCCATGATGAAGGAAACACATTCTGCTAGAGGTCCAAGTTGAGAATGCAATTGTTTTGAAAAAGGATTGCAAGGATTCTTGAGAAAAGATTCATTAGAAATGAATACATTTTCTGAAAATCAAAAATAATGGTGTTGTCACACATCAAAGGAGCAACTCAAGCAAAGAAGAGAGAAAGATAAGACACCCAGTAAAATTTCCCTAGTGGGACCAAGTCGCCACCTGGGGAAAATTAGTCCCACTAGTAGGCTTAAAAAGTGATTTTTGTATTTCTGGATACCCTTTTGGCTAAAATATGTTCAGACATAATCTCCCTGAAACAGGACTAAGTCGCCCAACTTGGCATAAGTGTCCTAGTTGGATTCAACAACAAATTCTATAGGATTCTAGAGCCTCTTTGCATCACATTCCAATTTCTAGGTGCACCTCTCCAGTCTCTTTCATTTTTGTTATTGTTTACTTACATTCTTAGGTCATTTTTCATATCACAATGTGTTTTCAAACAACTTGCATTTCTTAGATTTAGCATTAATAATTCATTTCTTTTATCAGCTCATTGTATTTATACATTGAATTTAGGCATATTTCATTCATACTTGCATAGTTTTGAGTGGGGACATTGCCCATTTTGGCCCATCTCTCTCCCTTTAGGTGAAAAACCCTAGAAGTACAAGGGAATCTTAGGGTGCCAAAATATTTTCCACATTTTTCACACACACACATACAAAAGACAACACATAATAAATACAACTTCAAGAAGCAAAAAAAGATGAATAAATCAAGAGAGATAGGGGGATCTAAGAGTTCGGGGTCAGATTTGTTCATGGATACAAATGGGTATAATACGATGTATGAATGAATGGTCATCAATCCACAAAATTATTAGATCATGAAGAAGAGAAAATGAAGAAAAAATAAAAATAAAAATTGGGTCAACATGGAAGAGGGCCTAAATTCCCCCAATACTTTGCATCGTCCCCAATATCGAAAATCAATTTCACAATATATAGAAGAATGATGCTACACATAGAAGAAGTGCATGAATTTTTTTTTTGTGCCAATATCCAAGCACTTACAAGGGCAGGAAGGGTCCTCTAAGTAGGATCACAAATGCAAAAAGACAAGCACGAAGAAACACAAACAAAAACAAATCTAATCTATCTAGATAAAGAAGAGGTACCACCCTACTCCTCATCGACCAACAAATCATCTTTCTCCCAATCTAGATCATTATAGGGGGAGGGTGAAGGGACCTAAAAGGGTGATATAGAAAGGGTGGTACCCTCTGAATCACTTGCGAAAAGGGCCAAGGAAGATTACCCCTCAAGATCTTGTTCACTGAGCTCATGTGAGGAAAAATTCATATATCTTGCAAAGATTGAGGAAAAAGAAAGATATCGTGCATTGAATTTAACATGCACTTCACCAGAGTGCCATATATCAATTGGGTGGGAGAAGGAGTCACTTGAGAGCCACTACCAACCTCATTGAGAGGGGGAAATGACACACTTAGGAGAGGTGAGGGTTGCCTTTGTCATGAGGACAACACAAGCCAAGATAAAACCCACTTCTAAAGAAGGTGACCCCTTCTTTTGACCTCCAATTGAAGCAAGGTCGTCCTCTAGCTTATGCTTTAGTAAAGGATGCAAAATCCCCACAAAAGAAGCAAACGCTAAGGAGGAAGAGGAAAGAGCCGCAACAGACACCACATGGTGTTCAACATGTCTATGGGTTGAGAAAAGGGAGGGATGTCTAGGAGGGACATCAAGAGAGGGGACTTCACAGAGGGAGGGATGAAAACCTACACCCTTTTGGGGTGAGGATCATCAAAGCTTGCTAAGGGATCTGGAAGTAGAACAAAGGAAATTAGAACTGATGCATGGATAACAAAATAAGAAAGAACAAAAGAGGACATAGAAATAGGGGCCATTGGCTCCCCCTTTGTCTTCTACAAAGCAACATGTTCGATGACCAAAGCCTTTCACTTGTGCTTATGCTCACACGTAAGCTAGTCACATCAGCTAAGGGCACTAGAAGACATGGCCTGAGAAGAGGTCAGAGGCTACTGCTCAACCGTAGGATTGTCCTTTGCAACCATGGCTAGTGGAAGGGTAGGCTCCTGGGTAGGAGTAGGAGGAGGAAGCATAAGGGAAAAAGTGACCACGGGAAGAGAAATAGAAACCAATGCATTGACGAAATGCCTCTTGTTGTTCTCTACCTTAAGGGTATAGAGAAATAGGAGGCCATAAAGGCTAAGACACAAGAGCAGCCCCATAGGGACCTTTCCCCTTGTCATAGACAATGGGCCTAGAAACCATGGGTAAAAAAAGAAGGTTGAAGACCTGCTGCTTCACTTTTCTCCATGCAGGTGCCAACGTACTTCCCATGTGAGGCATGGGATGAGAGTTGAAGGTGCCATAGTAGGGAAAGAAGCAAAAGTGTCAGTAGCTGACACGGAAGGAGAAGGCCCTTGAGTGTGAGCAAGCTTCTCTTTCCCCTTTTTTTGGGTAGAAGAAGTAGCAATAACTAGTCTTCGATGTTGAACCCTCGCTCTTATATTTAATATAAGCCTTATATAACAAATCTCCCCTAAGGAGAGAGGTATGATTGAGGCAAGCCAAAAGTGATCTAGTGTGAAGCCCCCACGTGACACTAGTGGTTTATAATTGACATCATGCACTGCGTGCAAAAAACCTTCATAAGGGAATTTTAAAAATTTATGAACCACAAAGGCAACACCATTCATAGAGATTAGGTAGGGGATGCCTAACCTAACTCAAAATAGGTCAGAATCTGGAATGATAACAAATGAAGCATCAATAGCCTTGGTTCCTACTAAGATTGAAAAAGAAATAGAGCCCAAAGGGGAACATAAAATCCATCATGCGTACGAAGGGTGGTCTTCATCTCTTTGTACCATTCCCTATGTAAGTCATTTATGAACATAGTCTCCTCCGTTATCACATTGACCTAACTTGTCAGATCAACTAAGATGTCAATTATGACATTTCCATTAATCCAGGCAGGGATGTATAAAGGGGAGAGCTCCTTATTAAGAGGCTCATCATGTGAGGTAAATGTTATGTCATGTGTAGCACTTGCATTTTCGAGAGGAGTTATACACGTGAACAAACCATGTTCACGTACTTAGATGGAATTAAATTAGATGATGTAGAAGACCATGTTATCATATTCATAGAATGAGGGAAATATATCAATATAGATTTACAGTTCATTGTTAGCCTTGGCTACAAATCTATTAGAATTATGTTTCTTCTCATCAAGACAGATAGTCCTATCATTGATGCAATCCTCAATCTCATGATGTAGGCGAACACATCGCTCGGTAGCACACTCGTGTACTCGATGGAATTGGAAAAATTGATGTTTTTCATACCAATCAGGATACAACTTAGTCAAAGGTCGAGGTTTTGGAAATGTTAAAACTTTATATTTTAATAACTTCTTTAAAACAACAGTATAAGCCTTAGATAATTTTGTGAAATGCCTATTGCACCCTAGGCCCTTATTTTTAGATGTAGAGACCACATTCACAATAGCTTTATTTTTTCTAGAAATTGACACTACAGTCTGGTTATTAGAATAGGGGTATCAGGACATAATAACCTTGCCAAAATAACCCTAGACAAAATAACCCGACCAAAATAACCCAAGGACAAAATAACCTAGGGTCATAATAGCCCATGGACATAATAACCTGTGGTCAAAATAACCCATGGACAAAATAACCCATGGTCATTTTAGATCAAGCTAGTAAACTAGAAATGACATAAAATAAATTATAAATATGATTGTGAGGCACCATAGAGGCTATTTACATAATTTTTAGACCATATATCCATTATATACCCCTAAAATAGCCTTAAAACACCTTTAATATGCTTAAATAACCTATAAAATGGTAAATAATTATAAAAATAAAGGAAATTTCGTGGGAATAAGTTGATTATTTTGAAGACACATGGATTGGAAGACTAACCATAAGAGGCAACAAACGATCACCCAAGTTTCCAATCACAATGTGGAATTGCTATTCAACTACTCAAGATGATCTTCCCATAACCAATAATACTATTGAGGGATGGAACATAGGATTTAGTGAATTGCTTCAAGCATCACATAGCTTAGTCTGGAAATTCATGAAAGTGGTGAAAAAAGAATAGAGTCTCCAAGAGAATAGAATAGAGAAATATATGGTTGGATACATTGGGCAACCAAGCAGGAAAAAATACCGTGAACTCAAAGAAATACTAAAAAGATTGGTTGATGCTTATGACAACCATAACATTTTAGATTATATAAGAGGCATCGCTCATAATTTGACACTTTAATTGAAAATTTGAATAATAAAGTTTTTTTAGCAACATACATGTAATTTATAAATTTTGTTTTACTTTCTCTATATTCTTATGGGGATATTTTTTCCATGGGTTATTTTGACCACGAGTTATTTTGGCTTGGGTTATTTTGACCTCGGGTTATTTTGTCCCTGGGTTATTGTGACCGGGTTATTTTGTCTAGGGTTATCTTGGCCGGGTTATTATGTCCCGTAACCTAGAATAGGAGCACAAAGAAAAACCCATGAACTATTCCACCATCTGTTGGTACTCACGCAATACGAATCTACACAAGTGTGAAAAAGAAGGGTATTTCATTAAGGAAATTTTTTAATTCCATGACTTCTATAAGTTGCCAATGAAAACCTTTTTCACATTTGAGTCTGATAGAAGATAAGAGATTTGAGAGAATAGCGCTTGATATTGAGTGATAAAATCAGTCACCTTTTCCTGGCCCCCCTGCTTGCATTGCTTGCATTAGATGAGATCTGTAAAGGTCATCTTCGACCTGATGTTAGCCTAGAATAGCTAGAGGTATTGGCTTACCAATTAATCAAACAAAAAGATAGAGTTATCCGGTAAGGAACAATACCACTCAAGGGCAGTTTCCTTAAGGGATCTAGGAAAGATCTTAACCATTAGAGCATTGTGGTGGAAGAAATTAGTGCACATAGCATTAAATTCTTAAATTTGTGTTTGAGGGTCTCCACAGCTACCATATTTTTCAAATTTTAGAATCTCCATCTCCTAAGGGATATGAGTGTTTTAAATAGCAATAGATAAAGGACTGCGACAAAAAAAAAGGATGAAAGATAGGTTGAGAAGTAGCACTGGATAAGTTCACTAGCTGGTTCTACATCTGACCCATGTTCTGCAAAAAGGCATTTAAGAAAAGGTCATAATATGAAATAGGACTAGTGGAACCTCCATTAGAACTACTAGAGCCACCAACCCCCATACCAGTAGAGGCCTCACCACCAGGAACGACATGAGCTCCAAGATTTCCACCAAGAACATTAGGACTGGAGGTACTAAAACCCAAAGGTACCTTGTTTACTTTAATGATGGGGGGTGGTTGAGGATCAAAACTAGTGTTAATAGAAGGGCTAGTCTCGACCATGCATACCGATACCCTAAGCATCAATAATTTTATCTATCTTTCAATGGTCTCAGACCCACGGTCTTATGAAATGCTAGACCCAGGATTATACGATAGGACATGAGTGTCCAGTATGTCTACAAGGCCCTAGAGAAATTCTGGACCTACCTAGTCCCTGTCCAACATACTTTTCAAGTCATTAATAACCTTAGCATCCCTAGTCATAATTCTTTGTCTTTAGATACTTCTTGAACTCTAAAAGTCTTCTATCTAGGGAAAGAAGTTCCTCTGTGAGAACCTTGAGAGCATCATCTTCCTCCATAGATGAAGTAAAATGAGAAGCAAGAGGGGTAGGAATATGAGCAACTTCCCCAAAAGGACTAGAGAAACTTGTATTTTTTCCTGAAATCATTTCATCATAGGTAGGACAAAAAGTGAACTTCTTAAAATCCATCTCTATATGTCATAAGCTCCTTCTAACAACGTGCCCCAAGGTCACAGACTGAGTCGTAAAGCTCATAAAACTTCACAACACATGAGTTTATAACATAGTAGGACATGAACGAAAGGTATTTGACACCAATAAATGAAAACAAGACTTCATGTCAGGTTCATGCAAAAAATGTAGAGGATTTGTCACCCCTAGGGCTCTAAGTCACAGGAGAGTCCCAAGGAACGAATTTCCCTAAACTACCTCAGGTTATTTGATGGGTTGAGAGAGAGGCTAAAAAGGAAGGGAAAACAACACACTGTTTCCCTTTTGCTAAAATAGGTATATCGAGAATCAGGCGAGCTGACCATAGAGGTTTCAAACTTAGACCAGACAACTCACTATCTAAGGATAACAGTATGGGAATGAGACTCCAGTGTGGCACATTGGCATATCAAGGACGGGCTGACATCCTATACAGATATAGGTATGAAAATTAGACATAAAACAGAAAGTTCCTACTTATGAATTGACTAAAAAAGTTTTATAGTTTGATAAAAAGATTGCAAGAAACATAAAGTGCAACAAGAAGAATAATGAAAGCTACTCTAATGCAGAAATACAAGGAAAGAGTTGGAAAATATACCTTTCCACCCATGCTTTGATTTCTCAACTTTAACTCCAAATGGATGAACCAACACCTGTACACATGAAAATGGGAAAAATGTTGGGCTACATTTCAAGGTCTGCCTCAGTTAGACCCTCGTTTTGGTGTTCCCACCTTCATGGAAAACCAAATATGCAACAAGATAGAGAAATCGATAAAGAGAGAATAGAAAAACACTATCAAATAGAGTACAAGGACAGTCTGAATGCATGAGGCAAGAATCACTTGGATTCACTATTGTCATGGAAGGGACACTCACTTGACAAAGGTGTATGGTAAACCAAAGGAAAACATCAACCCCCCAATGGCACTTTATATCATAGTGTGAATACAAAAGACACAACAAGATGTGCAAAATCCCTAAAAAGTATACATCAGAATGACACTTTATTTCAGTGCGTCTACATAAGAGAATGTGCATGAAAAAGATGTGTACAATACCCAAATAGGATAGAAAACTAGAAATACATATATAACAACAAAAAATGAGTCATCCCACGTAAATAACAAGTTTCCAAGAGCTGAAGTGTCCAAGTAATTCACTAGTGTGCGAAAACACAAATAATTGAATAAAATAGAGATAAATATGGAAAAAGTGCATGGATGGCTATGAAGAGCTCTGAAAGATGGTTCCAAAGCCATTGGAATCATGAAAAATGGAGAAACTAGTCAAAAGTTGTGAGCTCAGGACTAAAAACAACACCTTTAACTTAAATAGGCTATAGAATATACTAACAACAAAATCAAGTGATGAGACCTACACCACTAGAAAGTTGGTGGAACCATATTTTCGAAGATATCTTGTTTGCCAAAATATGATATTGTATGCCCAAGTTATGGCCAAAAGAAAAAAAAAAACCCGTTTAGGGCACAAAGGGGTCTCGAAGGGGCCATTGCCAGCATTCGTATTACTGAAATCAGCATGATGTCATACTGATGTTAGTGACATATTCCAAGAATATTCCTTCGGTGTCAAAAAAATTCAACCCTCGGGAAAAAATCTTTGTCGAAATATTCTGCATATGCTTGGAATATTCGCTATGATTTTTCATAAAACTTGTCACTGAAAAAAAAGAATCACAAGTCAAAAAATGCAAAGTCGCCCAAAAAATTGAGTTGACAGTCGAGAATGTGAAAAAAGGCCACCAAAGATAATTTTGCATGTGTTGATAAAATGTGAGTGACGCTAGAGAAAAAAATGTAGTCGACTAAAAAAAGGCCATCGGTAAAAGGTTGATCAAGCCGTTGACAAATGCAACCATGATGGGAAAAGCCACCGAGAAAGTGAAAGAACCTCCGTCGATGGTATGGCTAGCCATGGCGGGATTTGGTGGGGCCCATAGGGGTTAGGTACCCTGTGGTTACCCCCCATAAATGCACCCCCAAACACAAAAAAACTCACCTCCAATTAAAATTTCAACTTGTTTAGCCTTTTACAGAATTTTATTTTCTAAATCTCAAAAAGAACTTTATAAAAAAATACCTGACGAATTTTTATTTTTCAACACTTTTTTTCTCAAATTATGTGCACAGGGATCTGTACAGGGGTAGTAGGGGTCCCAATACATTCTCAGAAGCTCCTAACGCTGGATTAGGGAAAACTTATAGTCAAAATTTGTTGAATAGGCCTTCTGAATCCAATGACGAGCTTCTTTTCACACCAAAATGCACCAAAGACATAGCTACCCTCTAGATTTGAAAAAAAAATTCAAACCCTTGTAGATCTGACCTCAAAAATCCAAATTATGCCAAAAAAAGTCAAATTTCACTTTCTCGATAGCTCTGAATCTAATGACAGACTCTATTTTGGTTCTAGATGCATCCAAAAATTGCCCACCTCCAAAATTTGTAAAAAAGAAAAAGGGATTCCAAATTTGAAGCTTGTAACCCTTGTTGAAGAAAAAAGCCTAATAAATTGAGAAGGGGTTCATTGAATTCACACTTTGATACCATGTTAGAATTGTGAAAAACACGAGCCATAAAATCAAACAATAAACAAAGACACCTTCCACACAAGAGATCTGCAAACAATATATGCAATATTCCTAAACAAGAAAAAGCTACAGAATGAACCTCAAGAATCTTCAAGGAAAACAAAAGTCCTCAAAGGTTGAGATTACCAGAGTGATAATACATGAGTGCTATATAGGAGAAACCCTAATAATTTCTCATTTCAGTTAACAGAAAAACACTTAGTTAACTAAATAAGGAATTCCTAAGTTTAGCTTAAGTGCATGAGAATAAATTAGACTAATAATTAATTAAAGATTAATTATTAGCTAATGCATGATTAATCTAACACTTGAGAGAGTGAGAGAGTGAAAAAATGATCAAGAAGTTGCAAGAATGAAGGAGAGAATTGCATGAAGAGTAAAAGAATGAGTTTGAATTGTCAAAATGGAGGTAAAAGGTCAATTTTCAGTGGTCAAGGGATGATAAAAGACGTTACCTTCACAACCAACTAAAGACGTAATGATTCTGCAAATTTTAAGGGCAAGAATCTTGTCAGGACGTTAGCACGACGCATGTGCAATCCCGACACAAATTCTCCACTGACGCAAAAAGACAAGGCATGTGGAAGGAATAAGCTAACAGTGGCGAATTTGCATCATCAATCTTATAGTTTCTAAAGTAAAGGTAAAATAAATGGGGAATTTTCCTAGGGTGAAAATTCACGCCATTACATATAGAGATTTGAAGAAACACATATGAAACAACATAAATAGGATAAAAATAAAACATGACACCATGATTTGCATTTCCTTAGAGAGTAGAGAACCAACAACATCCTCCATCTTCAAGGTGATTGAAGTGCTTCCGAGAACCACAACTAGGCTATCCAATGAGTTTGACAATGAACATAACAAATATTGCCACCTTTCTTCTTCATCCACCTTCACCCCAACTAAGGTCAACAAAGTCATCAACATATGGAAAGTTTCTAGATGCTTAAATATTCATCCACCTTCCATTCCCAAGGAATACAAATTCTTCCTCAAGAAAATATTATTTACTATAGATATTGTAATCTCCCCTTGTTAAACTTATCCTACAAACATAAAAGAACATAATTTCTTGTTCATGGTTAGATCATTTCAAATTGCACATTTTAAGAATAAAACAAATAAACGCATTATCATCTATGGCATAAACTAACATGATCAGATATGACATATTACTCTTGATCAGAATAGATTTTTATCTTGTTCCCTCTTTCCTAACCTCATTGGATAGAAGGTTTACTGTGCCAAGGGCGCGTGCACGATCTCTAATTGGACTCCCTCAAGGTTTCCTACCTATCTTGGGACTGTCCCTCAACGGACCGATTTACCAGCCTTTCCCTCCACACACTCCCTATCCTTATTGAGTGTTAGCGAAAGGGAATTTTGGGTCTGAAGTCTATTCTTCAAGGTAAAGTCATAATAGCTCAATGAGACACAATAATTGCTATAAACAACATTATTGTGGCTTGGCATAACATTCATAAATCTGCATATGTTCTTACTTTGTGTAGTAGTCTTAATACATTGTCATATATGTTTATTGCTTGCACATCTAGTTTGTATTGATACTCATAATATATTTGATCGGATCTACAGATCAGCATAGATTAATACATACACAGTTATTGATCCCATAATCCTTAATGATTAACCAGTCGGTGAGGTTACTTACCTCTGTTCGACGCAGTATACTAATTTCTCCAGATGTATTCTCTGTAACTCGTTACATGTCTCCCGTCTTCCACGATGATGATATCAATTTCCATGCTAGCTGCTGAATGGTCTGCAGGTACTCCTCATTGTTTATTTCCTTGCCCCTCTTTCACAGTGACATATAAGTCAAATGTAACCCACATGTATATGAGATATAGCCTACACACTACCACATGATACCATTTCCTTGCTCAATATCTATCCAGTTTCATGCATCGTTGTTAGTGGCTCATAATCAGTAATCCTCATGACTCCATTATTAGTTGAAATCTCCTTGATTCAAGGATGGCATTATAAATAAGATAAATCAAGAGACCTGGCACAACTTGCATATCTTGATGAAATACTAATTTAAGTTTACTCTAGACGGTAGTGGCTTATAAAATATCTTTGGCCTCAAATAATGCTCTTCTACTTATGTTTGAATCTCCAACGACTGATGATTGAAAACAACAGAGATAACCCGATGCTATATGTACAAGGGATTTATAGTCCGGTGCAGAAGGCTCGTCACTCCTTGGGAGCAGCCACGAAATCTCTGTAGAAATTGAATGATTCCCCGAAAACCATCGATGATAAAGATTTATTTCCCTGGAATCAATATTGATGATCGACGGTGGTGGACAGCCATATTTACCGTCTCTACAGGTGACTTCTATAGTAGGGCCCAAGAATATCATATCTTTGGTTTGTAACAAATAATACGCAAATGTTTTGTCACCCTCAATTATTACTAAGGAGATGGCTTCAAGCAAATTCGAGATCTCCACTTCCGTTATAGAATCTCAACTCTGTGATTATAATACTATCTCATCCCATTAGCAATACGTGTAAGCAATATTGCAATGAATATATATTTGTAACCGTCCTTGAACTCCAAACTCTCGTCTCATTTCTTGAGTCCTCCCGAGTACTTGCCCACGATCTTTCAATATTTCAGCGCTTCACAAACGTTGGCATGACTCTTCTATATATCCTGATTATTCCATTCTCTAGGAGTTATGTTGCCTACCTGTTTTGATGCATTGACACACCTCTTCCCCCATTCTGGTTTGAAAGTAACTCTTCTTAAGTACACGTATGCTTGGGAGTCGTGCACTTTCAATGCACCTGCCTGCTGAGAGTCGTGTCTCTTGCTTAAAGATTAACTGTTGTTTATATAACACTTTATTCTTTAATTTATGCTTTAAGGGAGCCGATGCCATTTATATGAGATAATAAACATAATCAGGCAACACCCCTTTCTCAATTAATCGAGACCCCTTCCTGCTAACTAAGCTCACGACTCTGATTAGTATTATCTCTGAGAAGAGGGTCGCCAAACTCTAAGTGGTATTTATTAACATATTATCATAATATTTATAATTTTATATGTGTTTTTTAATTAATTTTATGTATATTTTAATATTTATATTTATATCTAGTGATATTCTAGATTCTCTTTATTATCTTATCTTGGAAATTGTATTCCATATTATCACAATGGTTATAGTGCATATTTTGGGTATTACGATATTCATCGTATAATAATTATAATTAAAATGTTGTCTTCTGACAATTATAATTATAATGGTATCAATTTGTTAATGTGCCTTTGCTAACTTAGTGTCAACTTTTCGGGGACATGACAAATATGGCTTGATATATCTCACCCATCTTCTTCCATAATTTCTTCAAAGTGGGTTCTTTATGAAAAGTTATTAGAATCAAATCTACAA
The DNA here is from genome assembly GCA_007258455.2 of Sequoia sempervirens. Taxonomy (NCBI): domain Eukaryota; kingdom Viridiplantae; phylum Streptophyta; class Pinopsida; order Cupressales; family Cupressaceae; genus Sequoia; species Sequoia sempervirens. The sequence goes on from VDFB02271358.1 coordinate 1,187,190,591, forward strand.
GGTACATTCTTATGATACCTTCAACTTTTCTATCTATTACATCATAATTTGCAGCCAAATTTGGATTGTAGGCCTTTGGACATTATTATCCAAATGTTACAACACATAGATCTAGATCTTGATCAATCAACATATCTTCCATTTTCAACTTTCACAATTTAAAATTTGCACCAAAAAACTGATCTACCATGATTCTCTCATATGTGCTCACCATTTCTATTGTTCTACAATATAGAACATGGAATACTTTGCACAAGCTCTCACTCAAACCTTGATTAGCTCAAAAAACCTTATACCCAACAAACAGAACAAAAATTAGCCAAGCTCTAATATCACTTGTAAGGAAGAAAAGGTGTGTGAGAAAACTTCCTACGTTAATCTTGATAAGAATATTATGCAAATTTCAATTCAACTATTATATAGATTGAAGAAACACAAGAAATGACATAAATAAAATAACAATAAAACATAAAACCATGATTTACGTGGGAAGAACCCTTCCGGTAGAAAAATCTCACACTTCAAAAAATGCACAATGTATTATCAAATTCTAAAATAGATTACAAGAAACTTGCAATGCAAGTTCTTACATGAGTCTTCACCTCAACTAAATTTTGGAGGAATTTTGGCAACATACAAACTTGCAAACTAAACTCACTCAAATGACTATCCAAAATCACCAACATATAGAAAATTACATTACATATGATAACCTTCTATCTAGGTGAGGCATTTATATTCTTACTTGGGAAACCTCATTACTAGCTTTTGGAAACATTGTCAACCATTATTACAATTATTAATTTCAATCCATGAAATTGAATGTTTCATTCTAGAAACAACTAATGGAAAAGGCAATGATAGTCATCATAAACATTATAATTATCTTGAGCACCGACTTGTCTCTATCTCCATGCATTATGCTTTTCAAAATAACCACTTTACATCCGTCATAAAAAACATCTATTTTTGGCACTTATGTTTTTATCAAGCAAGATTGAGACACTATATATATATATATATATATATATATATATATATATATATATATATATATGTCTTAAGTGAGCACTATCCATTATAAACTAGATTGAGATGGATATTAAGTAGTTACCTTTCATTTTGTTGATATTAAACCATAAAATATAAGAACTAAATTTGCTTGTGAATTAAAAAACCCTATTTTTGAGAGCGCAATAGAACATTCCTTAATGAAACCCATCATATTTATATTCAACTACAATCTATAATAATATTTGAACAACTTTAAAATCTTTCTAAATTAAAATATATAGAAACGTTCCCATATTGCTATTGAAAAAATGCTTGAGAACAATTCTCTTCAACATTTTCATTAAAAAAAACTCATCAAAATCATTGAATTTCCATCGTATCCATTTTAAAAGGCCTATTTCATGTGTCATTCATCCTTTTGTAATTTGTAATATTAATGTAAGCACTTATGAAAGAAAACTGTAAACGTCGAGATGTATAACTAGTAAACGACCTATAAGCACCTACATTTCAATGACAATTCGTCCAATTTGGCTTGAAATTCCTCAATTGTTGCATCATCATTCTCATCCAGCCATTCCTCAAAAGTATTTAGTGCCCCACTGATATCATCTGCAACGCTCGTCTCCATCGTTCCCCTGCTCTTCGCCTCTGTAACCCTACTTTTCATGTTGCAAATATAACATTCCAGAGTGTTTTTGGCCAAATGCTTCTTTGCCATTTCTTCATCTTCTTTTCGAAATATGTCTGCATCAGCCACCATTCGATCGCTCTCCTCATTGCTCAATCTCTCACGCTCATTTGTAACAGTAATCTATTTGCCCCTCCCCGTTCCCATATCCCAGGCAACGGCTGTAAGAATTCCCTCTACATCCACTTCAAGCTCAACTCTTATATTTGGCACCCCACACCGCGCAGGTAGAATTCCATCCAGGAAAAATTCGCCCAGCAAATTGTTGTGTGCAACCAAAGGTCTGTCGCCTTCATAAATTGGAAAACTTACACTTGTCTGATTGTCATATCTTGTGGTGACAGACGCCTCTCTCAGAGTAGGAATGGGAGTATTGCGGGGAACTATTACTTTCATAACACCATCGTTAATTTCAATTCCAAGACTCAAAGGAGTGACGTCCACCAAGAGTGTTTTCCTTGTTCAGTACAGCTGCCTGTAAAGCTTCACCATAAGCAACTGCCTCGTCTGGATTTACACTTTTGCAGAGCCCCCTGCCCTCGAAAAATTGACTTATCAATTCCTGGACCTTGGGTATACGTGAAGAACCTCCTACTAATACAATGTCGTCGATTTGGTGTTTGCTCAGCGTGGAGTCTTCCATGCATTGCTTCACTAATTGCATGCATTTGTCAAATAGGTCCGCGTTGAGCTCCTCGAACTTCGCCCTCCTGATCTTTGTGTGGAAATCTTGCCCTTCATAGAGACAGTCTATGTCGATTACAGTCTCTACTGCGGAAGACAAACTTCTTTTTGCCCTCTCGCACTCTGAAAGTAGTCTCTGAAGAGCTTTGGGACTTGTACTCATATCCATTTTATATTTTTTGTTGAACAGCTGAACACAGTAATTGAGCATCCTAAGGTCAAAATCCTGGCCGCCCAAATGCATGTCCCCTCCAACAGCTTTTACTTCAAGCTTACCTCTTTCAACTGTAACGATAGATACGTCAAAGGTACCTCCTCCAAGGTCGAAAACTAGAATGTTTCTTTTCCCTTCCTCCATTGAAAAGCCATAAGTTATTGCCGCAGCCGTGGGTTCATTGATGATCCGCATGACATTAAGCCCTGCAATTTTACCGGCATCTTTAGTTGCTCGCTTCTGTGAGTCGTTGAAATAAGCAGGCACAGTAATCACAGCATTCTTCACATCACACTGAAGGTATTGTTCGGCTATCATCTTCATTTTCACCAACACCATGGACGAGATTTCTTCAGCTGCAAATAGCTTTTTCTCACCTTTATAAGCCAATTCAACCATAGGCTTGTCATTCTTACCAGGAACGATAGTGAATGGCCACAATTGTTTGTCAGACTGTACAGAGGGATCATTATATCTCCTTGCAATGAGTCTCTTGGCATCAAACACAGTGTTTCTCGGATTAGTTGAAATCTGGAACTTGACAGCATCTCCAACAAGTCTTTCATTGGGGGTGAAAGCAACCATGGAGGGAGTGGTTCTGTTTCCTTGGTCATTAACAATAATTTCAACTCTGTCGTGCTGAATTAACAATAATTTTGATTCAGAGAGGAAATTGCTGTTATTAATTCCAAAATGTTTTTTTTTTCAAAAACAGTCTGCAACCTTAACATATTGCAAAAACCTTCTAATAATCACACCCCTGTAACAGACTGCAACCTTGACATATTGCAAAAACCTTCTAATAATCACACCCCTGTTTTAACATCAGCTATCTCCTAGCCTCATTAACTCTCTAACCCTTTTGGTTACAAGCTAAGGCTATGGTCACAACTTGCATATATCTCTTTGGCTACACTTTGAGGGGAAATTTGGGATCCCTCTCGGTTCAATTAGGTGATACCATTCTGTGACATTTGGTCCGAGTCCTCTTTGGTAGCAGCAGTGGAAGATGCAGATTCAGGCATTGATGGTAGCTTACTAGCTATTAAATGGTTATTTTCTCTGGTTTAGTTATGGTATCACAGTTTGACGTGATGACCCTGATTCAAAATGACAATCTGATAGCATCAATATAAGTTATGCTAGTAGAAAGGGCATACCATTATAAATCTATGAATCCATCTTGGTTTGGTTGGCAATATATTTTGATAATTATTTTTGAGTTCCAATATAGGGGACCAATGAACAACCCCTGCAAATGTATTGTGCTAGGTATATTGTTTATCTGTAGGCAGTTACCCTGAATTTCTCACATATACCACGCCTGGGATATGCAAAGTAAGATATCTATGATGGGGCATTTAGCCTGTCAAACAAGTAGAAATTGTATTTGCCTGTCTACACTAACTTCTGGAGAATAAATAGAGATATAGTTGTTACAAACACCCAGGAGAAGGGTAGGAGGGGCCTCTGCCCAGGACTAATTACAAGCCGACTTTATAAGGAACTGAGATCTAAATTCAAAAATTGAAAAAAATTTAATGCTAACACAAAAACTCATTACTTAATAGGAAATAAGTTTATAAACAGTCATTCTGTTTTTTTCGTTTTGGCGTGGTCTCCGTTGGCAGACACTGTATTTTTGAACTAAACTTGGCAGTGCAGCACAAGTGCGCTGAGAAAATAGTCCTGGGCATAAAACCGAACTGTTGATGTAGATCCAGACGAGTGAGGCCTAAACAATTTCTTAACATGTATAGTCAGTATTTTCAATTGCATTCAACTAAGACAGCTAGAGCTAAGGAAAGGCTGTGTAAATCTGAGGCCAGCCATTGTGCGTAACGCTCCATCCCCGTGTATTTCCAAAGCCATCTCACTGTACGGTGCAGGTGCTAAGCCTACCATCATTTTACTCTCTCATAATGGCAGTGTAATTTGTGACCTGCATTCTTATTGTAAAACATTGAAGTTAAAATATGTTCAGATTTGATAGGAATAGTTTTAAGTGTCAATATCTTATCCTACACTGACAAATTTCAACTAAATTGCCATTTGCTAAACACCATATTTTTGGTTCTGGAAAAAGATATTGGTGTTATTACACTTGCTGAAACAATTCTCTGCTACTACAAAGGCTTCTGTATACATGATTGAATTTTGTGGAGAGGTTTGGTATGGTTTCTCTTTTCTAAGCAGGATAAGGGCATCTGTGCCATAGATAGGTAAACTTTTGAATTTTATGTCACATTTCTGTGTATGTTAGATGTTATGATTTAAAAGTAAGTTTGATGAGTAGTTAATAGTTAGATTTTTAAGGGAAAGGCTGATTCAATTGAATTCTTTCACAATATATTTTCTGTGTTTCTCGATATTAATGGTGACAAAGGGCTCTTGTATTCCTTCAAGGGATTTTGAAATGCTTGTATTTATGTATAAATTCAAAAGGCATAAATTTAAGTTGTCTTGATTAGTAGCCTACATAGCAGGTCACAAATGTTTGCGAAAGGTACTAAGGAAGTTAATGTCATTGTTTCTACCAGTCCCTTCTAGGGTTACTGGTTCAGTAGAGTAACATTGTATAATGTGCAAAGCAAGATTTATTGGGTATTTTGTAAAGTTGAGAACTTGGTGTATACAGTAGCAAACTTAGGGTTCTTGGAAAGCAACAAATTTTTTAAATCATTGACAGTCGGTGGTTGTAGCTTTGGATAGTTGGAAGATTTGGCGGTTTGGGCAGTTGAGATTTGTAAGTTTTTGAAGTTGATTTCTCTCAGGGATTAAGGTATAGCTGTATCAAGTTTTACCAAGTTAATGATTGCTATTTATATAAGATGTTTAAGCTTGATATTTGGTTAGATAGTGAGATGAAAAATTAAGGCAACAAAATACATTTGATTCAATTTCTTTGATTATTTTGTTTTGTAGAAAGAGGTTTCTTTCGAAACCCTATATTGCAGTTGCTTGATAAAATGTATTTTTGAATATGATATACTGAATCCTATGCTTTAAAGAACTGTTGCAAAATAATAGTGAATTGTTTAATGCATTTTTTGTGTTCTAGACTTCAAATGAAATGGAGTCTATAGGACATGAAATGCATTAAGGTAGAAAGCTTCCATTAGCTTCAGAGAAATAGAGAGAACCTCTATATTTTACTCTTAATCTTAATGTGAAAGTTGTATTTTCTAGTGAGGCATACTTGTACCAGTGAGGTTCCTTTGTTAGTGAGGCATATTTTGTAACCAGTGAGGCACAAAATGTAGCCAGTGAGGCACAAAATGTAGCTAGTGAGGCTCTGTAATTAATAGGATTTTATTACGCTAGTGAGACAATTTTCCCGAGTGATTTTTTATCCCTATGAGGGTTTTCCACTCATAAAAATATTGTGTTATGGTTCTTTTGTGATCTATGTGGTTATCATGATTCATGCAATTTAGTCTTGCAACTTCCTTTATGTACTTTGCAACATTTGAGTTTTTCATGTGGTTTAAGGATATGATATTGACAATCACATTTGAATACATTCTTGAAATTGAAAATTCTAAGATTACAAAGAAGTTATGTGTTTTGAAAAACAATTGAATTGGATTTGGTTATTAAAATACTAATTCACTCCACCCCCCTCTAAATGTTTTTCGTACTCCAACAAGTGGTATCAGAGCCATACCCTTGCCAAAATTTTAACCAACTTAGGGGATTCCTAGTGGAGTACTTGCCATGGAAAATCAAGAAGGTTTTTCTACCTCCAAAGCACCATTATTTGATGGTATTGGCTATGCTTTTTGGAAATATAAAATGCAGTGTCATATAACTTCTCTAGGCTATGAGGTTTGGCATGCAATTGAGGCTAAGTACACTACCACAATGACACCCTGTACTACAAACCGAAAAAGGCCTATGATTGTGATGCTAGGGCTACAAATGCTATTTGTTATGGATTGACTAATGACGTGCTTGTTAAAATTATGGACTGTAAAACTTTAAAGTCTATTTGGGATAAACTGTTTAGTATTTATGAGGGTGATGAAAAAGTTAAAGAGGCTAAATTACAAACTTTTAGAGCCAAGTTTGAAGGCCTAAAGATGACTAAGGAAGAGAAGGTAGCTGATTACCTTCTAAGAGTCCAATAAATTGTAAAACTCAATTCATGGTCTTGGTGAAGCTTTAGAAGAAAAAGTTGTTAAAAAAGTGTTAAGGTCATTGACACCTAAATATGATCCTAAAGTCGCTGTTGTAGAAGAGAGACATAAAAAAACTAACTTTAGATGAACTTCATGGTGTCTTTATAGCCTATGAAATGAGAATTTGTAGTGATAATCTCACTACGAAAGAAGCTACCTTCAAATCTGTAAAAAGGGAAAATGACAAATTCTGATTCAGAAAAATTAGATAACAGTGAAACCATCCTTGTGAGAAAACTGAGAAGAGGGCTAGGTAGATATAAAGGGAAGCTTCCATTTAAGTGCTTTAATTGTGGAAAAATTGGGCATTATGCTACTCAATGCCCTAACAAATACTTTGAAAGGGATGGAGACGATAATTGGAGACAGGGAAAGATGAAACAAAATAACTTTAAAAAGAAAAATGTTTTCAAAAAGAAGAAAATCTTGTTCATCAAAGATGTTGATGTAACATATAGTGGTTCAAAAGCATCCATTGAAAAAGGAGAAGAAACCCTGTTTATGACAATAATTAGCCCAAATCAAAATCAAAATCAAAAGATTGCAGATCAATCTGATCATGATGAAGAAGAGATTGATCTAGAGGGTGAATTAAAATGTGCTCTTAGTAAAAAAAAAAAACTCAAGAAGGAGGCTATAGTACAAAAAAACCAAACCCAAAAAGGTTCTGAAAAATTGACTAACAAAATTAATGAGTTCGAAAAAAAAACTACAAATTTGAAACTGGAACCCAAAGTTATAGAAGTTACTAAAATCTAGTTGGACACCAAAGGAAAGATATGTGGCATATTAGAGGAAGAAATTGTAGCCTTGAGAAAAAAAACTTGATATGTGTGATAGTAGTGTTAAGTTAGCAAAGCTTTTGGGAAAAAAAGAAGATCATACGGATAAGATTGGTCTAGGGTTTGTAGAAGGGAAATGCTCACATTCCAATGAACCACAATGTGTTGATGTCATAAATGAAAATTTTATGAAACCATCAATTGACAAAAGGAGTAATTTATTGAATAAGTTGAAAGTGTTTTAACTGTGGAAACCTTGGACATATAAATAGGTTTTGCAAACCTAACTTTGAAGTGCAACAAAAAAAAACCAATATTCATCTCAAGACACCTTATAATGCAGATAAAACAAAATTGGTTTTGAGACCAAAGAGGGTTGATAAAAGGGCTAAAGCTATGCTTGTTCAAACCATTGGGAATACAATACCATTTAATTGCAATCCTAAACATATTGCATGTATCTCTTAAGTCCTTGGAAAGTGTTCCCCAACTCTAGGATTAGAAAGAGATTAAATTTGAATGAAATGAACATGTAAATTGACATTTGTGATTATTTCTAAATGATAGGAACATGTGGGGATGTCCAAGAAGAGCTCCTACAAGATAGGAGCACATGGGGAACCCACATGGAAGGTGGAACCCTCCTTGCTTTAGTTAACTGTGTGGAGGATTGATAACACTTTAGTAATATATGTTTTGATCCTAGAAATTAGGGATTGATATTTACATAAATCCAGAGTGCCACTATTAGTTCAGTATTAGTTTAGTATCAACTCATTTCAGTTCAGTTATGGTTTAGTTATCTTCAGTTGCATGCAGTTATTTTGAGTTGAATGCTAGTTGACTTGAGTTGTGTGACTAATGACTTCAGTTGCATGACAAATAACAGGTGAATACTTTTAGTTAAGTGGGGATGATCAATCATGCATAATGTTTGCATGAATTGGTGGAAAGATTTGTTTCAATTAACTAAGATTGACTTGGGACCACCTTGGGTGCCCAAGTTGGAATCTTTCAGTTAACACCTTTTGCATGAAAAGATATTTACAAGGCTCATTTAAGTGGGCCCATTCTTGGGCACCAAATTTGAGGTGAAGCTTGCAAGATATTATCTTGACCAAAGTTTATTTAAGTGTTCATTTTGGGGTGTCTAAATTGAGGAAGACTTTGGTTTGACTTTAGATTACATTGTGGAACTCTACTTGCCCAATCTAGGCATAGATTTTTGTGAGGAGCTTTATGCTCTTGTATTGTGCAACTCTTATTGAGTTTACATACTCATATTATTGTCTATTAATTACAGTAAGTGGATGAGAGTTCTATGAGAGTTTATTGCAGGTTGTGAAGAAGGATTGTTGAAGGGAAAGAAGCATATCGATCAAGGATTGATACAGTATTATTGTAATCATTTTTTAAGGTTAGATAATACAAGCACTATTGATTCTGGTCGAGTTTTTTCCTGAAAGGGTGTCTCCACGTATATGTTGTGTCACTTCTATCTTATTGTCGCATTCTTCTACACTCTTCTATCTCTTTCTACAATTGGTAAAATTGATCTAAACAAGATTAATCATACACAAAGAATTATGACAAAGAACACTTAATTAGATCTACAGTATCATAGTTTTACAAGTTTTAAGCTACAATATTACCTTCATTTTCAACGCAAACAACCCTACATGTCAAAAATGAAGAACAATGGGTTGTAGACAGTGGATGCTCTCACCACATGATGGTGATAAGAGAAAGTTTGTCAATTTTGAAGATTATGTTGGTTGTAAATGGATCTTTAAAAAGAAAATTGGAGCAGATGGTAATCTTGAAAGGTACAGGGCTAGATTAGTAGCCAAGGGCTACTCCCAAAGAGAGGGAGATGAATTTAATGAAATATTCTCTCCTATTGCTAAATTAACTTCTATTAGATTCCTTTTATCTATTGTTGTTGCTTATGATTTTGAGAAAGAGCAAATGGATGTGAAAGCTACTTTCTTACATGGGGATCTTGATGAGGAGATTTATATGAGGCAACCTAATAGTTTTGTTGTAAAAGGAAAAGAATTATTGGTTTGCAAGTTAAAGAGATCTTTATATGGATTGAAACAGTCACCTAGAATGTGGTACCAAAAGTTTGATGCTTTTGCATTGAAAATTGGTTATGTTAGGAGTGAGGAAGATCATTGTTTTTACATAAAAGTTATTGATGATCAACTTTTAATTATTATCTTGTATGTTGATGACATGTTTATTGGTAACAATAAGGTAATGATCAAAGAATTGAAAGCACAACTCTCTAACACATTTGAGATGAAAGATCTAGGGGCTATAAAATATATCCTTGGTATGGAGATCAATATAGATATAGAGGTAACATAAAGCTTTGCTTAAGTCAAAGAAACTATGTTGATACTATTTTGAAATGGTTTAACATGCAGGATAGTAAACCAATTAATATTCCTTTACCAGTTGGCACGAAGTTGAGTTTAGACATGGGTCCTAAATTTGATTTTGATCAAGAGGAAATGTATGAAATTCCATATGCTAGTGTAGTTGGTATTTTGATGTATGCAATGGTCTGTACAAGACTAGATATAGCCCAAGCAGTGGGAGTTCTAAGTAGGTTTATGTCTAACCTTGGTAAAGAACATTGGACTTATGTTAAGAGGGTGTTTAGATATTTACGAGGTACTTTTGATTACTATCTAGTTTATCATTTTGTTAATGATATTGATATTATGCAAAGATCATTGGACATATAGGGTTTTGTTGATTCAGATTGGGTAGGAGACCTAGACAATCGGAGGTTGACAAGTGGCTATGTGTTTAATTTACTTGGAGCTATAGTTAGTTGGATGAGTAAGAGGCAGCCCATAGTTGCTTTGTCCACCATAGAAGCAAAGTACATGGCTACTACACATGCCTCTAAAGAAGCAATTTGGTTATAGAGACTTGGGAAAGGTATTGGTTTTAGTTGCAAGTAGATTAGACTTGAATGTGATAGTCGGAGTGCTATTTGTTTAGCCATAAATACTATGTATCATACTTGTACTAAGCATTTTGATGTTCACTATCACTTTTTGTGAGAAATGGATGAGAGTGGGAAGGTATTGATTGAGATTATTGACACTTTGATCAATGTTGCAAATTATCTTATGAAACCAGTTCCTATAGATAAGTTCTCTTGGTACAGGAAGGCCATTGGCCTTGAGTCCTGTACTTGATTTATAATAATGATTCCTTGTTTAGAATAATTGCAATGTATAATTTCAAGTGGGAGAATGTTGGGAATAGGATGCCATTTAATTGCAATCCTAAAAATATTTCATGTATCTCCTAAGTCCTTGGAAAGTGTTCCCAAACACTAGGATTAGAAAGAGATTAAATTCAAATGAAATGAACATGTAAATTGAAATTTGTGATTATTCCTCAATGATAGGAACATGTGGGGATGTCCAAGAAGAGCTCCTACAAGATAGGAGTACATGGCCCCCCCACATGAAAGGTGGAACCCACCTTGCTTCTGTTAATTGTTTGGAGGATTGATAACACTTCAGTAATGCATGTTTTGATCCTACGAATTAGGGATTGATATTTACATGACTACAAAGTGGCACTATCAATTTAGTATTAGTTCAGTTCAGTTCAGTATCAGTTTAGTTTAGTTTAGTTCAGTTATGGCTTAGTTATCTTTAGTTGCATGTGGTTATTTTGAGTTGAATGCTAGTTGACTTGAGTTGAATTGAGTTGCATGACTAATGACTTCAGTTACATGATAGATAATAGGTGGATACTTTTAGTTAATTGGGGATGATCAATCATACTTTGCATGAATTGGTGGAGAGATATGTTTCAATTAACTAAGATTGACTTGGGACCACCTTGGGTGCCCAAGTTGGCATCTTTCAGTTAACACCTTTTGCATGACAAGATATTTATAAGGCTCAGTCAATTGTGCCCATTCTTGGGTGCCAACTTTGAGGTGAAGCTTGCAAGATATTTTCTTGACCAAAGTTCAGTTAAGTGTTCAGTTTGGGGCGCCTAAATTGAGGAAGAATTTGGTTTGACTTCATATTACATTGTGGAACTCTACTTGCCCAATCTAGGCATAGATTTTTGTGAGGAGATTTATGCTCTTGTATTGTAAAACTCTTATTGAGTTTACATGCTCATATTATTGTCTATTAATTGCAGCAAGTGGATGAGAGTTCTATGAGATTTTATTGCAGGTTGTGAAGAAGGATTGTTGAAGGCAAGGAAGCATATCAATCAACAATTGGTACAGTATTATTGTAATCTTGTTTTAAGGTTAAATAATACAAGCACTATTGATTCTGGTGGAGTTTTTTCCTGAAAGGGTTTCTCCACATATATATTGCGTCACTTCTATCTTCTTGACTCATTCTTCTACAATCTTCTGTCTCTTTCTACAATTGGTAAAATTGATCTAAATAAGATTAATCATACACAAAGAATTGTGACAAAGAACACTTAATTAGATCTACAGTCTCATAGCTTTACAAGTTTTAAGCTACAATATTAACTTCATTTTCAACACAAACAACCCTACATGTCAAAAATGAAGAACAATGGATTGTAGATAGTGGATGCTCTCACCACATGATTGGTGATAAGAAAAAGTTTGTCAATTTTGAAGATTATGTTGGTGGTTTAGTCAAGTTTGGGAATGATTTTTGTATTCTGATTAAAGGAAAAGGTACTATTCTTCTAGATTCTTATACTTTTTTACATGATGTGTTCTTTGTAGAAGGTTTAACACAATATTTTGAGTGTAAGTCAAATTTGTGACAAAGGATTTAGTGTTACATTTAATTCTCAAGGTTGTGAGATAAGTAAGAAATCAAGAATGATAGTTGCAGTAGGCTTAAGGATAAAAGGGAACATTTATAATCTTCATGAGATTGTGAACAAAAGGAAAGTTGAATCTAAGCTTGTGCATTTTTGACAAGTGACATCTATTAGTGCATAAAGGGAAGCATGAAGTTAGAGGGAGATGCTTAAAGCTTTATCATTCAAACTCCTTAAGTAGCAAAGAAGTTGTATCATTGCAGTGATTTGGTGTTTTGATGGTCGCAATAGTTTTGGTTTGATAATGTCATTTGAGTCTTTTGAAAATGATATACTATTTATATTCCTCCTCTAATAACTTGTTAGAGGTGTTTTTGATGATTATAATGTTGCAATCCATGGTCTTAACACATTTATGAATGATTCCAAGGATAGTAACAGTAGATTTCATTGCTTGGTAGCAGCTATCATGGTGGTTTATAGTCTCTGTTAGTATAGTGACAATGTCTAATGCATTGTACAAAGAATATTGGTTGGCTCTTGGTTCAAATGGTTTGATCTTGATAATCATTGAAAGTGGTATTTACTCATCTTGCATAATATGATAGTGGTTTTCACAAGTAGTATTCTTGATTCTATTGGTTTTACAATGGTTAGTGATGGACAATTTTCTGATGTTTTGACCTTCTTGCTTGAGATGTATGTTTATTTTTGCAAAGCACAGTGGAAAGGTGTGAAGGTATCCTTTTTAGGGAGAGCTTTGAGTATCTTTTTATATCCATGTTTGTTGTGATCTTGACAACTTTTGATATTTTCATCTATAGCTCTCTTTACTGAGATTTGCTCGATGGTTATACTTGGAGACTGTGGTTGTACTCTTATCATTGACATGCAGTTTAGTATTTTTTGTGGTTAGTGAATATTTGCAGTGATGTTTCCTTGGACAGTATTAACTTTGAAGTACTTGAAATACCTTGACAGTGCTTTGTAATACTTTCCATATTTTCTCAATTGTGACAATGGCCCTTTTCCGTAATGAAATTTGTTGATCTTTTGGAGTTCTTTATATCTTATGCTCTAATATTTGATAGTACATATCAATGCTCTTCATACCAGTCCCTTGCTTAGTGTTTTTTTAGTGACAATGCATTCAAGAACATGACATGACAATGCTTTTAGTACACAATGTTCTTTTAATAGTGGGACAACATAGACTACCTGCTTGTGTCAATGGCATATTCATTCAATTATGATAGTGAACATTTGTTTTGGTAGTGGTGAATGCTTGGAAAGTTGCTTGATAGTGCATGTTTGGTTTGACCGTGGTAGTGTGTGTTAGCCTTGACAATGATGAACATTTGTTTCATGAAACAATATTAGTATCAAGCATTCTTTATTTTGGTACAATGGTTATGCATCTTATATGGTCTTCTTGAGAGGGGGAGAAGAGCAACCAGATATAGGGAGCACTCAGGTATTGGTCAAATGTTTAAGGTTAGTTAGCTATTGTAAGTGAATTTTTTTTGGATTGTTCCTCTTGCAATAGCATCTTTTTGACAATACAAATTCATCTCTTAGCTCTTAATTTACTATACATTGAATAGTAACAATCTATTGGCTTGATGATCTTAATTTCTTTATTGTAGTGACTATTGGATAGGTGCATTGACAGTTGATTGATTTTTTTGATGTTTTCTTTGCTAATCATCATGCTTTGGTGATAGTTGATATAATTGATTCATTAGTGAGTTTTGGTAATTATTATGCTTTTGTGATTGTCTATCATAGTTTCTAGGGTCTTTGGCATTGCTATCACATGAGGGGAAAGGATTCTTGCATCAATGGTTGGAAAATGTTCAATGTGGTTTTTCATTGATAAAACAATGATTTGAAGTTTGAATTGAAGTTCCATATCAACACAATGCTCAATGAATATTATGTAGTATTTTAGGGGGAGCTTCAAATCTTGTTCTTCATCCATGGCTCATGAATGGTTCATTTTGTTTCCATTCCATTCTTATTTTCTTTATGATTAGATATTCAACATATAGAATGGCATTTAATTCAATGGCTTGAGGTTATATATGACAATCTTTGATGCCTTCACTGTGTGTTTTTGATGCATACCTATTCGAGTAATGACAGTCTGTTACATGAAATCCATGTTTTAGTTTGCGGTTATCTGTAATATCTTGCACCATGAAGATATAGTGGATATTTGTCAAGTTTTGAAGCTCCATACTAATGCTTGTTTCTTTATGAGACTTCTACATCTTTCTCTGGTACATGCTCAAATGTACTTGTCAATCTTTGTGAAATATCTACTTTGTTCTAATTGTACTCATTGATTTTCAGTCATAGTTTTCCAAGTGGTTTCAGTGGTGATTTATGCTCATTCTTGATGGCATCTAATTGGTTTATGTGTGGTGCAGTGGTTCCTTCTTGCTGGAAAATCAGTTCTATCACTGGTTTCCTCTTGTTTTGAAAGTTGCTTCATTTCCTCATGGTGCTATGTTTTTTTTTAGCAGTAGATCTCTATTTGTTAATCTCATAATATGTTTTTGTTCCTTTGGAATTTTTCTTAAAGGGGGAGATGAAAATTCATGTATAGTATGAGCTTTCATTTTATATTATGATGCTTCATTTTGATAGTATGGCCATGAGATTTATTTGACAACATAAGGATAGTGAGTACATTTGACAATATGAAGACAATGAGATTGAGATGCATTCTTCAGTGATTAGGACCATGACAGGGCATTCTCAGTACAATAGTATAGTGTGCATGAGCATTTACAATGTTTTTTTTTTTTGCTTTTATTATTTTAGTATGCATTTACTTACAATGGTCTTTATCACTTACAATGCATTTAGTGCATCTATTTGTATGGCATATGACATTTTGTTTCAATTCTTTGACATGTGTTTTCAGTGCCTTTTTTTGCTTAGGGAATTTTACAGTTTCAATGAATACTTTCAGTGTTTTTCAAGTTTATCTTCAAAGGGGTAGCAACAAAGAATTGGTTGTTGACATTAATGCCAAACAAGGAGTTTTGTTGGCTTTGGAATTTTTTTTGTCATTGATGTTAGATTTAGGTGATTGGTGGTATAATGTTGGAACATTTGTCTTTATACATTGAGGTTCTTCTTGGAAAATATCTAGTTGCAAAACTTGTGTAACCTTGTCTAATGTGTATGGTGATAAGGGCTCTTGTATTCCTTCAATGGTTTTTGAAATGTTTGTATTAATTTATAAATTACAAAGACATAAATTAAAGTTGTTTTGATTAGTAACCTTCCTAGTAGGTCACAAATGTTTGTGAAAGGTTTGAAGGCAGTTAATGTCATTGTCTCTACCGGCCCCTTCTAGGGTTACCAGTTCAACAGGGTAACATTGTATAATGTGCAAAGCAAGATTTATCGTGTATTTTAAAAAGTTGAGAACTTGGTGTATACAACAACAAAATTAGGGTTCTTGGAAAGTAGCAAAGTTTTTGAATCATTGATAGTCGGTGGTTGTAGCTTTGGAGAGTTGGAAGATTTGGTGGTTTGGGCAGTTGGAATTTGTAAGTTTTTGTAGTTGATTTCTCTTAGGGACTAAGATATGGTTGTATCAAGTTTTACCAAGTTAATGATTGCTATTTATATGAGATCTCTAAGCTTGACATTTGGTTAGACAGTGAGATGAAAAATTCAGGCAGAAAAATACATTTGATTAAGTTGCTTTGATTATTTTCTTTTGTAGAAAGAGGTTTCTTTCGAAACCCTATATTGCAGTTGCTTGATAAAATGTATTCTTGAATATGATATACTGAATCACGTGCTTTAAAGAACTGTTGCAAAAGAACAATGAATTGTTTAATGTATTTTTTGTGTTCTAGAATTCAAATGAAATGGAGTCTATAGGACATGAAATGCATTAAGGCAGAAAGCTTCCATGAGCTTTAGAGAAACAGAGAGATCCTCTGTATTTTACTCTTAATCTTGATGTGAAAGTTGTATTTTCTAGTGAGGCATACTTGTAACCAATGAGGTTCCTTTGTCAACAAGACATATTTTGTAGCCAATGAGGCACAAAAAGTAGCCAGTGAGGCTTTGCCAATGAGGCACAAAATGTAGCTAGTGAGGCTATGTAATCAGTGGGATTCTATTAAGCTGGTGAGGAAATTTTCCTGAGTGGTTTTTTTATCCCTATGAGGGTTTTCCACTCATAAAAATGCCATGTTATGATTCTTTTGTGATCTATGTGGTTATCATTATTCATGTAATTTAGTTTTGCAGCTTCCTTTATGTACTTTGCAACATTTGAGTTTTTCATGTGGTCTAAGGATCTGATATTGACTCACATTTGAATACATTCTTGAAATTGAACATTCTAAGATTACAAAGAAGTTATGTGTTTTGAAAAATAATTGAATTGAATTTGGTTATTAAAACACTGATTTACCCCCCTTCTTAGTGTTTTTTGTACTTTGACAATTCCAACTAGTCTGCTTCCATCCATTTGAAATATTTTGAGCATCTCTTTTGCATATTTAATTTGAGAAATAAAGATACCCTTATCAAGTTGAGAGAACTATAACCCAAGAAAGAAAGACAATTCTCCAAGCATGGACATTTCAAACTAAACTTTCATAATGTTTGGAAAAATAGAACACAAATTATCATCATTACTACCAAAAATAATGTCATTTACATAGACAACAATAACCAGAGTATTATCACCTTTTTTCATGAAATTCAGATTGATTTCAACACCTCCTTTTGTGAATCCTTGACCTTGCAAATTCTTATCTAGCTTAGAGTACCATGCTCTAGGGGCTTGTTTCAAGCCATATAATGCCTTTTTCAGTCTATAGATATGATCTTATTTACCCACACATTCAAATACTTTACGATGCTCCATATAAACTTCTTCCTCAATATCACCATTTAGAAAGGTTGTTTTAACATCCATTTGAAACACTTTGAAATTTTTATAAACAAAAAAATCTAGAAATATCCTTATAGCTTCAAGCCTAGCTATAGAGGCAAAGGTTTCATCAAAATCAATACCCTTAATATGAGAGTATCCTTTGTAGACAAGTCTTGCCTTGTTTTGGACTACATTTCCCTTGTCATCAAGTTTATTCCTAAAGACCCATTTTTCTCCAATAAAATTATTGTCCTTGGGTCTAGGAACAAGTTCCTATGTCCTATTTTTCTCTATCTGATCTAACTCCTCTTCCATTGCTTTAATCCAGAGTTCATCTTTACTAGCCTCTATATAGGTTTTTGGTTCAAGTTCTAAAATCAAACATAAATGTTCTTGATCACTTGCACTAGCAAGATTTCTTTTGGTTTGAACACCACTAGTTCTATCCCTAATGATTTTTTCTTAAGGATGGTTTCGGTTGGTTATTTTTTAAGAACCAAACTAATCTCCAAAAGTACCTATGGATTTTTCTATTTCCAATTATCAGTAATTCTAAAGGGATTGGCCAACGAACAAATGAAGGTTGCTAAAATTCTATTCCCACTCTTTGGGCTTTGTGAAACCCAGGAGGGTGATCCCACAATGTATACCTAAAGACCCTTCACAATTACAATCAAATACATTGTTAATAATATATATCTCTCATGATACCACTTAATAGTAACATTGAATAAGTTGGAAGATTATTATTTCAATGTTATATATATCGGATATGAGAGAAAAGGCACCAAAAAATAAATAACAACAGTGTTCCTCCGAGATTTTATGGTTCAAAGATTGAGTAGTCAATGAATCAACACTGTAAGTGTAACACTAATACCCTACATGAACCAGTGTCTTTATCCCAAGCACAAAGTCAATACCTTTTGACATAACCTAATAACAATTCAGATAATAACACGTATAACCCCAAGAAATCTTGCATTACAACATTCCTTTGTGATGTTCAAGATTATCACTTCTTACAAATATCCTAGCACATAGTAATTATATGTTATCAATCTCATATAAGAATTTACATCAATTCATTGAATCAATAAGCAAACATGAAACTAAACATCCATTAGAAAATGATAGAGACAAGTGAAAGAAATCCTTGATTACTTTCAATCAAAACCCATAACATACATACAAGGAGAGAGAATAACCACGAAACCGATATTAATCTGTATTATAAATGTTATACCATTATCAGTCTTACATGCATAAGCATGAAATCCAAAAGAAACTTGAAACAAAGACTCTATAACTTGCTTCATATTTTTCTTGAAAAAACTAATAGTATCAACTTATTTTTTTTCTAACTCTTGTGCTTTTGGTCCTGAATTCCTTCTTATAGAGATGAAGGAGCAAAACAAGCCTTAGACCAGATAGCACACATGTCATGATACCATAGGACCGCATGCAACAATATTCCCTTCTTAGTTATGCTTGAGTCTTTAGGTGGAGAAAATAAACATGAGGCAAAATTATCCTCAACTCTTTGTGGAAAATAGGTCCTACCTTAAAAGACATCATTAGTTTGTTATAATAGTTACAAGATATTCTCCATGTGCTCAAAATGCCAATTGTAAGGAAATCAAAACAACAAAAATTATGAAGCAAGGCAAAAAAAGGTCAAAATGTGTTAATCCACATTAGCATCACATGCTAATCACTTGAGTTTTGAGGAGAGAATAATATTTTACCATGTTATATCAAAAGTCTAATTTGTACTATATTCAGGCTATGTATTATTCTTCTCTTGTCCATTATTTTCCTTATTCACTCTATGTATCTCTCCAACCAAATGTTGTATTCCTCTTCAGTAGGCCATTTAACATTCAATAAATCCTGCACCTTAGTAGTATACTGGGAGTAACTTGCATTAATTAAAATCTTGGCTTCCTTAACAAATATATCTATTTTTTATTCAATTTCCACAATTGTATCAATTTTTGAATTGAGCAAGATGTAATTAGTGATAGACAAATGCATTATAGATACTTCAAGCAATCCTCCCAAATCTTTCTTCCAAGTGTCAATCCTCCCAAATCTTTCTTCCAAGTGTCAAACAGATGCGATTCACCTTTTGAATTCAATATTTGAGGCATGCCAAGATCCTCCATCTCCTTGAATATCTTTAACTTATTTTGGAGCTGTACACCCAAATTTCTAGGGAAATTAGTTACCTCATTTATTGAGTCAATAGTTTTCAAGATGTCAGGAATATTTGTGGGTGCCTCAGGATCCTCATTCATTTTTGGCATCATTTCTTTCAAAGAACTTACCCTAATAATCCAATTATTCCATTCACTCCTAAAGGCCTCCTGTTCTTGCAGATACTTTGTATTTGCCTCATGAATGTTTTTATACGTGGCCCATACATCATTAGACCTGTGGACCAACTTGGTCACCCTATGCTTAAGCACATCCTCACAAATTTCATTAGCCACCCTAATTGTCTCAAATTTGGCCTGCCTGACATTTTCCTTTTTAGTAGCTAACTTTTCTTTCAAATCATCAATTATGAGGTCCAAACTCTCCCTATCTTGTGTAGATATATCAAATGAAAAAGAAGAAGGCTGAGTCATTGTTCTTTGATTAGGTTGAATAGTAGCTCTCATTTGACTCAATTCATTCAAAGCCTTATTATATTCCTTGACCAAAGATTCATATTTCTTCTGAGAAATATGTGTAGTGTCCACACTAAGCATTGCAGCATGTGCAATTAACTCAGTTGCCTGGATTGGAGTTATGTCAGTAGCTCTTTTGACCACTACTGAACCAATGACTTCTTCAATAGGCCTAACAACCTCATGTTTGATAGTATTAGGTGTCATAGACCAAATTGCAAGGGTATGCAGCTTTGGACTATATCCATAACCAAATAGTTTATTCTCAAATTGATCTTCAGATATGAAATCTTGAGGATCTCTCCTAACTGCATCATATGCTATGGCAGCTGTGATAGTACATCCTGGTAATAACATGATTCCACTATCTCTGAAAATTCTTCGAGCTTTAGTGGGAGTAATAGCTACAATTTCAGCCCTAATCTTCTCTTCCTCTACTTTCTTAGCTTCCTCCTAATGAGAAGGTTCAACATTAACTTGAGATGACTCTAATCTCTCTTTTATTTCCTTACTCCACTGTTGAATCATAAACTCCTAAAATTCTTTAGTCTGCACAAATTTATCATCAGCCAAAAACTCATCAGACTCCCTAATTCTGGGATCATCATCATTTTCTCTGTTATACTGGCACTGAACAATCCTGTCAGGAGAAACATTTGAACTATGAGTCTCTTCAATATGAGGAATGGGAAATTTCTACTCAACTTCCTCATTTCCTGGCACATGTTCTACCACTTGTTCTTCCCTAACCTCTTGAACATCTTTAAGCCATTCTAGGACATCCATAACTTGTTGATGCCATTGTTGCTTTAAGAGGACTCGGGCCTTGTCTACAACCTCCTTTACCTTTATCTTAAACTCACCAGATTGATAGTCCCTTATCATGGTAAAGGCCCTCTCCAAGGGGTTTGCAATTTCATTGTATGGACTGATGTAGAAGGAATTCCTTTTCATAATCTTTTCCTCAAGATTTGTCATAACTGTCCAATCCCTTTTCCTAACCATAACAACCTCATCATTTTTAAGATTCCTTAGTGCATCATCTCAATAGAGGAATTCATGATGTATGATACCTAAGTTCTTTTGTCTTCTTTTTCTTGCCACAAATCTTTTTGGATCAAAAACTCTAATCTCATCGATAGGCATTATGAGATTATTCACCATAATGCCCAATTTTTTATACACTTCAAGGGCAGTGACTTTAAAATAAGCAAAAGAACATTGGGGATTTACTATAAAGCCCTTTCTGTCCTTTCTAAACATTTCATAATCCATAACATCAATTTTCCACATGAGCTCCATGAAAGCCAATATGTCTGAGACATACAAAGGTAAACAATGGGGTGCCACCTTAGCTCCATAGACCCTGATCAAAGTATATTTAGAATGTAAAAACCAGTCAGTCCAATTATGTGTTGTTGTAGAGCCTGGTACATCCTTTGGGCCCATAACACTTCTGATATCTAAAGAAAGTATGAATTTAGGTGCCACACTCAATGACTCTAAGGTACCATGTTTTATAACATTGGAAAACAAGATGTAATTAGAATTGGAGCAATCCTGATCCCAAATGTATGTCCACATTTGCACAGGGATAGTATTATTTTCGTTGTCCCTAATCTTCAGATTTAATTTCCTTTTCCACTCATAATCTCCTTCCCATAAGAGCATATGCATCAATAAAGAATAATGGGGAAAAGATAGAGGGAGCACTTCCTTTTTCAAATTGAGAAAATGCTCATGCATTCGTTGAGCAACAAAATTAGCATAATCAAAACTAGTGTTTCAATTATATTCTTGTATATCTGCCACCATCACCAACAAATTGGGGGCTATTATAACCTCAAAATCCCGAGCTAGCACTTGGTTTAAACAATAGTAAGTGTTTTTGAAATAATCTTCAAATTCTTCACACTCAAAAGGCAAAGCATCTTGAATAGTGAATTTTTTCTTGCTCTGTCGCACAAGTATTGTTTCTCTGTATTCAAATTTTATCCCTTCATATTCAACATACAAGTAAACATGCTTAAAATTTGTAGTATAATTGGGATTTAACCCAAATACATCCAACATTTTATCCTTTGTCACCTCTAGAATTATATCACCCTTCTCACTCTTGATTTTCCTATTAGTAGTGTCATAATGCCTTGCTAGTTCCATCATTAAATCAACTTCCACAAACACATTTGGAACCACTAACTTTCCTATGTTCAACCCCCACAAATATCATGCAGGATTATTCGAATTTTTCCTATTGAAAGCATACCAAAACAATTTCCATCCACTTTGGGGCTGGGGTTTCTCACCAATATTTTTAGCATTATCAATCAACCTAGTGGTAACAACAACTTGTCTTGTGGGCCTTTTACCAATTCATGACCCTCCCTCTTTGATACCTCCAGAAGTTTCTGGCATAAAATTTTCTATTTCCTTCTTTGCACTTCTAGACCTTGTGGAAGCCATAGGGGTACCAAGCAAAGGGTTAGACATAGTCACTAGCTTAGGCTTAATTTCAGTTGAAGCATGTTGAGTTTTAAGTCTTTTAACCCTCTTTTGCTTTGGTTTCCTTTCTGGCCTAACACTGGATTCACTAGGCTTTGGGTCACTCATGCTTGTAATGCAAATGGAAACTAGGTTTTGCAATTTCTCATGGCCAAACAAAACCCTTCACAATTATGACAGGATAAAACACTGCTATTGAACATGACACCTTTCTTCATAATTTAGATAGTGCTCAGTTATCAAATTGAAATCACTAGAAAAGACTAAATTGGGCATTCCACCAATTGTCCTATCAGCTTTCCAGAGTATTCATCTTACTACCTCAATTAAAAGGAACTATTAGTTTTGCTTACCTAGATGAAAGTAGTGTCACTTTGGTTGTTGATAATTTCTAGAGCTTTCCTTGCAAATTCTTCGACCTCTGGTATTCTTTCCACCAGCCAGTGAATTAGGATGCACAATAAACTAGATATCTACTTTCTGTTATGGCCAAGAGGGGAGCATGTCACCATTAATATTTGATAGTAAGCTCGTTCGAGAGAACTGCCAATTAGCCATTCAGTTTTAAACCTTGATTGTTGACCCTTCTTTAAAACAATATCAATGGTTATTGATCCACCTCACCACCTTCATTTTTTCTTTATACGAAATCCTTAGGAATTTTCCATGTTTCCTCTTCATGTAGTAGTTGTCACCAATCGCTCATTCACTTCGTTCTTGTCCATCTTTATTAGTGATGCAAGTGCCTCATGTGATAAAATATTGACCTTTTAGATCTAAGGTTGGTTTCCTGATCTCATCCATCTCCATCGCTCCTTGCTAAATGAAATTTGCACATTGACTTCCATCAGCGACAAGAGATGTAAGCACCATAGTTTGACACGTACATCTGCATAACAATCAATGGCACAAAAGATATTGCAAATAGGATGTAATCAAGTTAGCAAGAGAAAAATCCTTAAAATGGACCATATCGATTATTGCTAAATCAAATCTTAGTGCCTAAAAAAAATCCACGAGATGCGATGCAATTGGGAACTCGTCTTCTCGCTCATTGCTAATTTAAAACAACCTCTTCATAACATATTGGTGATGAGCGATGAAACAATGATCATAAATTGGGAGGTCATCGCTTATCACTATTACAACTTTAAGAATTCAAAAATTATTAGTGATATGTGATCCCTTAAGAACCTCTCTCATTGCTATTTGCAATCAAAAGTTCAAAAAAAAATTCGCAATGAGCGATATCAAAGAGATATCACTTCATTGCTCATTGTTGATTTAAAACATATATTTAAAAAATGATCAGTGATGAGTGATAAGGACATAAGGCCAATTGAAATTAAGTGAAAACTCTTAGGCAAGTGCTCATAAGTTGTTTTAATGGAGGGGACTTCCTAGGATAATACGATAGATATAAAAGACTTAAGAACCTCAAAATCATTATAACAAAGCTTTCTGGACCCATGATGAGGGAGCCAGTTGCCTAATAGATTTTTTTTAAACAGTGACCGGTAGCAGGAAATAGGGAGTCAACAACAAAATAGAACACTTGAATGATTTCAAGGAAAAAAATCCTAAAACCTTCCTAAATGCACAAGGTTTTAAGATGGGACATGAGAATTAAGGTTCCACTAGTTCCTTTGCATTGTGTTTGAAGGAGTTTTAGTTGTTGACTCCACAAGTTTTTCAGGAGTATTTTCTTGATCTTTCTCCTCTTTTTCTGGTAGGTAAAATTCTTCATTATCTTCTTTTTGTTATTTACATGGCTATAACATGTCATTAAATTTCATGTTAGTGCTTTCAACCACTCTTTTCAATCTTTTATTAAAACATTTGTAAGCTTTATTGTGAGTGGAGTAGCCTAAGAAAATACCTTCATCACAATGAGATTTAAAATTACCTAGACTTTCATCATCTCTTTTGATAAAACATTTACCACCAAAGATTTTAAAATACCCAACTTTTTCAGATTTGCCATACCACAATTCATAAGGATTATAATTAGTTTTTACTTTTAATTGAGTTATATTTAATGTATAGACTATCATATGGATTGATTCTTTCCAATAGATGTTAGCTATATTTTCATCTTGGAGCATTGTTCTTGCGATTTCTTTAACTGCCCTATTTTTTCTCTTTTCTAAATAGTTTTGTTGTGGTATCCTAGAGGCTGAATATTGCCTCTTAATGCCAAGTTCTTCATAGTAGTCCACAAATTCTTTTGAAGTGTACTCCCCACTTTTATCTGACCTTAGGCACTTGATTTTTAGATCTGATTCCCTTTCAACCATCTTTCCAAATATCTTGAACCTATCAAAAGCTTTTGATTTATGCTTCAAAAAGGTCACCCAAGTCATTCTGGTATAATCATCAATAAAGAGCATAAAATACCTTTCACCATTCAATGACTTTGTCCTTGTAGGACCACATAAATCAAAATGAACAAGTTGTAAGGGTTTAGTTGAAGATTACTCTTTAGATTTAAAACTTACTTTTTTTTGCTTACCTGGCTGGCATTCCTTGCAAGTATTGTTGCTAGGTTTAGAGATGACTTACATATTTCTTACATTTTGATTCTTTCTAATCTTGAAAAGATTGTCATAATTGATATGCCCAAATATTCTATGCCAAAGTTTACTCTCTTCAACTTGACTCATGAAAAAAACATGTCCATCTTTACTACTGTTCGTGGTCTCATGAAGATTATAGATGTTCCCTTTTGTTCTTAAACTAGATGCAATATTTTTTCCTAATTTCTTACTGATTTCACAACCTTGAGTAGTAAATGTGATTTTGAATCCATTGTCACATATTAGACTCACACTGAGAAGATTGTGAGTCAGACCTTGTACATAGTAGACATCATGTTAGGGAGTATCATCATCCAAAAGTATGATGCCTTTTCCTTTGATCAGAATACATAATTCATTCCAAAATTTGACTAAACCACCAATGTAATCTTCATATTTGAAAAACTTTCTCTTATCACCAATCATGTGGTGAGAGTACCCACTTTCTACAACCCATAGATCTTTCTTTTGGGCATGTAGAGCTATTTGAACAAGCACTGCTTCAACCTTTTTGTCAACCCTCTTTGGTTTCCAAACTAATTTTGTTTTGTAAGCACCATAAGATGTCTTGAGGTGAATGCTAGTTTTGCTTTGTTGTATAGTAGAGTTAGATCAGAAAAACCTAGCTATATGTCCAAGGTTTCCATAGTTAAAACACTTCAACTTATTCAAGAACTTATAAATATTTCCATTTACAAAGCTAGATCTCCTTCTAGACATAACCCTACATTCACTTGCCTTGTGCCTATATTGATTACAATAGAAGTAATAGCCAAATAAATGTAGATTACATCTAAATGTATTACCTCTTTTGTCAAAGGATTTTTCATTTGTAGCATCAACATATTGAAGTTCTTTGGAATATGAGCATTTCCATTCTACAAATCCAAGACCAGTATTATCCTCGTGGTCTTTTTTTTTACCTAAAAGGTCTGCTAACTTTTCACTGTTGTCACACATGACAAGTTTTTTTTCTCAAGGCAACAGTTTCTGCCTCTAGAGCACAACAGTCCTTTTCTTTGGTATTTAAGTATTTTTCAGTAACTTCTATAATTTTCTTGTTTTCTTTAAGCTGGAGTTTCAAATCTGATTTTTTTTTCAAACTCAGTAATTTTGTTAATCAAATTTTTAGTATCTTTTTGAGTTTTGTTTCTCTACACTATGGCTTCTTTTTTGAGTTTCTTGATTTCACCAAGAGAACTTCTCAACTCACCCTCAAAATCCACCTCAAGTTCAAATTGATCTACAATATTTTCATTTTGATTTGATTTGGACTAATTATTGTCATAAAAAGGGTTTCTTCTCCTTCTTCAATGAATGCTTTTGAACCACTTTCTATAACACCAACATCTTTCATGAACATGCTTTTCTTCTTTTTGAAAACATTTTTCTTTCTAAAGTTTTTTTTTTTCTTTCCTTGTCTCCAATTATCTTCTTCATCACTTTCAAAGTCTTTGTTAGGGCATTGAGTATCATAATGCCTAATTTTACCACAATTGAAGCACTTAAATGGAAGCTTCCGTTTATATCTACCTAACCCTTTTCTCAGTTTTCTCACAAGGATGGATTCACCGTTATCTACTTTTTTTGTTAGAATTTATGTCATTGTACCTTTTTATAGATTTAAAAGTAGCTTCTTTGGTAGTGGAATTATCACTACAGATTCTCATTTCATATTTTGTAAAGAAACCATGAAGTTCATCTAAAGTGAGTTTGTTTATTTCTCTCTCTTCTACAACAGAGACTTTAGGATCATATTTAGGTGTCAGTGACCTTAAAACCTTTTTAACAACAAATTTTTCTTCTAAAGCTTCACCAAGACCATGAATTGAGTTTACAATTTCTTGGACTCTTAGAAGGTAATCAACTACCTTCTCTTCCTCTGTTATCTTTAGGCCTTCAAACTTGGCTCTAAAAGTATCTAATTTAGCCTCTTTAACTTTTTCATCACCCTCATAAATACTAGAAAGTTTATCCCAAATAGACTTTGCAGTTTTATAGTCCATAATTTTAACAAGTACATCATTAGTTAGTCCACAACAAATAGCATTTGCAGCCCTAACATCAAAATCATAGGCCTTTTTCTGGTCTGGAGTAGAGGGTTCCACTGTGGCATTGTACTCAGTCTCAATTACATGCCAAACCTCATAGCCTAGAGAAGTTATATGACGTTTCATTCTATATTTCCAAAAAACATAGTGAGTACCATCAAATAATGGTGTTTTAGAAGTAGAAAAACCTTCCTGATTTTCCATGGAAAGTACTCCAGCAGGAATCCCCTAAGTTGGTTAAAATTTTGGCAAGGATATGGCTATGATACCACTTGTTGGAGTACAAAAACACTGAGAGAGGGGGGTGAATCAGTTTTTTAATAACCAAAATCAATTCAACAATTTCCCATAACACATTGTTTCTTTATTATAATTGGATGTTCAATTACCAAAATGTATTTAAATGTGATAGCCAAGAGCAAATACTTGAGTAACATGAAAGTTCAAATGTTGCAAAGTACATAACTAAAACAACAAGACTGAATTGCATGTGACATGAAAACCATATGAACCACAACACCATAACACAATGATTTATGGGTGGAAAACCCTCATAGGGATAAAAAACCACTCAGGAAAAATTGCCTCATTGGCTTAAGAAAATCCCACTAATTAAATAGAGCCTCACTAGATACTTTTTGTGCCTCATTCGAAAAGCCTCACTAGCTTAAGAAAATCCCACTAATTAAATAGAGCCTCACTAGATACTTTTTGTGCCTCATTCGAAAAGCCTCACTGGCTACACAATATGTCTCACTGGAAAAGGAACTTCACTAGTAATAAGTATGCCTCATTGGTAAATACAACTTTCACATCAAGATAAAGAGTAAAAGATAAAGTGCCACTTTGTTTCATTGAAGCTCATGGAAACTTTCTGCCTTATTGCATTTCATGTCCTATAGAATCCATTTCATTTGAAGTCTAGAACACACAAAATACATTAAACTATTCACTATTCTTTTGCAAAAGTTCTTTAAAGAACAAAATTCAGTATAACATATTCAAGAATACATTTTATCAACTACAATATAGGGTTTTGAAATAAATCTCTTTTTTAGAGCAACATAATCAAAGCAACTGAAACAAAATGCCTCTTGCTATCTTAAGCTTTTCATTTCACTGTCTAACCAAACACCAAGCTTAAAAATCTGATATAAGTAGCAATCATTAACCTGGTAAAACTCGATAAAGCCATACCTTGATCCCTGAGAGAAAACAACTGCAATAACTTACACATATCAACTGCCCAAATTTCCAAATATTCCAACTATCCAAAGCTATAGCAACTATTAATGATTTGAAAACCTTGTTGCTTTCCAATAAACCCTAAGTTCACTGTCATATACACCAAGCTTTCAACTTTGCATTATGTCTGATAAACCTTGCTTTGTAAACTATACAATGTTACCCTTCTAAACTGGTAATCCTAGATGAGGCCAGTAGAAACAATGATATTAACTCCCTTTAAACCTTTCACAAACATCCTTGACTAGTTGGTGTAGGTTACTAATCAAAAAAACTTTAATTGATACCTTTGGGATTTATAAATAAATACAAACATTTCAAAAGGCCTTGAATGAATACAAATTCCCTTGTCACACCATACACATTAGACAAGGTTACACAAGTTTTGTAACCGAATATTTTCCAAGAAGAACCTCAAGGTAGAATGACAATTGTGCCAACATTACACCACCAATCACCTCAATCTAACATCAATGACAAACAATGCCAAAACCAATAGGTTTCAGACTACAAACTAAGAAACTCATCGTCTGAGGACGACAATATGGGAACCGACTTCGACGTGGTGCACTGGCATCCTATATAGACATAGGTCTGACAAATAGATAGAAAACCCAAAGGGCCTACATATGACCCGATTGAAAGAGTTTTATAGTTTGACATAAAGAATGCAAGAAATAAAAAGTACAACAAGAAGAATATTGAAAGCTACTCTAATGCATAAATGACAAGGAAAGAGTAGGAGAAGATACCTTTCCACCCACACTTCGATTCCTAAACTTTAATTCCAAATGGAAAAACCAACACTTGCACACACGAATATGGGAAAAATGTTGGGTTGTGTTTCAAGGTCTGCCTTAGTTAGACCCCTATTTTGGTTTTCCCACCTCCACAGACAATCATATATGCAACGAGATATAGAAATCAATAAAGAGAGAATAGAAAGACACTATTAAATAGAGTGCAAAGACAACCTTAATGCTACTCTATAAGAAACAATCATGTAAATAAAACAACAAGAGAAATATCACCATTCCTCCTGCTAGCACTGAAGGTCAAGAGGAAAAGATGATGCCACGCTGAGAGAATGGAGCTTTTCCAACCTACAAAGATGGTGGATTTGCAACAAGAACATTGTAGAAGCCAAGTAGAGGGTGATAATCACCAAGAAGAGAGAAATATTGAGCTTGAGAGAGTGAGAGAGTGAAAAAATGATCAATAAATTGTAAGAATGAAGGAGAGAATGAAGGAATTGCATGAAGAGTGAAGGAATGTGTTTGAATTGCCAAAATGGAGGTAAAAGGTTGATTTTTGTCAGTCAAGGGATGACAAAAGATGTTACCTTCATAGACAACTAAAGATGTAATGATTCTACAGGTTCTAGAGGTAGGAATCCTATCAGGACACTAGTGTGACATGCATATGTCCACACAGTGTGCATGTGTCCTCAATAGAAATTCCTCCATCAACGCAAAAAGATAAGGCCACATGAAAGGAATAAGTTGACAACAATGGATTTGCATCACTGAACTTATAGTTTCTAAAGTAAAGGTAAAATAAATGGGAATTCACCTAGGGTGCAAATTTGTGCCATTACATTTTTCCCCCACTTTAGTGAGCATACGTGTCAGTGAAAATGCAAGCTAAAGTAGAAAGAGATTGAAGAGAATATACCAATAGTGTCAAGGAAGTAGATCTTAGATTCAACACACCTGGATGTGAGAAGAATCTTCACAAGTTTTTGATCTTGCTAAGCTATGAAAGAGAGGAGGCTCCACAAGTTCTTTGTCTTGCAAAGCAAGTTGTGATCTCACCACAAACATGTTAGGCTATAGACAAAACATGTTAGGAAAAAAATCACAAGACACACATTCATTAAACACAAGTTGACATGATAAGACATAGTTTGATTAGATACACCTACAACTATTGTAAACTCCATTGTAGGATAGTCACAAAAAATATGGGTCTAGTCAGACTATCCCCAAGTTAGACACAAAGATATACGATGTATGACACCAAGACACAATGACATCGAATATCAAATAAAACACTCAATTGTTTTGCAAGACACCAACAAACTCAATTGAAGGAAAAGCTTTAAAAGGGGGCTCCTTTGGTTGGGAACCCTTCAAGACACCAAGGGGTCTATTCAAAGGAATGCTTTGATTGAAAAAGACAACATTTTCCACAAATTATTTTGTCATCAAGGAATCCTTTTGAAATATCCTTTTGTTAAGCAATCCATTGGAAAGAATGCTCCTTCTCAAAGGAAAGTTTATAGAATCTGAAAAAATTGCTCATTTTCAAAGGCTATTTTTTAGAACCTTTCACATACGAGATTCTTTTTGAAAGAAAATTTCATCCAGAAGTCTTGAGAGAATGCAACATTTTGGAAAATGAGATATTTCAATAAGGGATTCTTTCATTAAGGAATTCATTGTAAATACATTTTTTACACCAAGGAATCCTTTTCGAAAGAATTCACCAAATTAAAAATTAGAACATGGTAGCCGCCCCCCCCCCCTTAGGATGGTGTGTTATATGTAAAAGGAGCACTTGCCATCATAAGGAGAGAAAGGAGAGGTAGAGATGTTGTGGAACACAATACATAACAAGATGTGTTTTGTGCTATGTTGTCACACACACACACACACGAGGGACAACATGTAGGAACTGGGTGATCCCACAATAGTGGGTTACAATTACATTGATGAAGGGAAAATGTATTTTGGGTGGGCAAAAAATTTAGGGGGGTTGGCTATAAGGGGGGTTTAATGGGTTTTTCTTTTTGAATGTCATTTAAAGGGGGGTTCTAGCAAACCCCCTTTGAGCGAATCCCCATTTTTAGCCCTTCTCCCCCTCCTTTAACATTTTTTTGCAAACTTTTGTGTTTCTAAGATTAGGTTGAGGATGAAAATGGAGGAAACTTCACAGACCCAACTTCACAGACCCAACTAGATGATGGTAGTCCTCATAATGACCTATCCATCAAGTGTAATTTTAATATATTTTGGTTTTATTATGCATTTTTTTTAAATTTAATTAAACATAGTTTTTTCACTGAAAATCAAGCTCTCTATTTTGCACATGTGAAAAAATAGTATATTATCAAAAAAAAAATCTAAAAAAAATCTATGCACTAGATATTAATGTCCTTGATCCAACAAAAAAATTGAATTTTGATACATACAAAAAATGTTGTGTTAGCAAGTAAGCATATGTCTAAATTGTAATTGGCTTGACTTCAAAACTCAATTAAATTTTTTTTTTCAATAAAACACTATGAAACCAAATGCATTCACTAGATATCATAGTTATGAATCTAAATTCAAAAAATATATAATTTTATTCTTGATAAAAAAGAGTTGTGTTAGCAAGTACACGTCACTCTTTAAAAATGGTGTTTACTATTAAAAAATAGTTTTTGAAGGAGATGGAAAAAGAAATGCAATTTGATTGCAAAATTTTTAAAAAATATATATTTAGAATCTACAGACAAAATTTCATAAATCACTAGTTTGCATCATCTTCAAATTCCTCATGGTTTAGTAGCTATAGGTGCTCGAAAGTGAATATTTAGTTAAAAAAAATAGTTCAATGTCAATTCTAGTGAAAAAGTGTAACCCACTATTGTGGGATCACCCAACTACAACATCAAGAAGCAAAAAAAGATGAATAAATCAAGAGAGATAGAGGGACCTGCAAGTTCAAGGTTAGATTTGTTCATAGATACAAATGGGTGATCCCATAATAGTGGTTTACAATTTTTGGCCAAACTGGACACTGAAATTATTATTTTTAACTAAATCTTCACATTCGGGCACCTATAGCGGCTAAATTGTGAGGAATTTGAAGATGGTGCAAACTAGAGTCTCATCAAATTTTGTCTTTAGATTCTAAAAATATTTTTTTCAAAATTTTTGGAATCAAATTGCACTT
>VDFB02271358.1:1187222965-1187243486 GCA_007258455.2 Sequoia sempervirens
ATAGAGGTGACAGTGTTCATAAAGGTTAGCTAGGGGATTCCAAACCTAACTCAAAATAGGTTAGACTCTAGAATGATAATGAATGAAGCATTAACAGCCTTGGTTCCTACTAAGACTAACAAAGAAATAGAGCCCAAAGGGGCAACAAAAAATCCATCATGTGTATGGAGGCTGGTCTTAGACTATTTGTATCATACCTTATGTAAGATGTTTATGAACAAAGTGTCCTCCATTATCACACTGACATGACTCGTTGGATCAACTAAGATGCTAGTTATGACATTTCCATTGATCTAAGTGAGGATGTATAAAGGGGAGAGATCCTTATTAAAAGGATCATCATGTGAGGTAAGTGTTATGTTAGGTGTAGCACTTAAATTTTTAGGAGGGATATGTGTGAAAAAAACCATGTTCATGTACTCAAATGGAATTAACTTGGATGATGTAGAAGACTGTGTTATCAAATTCACAAAATGAGAGGGAAACAATCAATATAGATTTGCAATTCACTGTTAGCCTTGGCTATAGATTTATTAGAATTATGTTTCTTCCCATCAAGATGGATAGTCCCATCATCAATGCAGTCTTGAATCTCATGACATATATAGGTGAACACATCACTTGGTACATCATACTCGTGTACTTGGTGGAATTGAAAAAAATGATGCTCATTGTACCTGTCAGGATATGACTCAGTCAGAAGTTAGGGTTCTGGCAATGTCAAAACTTTATATTTTAATAATTTCTTTAAAAGAAGAGTATAAGACAAACAATTTTGTGAAATGCCTATTGCGCCCTAGGCTCTTATCCTTAGATGTAAAGACCATGTTCATAATAGCTTTGTTTTTTCCATAAACTGACATTACAGATCGGTTTTTAGAATGAGATTGCGAAGAAAAACCCTCAAAATGTGCCACCATTTGTTGGTACTAACACAACATGACACACAAGTGTGCAAAAGAAGGATATTTCATTAAGGAAAACTTTTCTTTCCATGACTTCTGTAAGTTTCCAATGAAAACCTTCTACACATCTGTGTCCAATAGTGGATAAGATATTTGAGAGAATAATACTTTATATCAATAGATAAAATCAATCACCTCTTCCTAGTCCCCTTGCTTGCATTGGAGGAGATCCGAAAAGGTCATCTTCAGCCTGATGTTAGCCTAGAACAACTAGATGAATTGGTTTACCAACTGATCAAATAAAAAGATATAGTTATCTGATAAGGAACAATACCACTCAAGGGTAGTGTCCTTAAGGGATCTAAGAAAGAGCTTAGCCATTAGAGCATCGTGGTGGAAGAAATCAGTGCACATAGCATTAAATGATGAAATGTGTATCCGAGGTCTCCATGACCACTATATTTTTCAAATTTTAGAATCGCCATCCCTTCAGGGATAAGAGTATTTAAAATAGCAATAGATAAAGGAATATGACAAAAGAAAGGTTGAAAGATAGTTTGAGAAGTAGCACTGGATAAATTTGCTAGCTGGTTCTCCATCTAACCCATGTTTTTCAATAAGGCATTTAAGAAAAGTTCAAAAGATGAAATAGGACCAGTCAAACCTCTAGAAAAACTACCAATGCCACCAACCCCCATACTAGTAGATGTCTGCCACTAGGATCAACATGGGCTCTAGGATTGCCACTAGGAACATTAGTACTGGAGGAACTGAAACCCAAAGGTACCTTGTTTACTTTGATGATGGGGGGTGGCTGAGGACCAGAAGTAGTGTTAAGAGAAGGGTCAGTCTCAACCATGCATACCGATACCCTAGGCATCAAGAATTCTATCTATCTTTCTGTAGTCTCAGACCCAAGGTCCTGGGAAATGATAAACCTAGGATTATATGATGAGACATGGGTTTCCTGTTGGATTTTGTGGTTGTGTTACTGATATGTGGTTGTCATTGATGTCAACACTATTAGCATTAATTCATTAGAAGCTATATATGTCGAGGACATTGAGAAAATTGTAATGGAATGAGTTGCAGGTTGTCAAAGGTGAAGTGAATTTCAATATGTTTGTAAGTTTTTTACGTTGATGATCAAAGGTTGTGGACTAAAGGGTTTGTTTCTGAGTGTATCTAGTTTATCCATGTCAAGTTTTAGAGATTTGCATGAAGATTTAATCGAGTTATGAAGATTTATATTCTGAAAGTTTTCCTATTGTTTCAGTTGGTGTTACTAATTGAAGATGATGCGATTTCAATTAGTTCAGTTGTTGTGGATGCTTCTCTAGTGATTTGTGATGTTTGTGGATGTCTCTAGATCATGCTCTATCTTTTTTTCATATCCACATTTATTGTTGTGCTCATGGTTGGTGATTTTCTCTTGCGTGTTCATGCTTTTATGTTCTTGGCTGACATGGTGATTATAGCATGTTGTGGATCTTTGAGGAGTAATTAATTGAAGTGTTTTCATGTTGGAGATATTGAATTGGGTCTTCACTAAGTTGTGGTTGAACTTGGTTGAATTGCATTAATAATCTTTAGTATTTTTGGCTAATAGTTTATATTCATTTTATTATTTTGTTGAAGTCGACATGTAGCAATGAAATTTCTTGTTGTGGATATATATAAGCAATTGTTTATTCGAATTAAACTATTCTTTTTTGTGTGTGTGTGTGTGAATAATGTTATAAATAATTCAAAGGTAGACCAGAGTGTGAAGAAATGTGAAGAAGAGTGAAGAAGAGTGAAGAAATGTTCATGTGCTTAACTGAAACTGTGATCAGGCATTAACAGATGCTAATTTATTAGTTCAAATCACTATGGATGTGATCCAATTATTTTTGTAAGACAGTGTGTCTTCCTTTGGATGGTTAGCCTTGATGTAATTAAGTAGTGAGCTCTAGGCAGTGTGCTTGAATATATGTGCATTCCACATATTTCATTCTTTATACTTTTAACAAGGTATAATCTTGTGGACTGACCTCCACTGTGGTTTTTCCCCTAATAGGGTTTCCATGTAAAAAATCTTGGTGTTATGTGTGTTTCTGATGTGTTGATGATTTATGCTTTCATGGTTAATGATTAGATCTGAGAATAAGGTTAATAAGTTGAATAAGTTTTAAATATCTGGGACAATTGATTCACCCCCCCTCTTAGTTGTCTGCCCTTATGTTGCCAACAATTGGTAATAGAGTGGGTTCCTTGGATGAAGTTTAACAACTTGAGGTGATTTTGGATGGTGACTTATAAGAAGGATAGTCTGAGATTTGATGGAAAAAATTATTCTTTGTGGAAGACACAAATTGAGTGCCATCTGAGATGCATTGGTGAAGCTTACTGGAACATTACAAGTAATAGGTATGTTATTCCTCAAAATGGTCCTACTAATAATGCTAAGATTAGAGATGCTGAGTATAATATCAGGGCTAAGGAAGCTTTGTTGACTGCTTTGACTGATACTAAGATGAAAAATGTGACGGATCTAAAGACTGATTATGAGATTTGGAAAAATTTGGAAACTTTTTATGAAGGTGATGCTAATGTGAAGATTGCTAAGTTGCAGAAACTGAAAGGTAAATATGAAAAGTTGAGAATGGGTGACGATGAGAACCATTACTATTTTTATGTAAAGATTGAATGAACTTGTGTGTGGTATCAGATGTGCTAGTGGACATATAGATGAATCAAAGATTGTTTCCAAAGTGCTTAGATCCTTTCCTAATTCAAAGTCAAAAGCTAGTGCTATTGAAGAGCTCAAAATTGTAACAAATGTAACTACAGATATGTTGGTTGGTAAGCTTATTGCTTTTGAGTTGAGTGAATTTGGTGATTCCATTCCTAAGGTAGAATTTGCATTTATGGCTAGTACTTCTGGAAGAGATAGACAAAGATATGATCCAGGTGAGAGTTCATCTAGAAAGACATTCAAGTATGAGGATGAAATTAGACAGATTGAAGAAGAAGAAAGAGAGCTAGAAGAGTTGGAAGCACTTATTTTCAAAAGAGTACCGAGAGTAAAAGATAAGTATGAAGGAAAATTTCCTCTTAAATTTTTTTCTTGCAATAAGATAGGTCATTTTGCATCAAGGTTTCTAAAAAGAGCTCCTAAACCAGGACATAACAAGCCTAAATTTCAAAAGAAGTGTTACTATGCTACTGATGAAGGTGTGGCAGATGATGAATTTGTTAAATGAAATAGAAGTGATGATGAATGGGTATTTATTACTATCAAGGAAAATAATCCTGTATCTACTGAATCTGCTAGTTGTACAAATGTGGAGAAATCCCTTGTTGCTCAAGTTGAAGAGAAAGATGAATGGGTGATTGACAGTGGATGTTCACATCATATGACAGGAGATAATAGTAAGTTTGTAAGCTTGGAAAAGTATGATTGTGGTGTTGTGAGATTTGGTGATAATACAACTAGTGTGATCTGTGACAGAGGATGCATTTCTCTTGATGGTAAGAATAATATTGATGATGTCATGTATGTGGAAGGCTTGAAGCATAATATTTTAAGTGTTGGTCAGATGGTTGATAAGGGATACAATCTTTAGTTCAAGGATGGAAAGTGTAGAATATTGAGTTCTAGAAATGTAATTGCATCAGGTACAAAAAAAAATGTAATATCTTTCACTTGAGTGTTGCTAGTAAAATTTGTTTGATTGCTCAAGTTGATGAAAGTTGGTTATGGCATAGGAGAATGTG
Source organism: Sequoia sempervirens (assembly GCA_007258455.2). Taxonomy (NCBI): domain Eukaryota; kingdom Viridiplantae; phylum Streptophyta; class Pinopsida; order Cupressales; family Cupressaceae; genus Sequoia; species Sequoia sempervirens. The sequence goes on from VDFB02271358.1 coordinate 1,187,227,630, forward strand.
TCATGTTAACTTTGATAATATTATCAAGATAAGTTATACTAAGGTTGTGAGAGATCTACCTAAGCTGGTGAAACCTACTAATGCCATATGCAAGGAATGTCAATTAAGAAAGAAAACTAGAATTTCATTTTGAAGCAAGCAACATTGTTCAAATGAATTGTTGGAACTTGTGCATATTGATCTGTGTGGTCCATCTAAGGTTAGAAGTTTACAAGGTTATAGGTATTTCATGTTACTCATTGGTGATTATTCTTGTGTACACACTCAAGCGGGTACAAATCAAAGGTGATACTGGTAAGACCCCTTTTGAGCTATGGACTGGTCAAAAGCCTACTGTTAAATATTTCAAGATATTTGGAAGCAAATTTTATATCAAAAGAGATGAAGATATAGGAAAGTTTGATGCTAGGAGTGATGAAGGTATCTTTCTGGGTTATTCTACTAAAAGCAAGGCCTATCGGTGTTACAATAAAATATTGAGGAAAATGGTTGAAAGTGCAAATGTCAAGATTGATGAAGACTTAGGTACACCATCCAAAACCTGTGGATATGATTTTGGTGATCAGAATGACAATACAAACAAATGAAAGAAAGTTCAGACTACAAATCAAGTACAAATCATTTCGGTGAATTAGGAAAATCAAGAGGAAGAAGAAACTAGTGAAATTTCAGAAGAGGGAACACAAGATCCTGAAGTTGAAGAACATCCTAAGAAGACTTTGAGGTATGTAAGATTGAATCATTCAAAAGATTAGATCATAGGTGATAAGAGAAAAGGTGTCCAGACTAGGAGAAAGATTGCAGAAGAATATTGCTTGATTTCAAAGACTGAGCCTACTAATGTGAATGAAGCATGTAAAGATGAACATTGCATTGAAGCAATGAAAGAGGAGCTAAAAATAATTGAGAAGAATGATACATGGATTCTTGTTCCCAAACCTAAGGATAAGAATGTCATTGGAACTAAATGGATCTTTAAAAAAAAACTGAATGAGCAAGGTGAAGTGGTTAGAAACAAAGAAAGATTGGTATGCAAAGGATATTCACAGATGGAAGGAAATTATTTTGAAGATACTTTTTCCCTTGTTGCTAGAATTGAAGCTGTAAGATTATTTCTTTCCTATGGTACTTACAATAACTACAAGGTTTATCAGATGGATGTCAAGTTAGCTTTTCTAAATGGTGAATTGGAAGAAGAGGTGTATGTTGAGCAACCTGATGGATTTCAGTTGATTGATTAAGGAAATATGGTGTGTTCATTGGAGAAAGCATTATATGGACTCAAGCAAGCCCCTAGAGCATGGTATGCCGTATTAGACAAGTATTTTTTGAAGCTTGGATTTAACAAAGGTACTGCTAATAGTAATCTTATTTCAAAATTGATCATAATAAAGATTTGATTGTGGAAGTCTTTGTTGATGGTATCATTTTTGGAGGAGATGATAGTTTGTGCATGAATTTTGCTGATGAGATACATAATGAATTTGAGATGTCAATGATTGGTGAGATGAGATTATTTTTGGGATTGAAAATTACTCTATTAGATAAAGGTATCTTTATATCTTAGTCCAAGTATGTGAAAGAATTACTGAAGAAATTTGGTATGGAAGATTCAAAGCCAGTCGGTACACCCATGGTGACTGGATGCAAGTTAACAATAGATGATGATTCTATGAAGGAAAATCATACTAGATACAAATCAATTATTGGTGGATTGCTTTATTTAACTCAAACTAAGTTTGATATCATGAATGCTAGATGTATTGTTGCAAGATTTCAAGCTGATCCTAAGGAATCTCATGTGATTGCTGTGAAGAGAATATTTAGATACTTGAAGGGAACAGTTGACTTTGGCATGTGGTATCACTAACTCATTTGAATACAAAATACAATGAAACTTTCTGACGAATGAAACTTTATGACAAAAGATGTATAATTAGATGTATTATCGGGTACCTATGTATTTAATGTGAAATTTTCAATTTTTTTTAAAAATTTATTCCCAATGTTCGTCAAAATTGTGACATCGCATGATTTTCATCGCTATTTTGACACACTTAAAGTCAACCATCCCATTCCATCAATTTTTGGGCTAACATATGGTTAGCCTCCTTAATTTGTGAGATGACGAGAATATGGTTAGTGTTTGTCGGGGTTTTGAGGAATATTTTTTAATAAATAAAAGTGAGTTCGATAATTTATCTATACTTGCAACAATGTTTTGCTATAATTGCAAAATTTCTATACTTGTGACATTTTGTGGAGGTTATAGGCCAAATTTTTTTGGTGCAAAATATCAGAATTATTAGATTTTGTTACATGTCTATGATTAAAAATTATTGGAGTGTGAGTTTGATATTTTTTGAAGATCTAAATATTCAAGCTTGGTAAAGAAAAATCATGTTAATATTAGTGTAGAACAAAATGAAGAGACACTTGCTAGATTGTGGGCTAGATTGAAAAGAAAGGGTGATGGGAAATGTTATTGTCCTTGCAATAATTGCAAGGGCTTAAAGACAAGAAGAATTTTAATCACAACAACTGAGAAACATTGTAGGCAACATGATCAAATTGAAGGGGGCATGATTATTTTCCATTGGCAAGTTGTTCATTATATGTCTTTATATTGATTGAACTTATAAATGTTTATATTGTTTTAATGTTTTTTTTATATATAAAAAATCACTTGATCATGGTCATGGTTTATTTGTGTCGATCATTATTATAAAGGTGGGGTGCCCTAGGGAAAATGATACGGATTATCATGGCCCGAAGAATTTTTTTTTGCAAGTGGAGGAACATTGAGCTATGAATATCAAAGATGCAGTTAATGATCCTATGGAAGAAGATGATCATGCGCTAGAAAACACAGTTGAAGATGATGGTACAAATACATTGATCCATGACACATTTAGTGGCATAGCTGATCATGATGATCAAGATGACTTTGATGATGTTCATGATTTACCTGTACTTGAGAAGGCATACAAGCCCCTTTATGAAGGCTCCCAAACAACTCTTCTCTTTGTTGTCTTGTTGCTAGTGAACTTGAAGGTTATGAATGGTCTATCCAACATAGCAATCTCATGGATGTTAAGGTATGTCATATATGTCATCTTTTTTCATCTATTTTTATTGTTAGTTCATCACTAGTAAATAAAGGATGAAATATGTACCATTAATATTTTTTATATTAACAAATTTATTTTTTGTTGTAGATTGATATGTGAATTTTTATTACCACCATCAAATATTTTACCTCGCTCATACTGAGATTTATTTGCCATTATGAAAGATATTGGAATGGAGTATCAAGCAATAGATGCATGTCCTAATGATCATATTATATATCATAAACAACATGAATTTGCAACAGAATGCTCAGAATGTCATATAAGTAGATATCGAATAGATCAACTAACAAAATAGGTGCCTTGCAAGGTTCTTTGTTATATTCCCATTATTCCATGTATGCAATGATTATTTAGGTGTGGAAGCTTAGCACAATTTATGGATTACCATGCATAAAATAGAAGTGGAGATGACATTCTTCAAATGCCTGTAGATGGTTATGCATTTAGGGACATGGAGGAAAAATGGCCACACTTTAAAGAAGAACCTTGTAATCTTAGGCTTTCATTGGCAGCGGACGGTGTCAATCCATTTGGAGAGCTAAGATCTACTTACTTGGTGTGGCCCGTTTTTGTTATCAACAATAACATTCCTCCATGGATGTCAATAAAGAGGGAGCACATAATGTTGGAAATGATTGTTCTAGGTATTTTTTTACATCGATTTTCTTTAACGTAGTAGCATCTCATTTATCTCATTTGTTGCATAATGACTTATACTTTTTTCATTTAATAGTCATGTACATTAATTTATATATATTTTAGTAAAATGGTTATAATAACTATGTAATGTTTATGTTCATTCAACTAGGTAAGTACCAAGTTAAAGATATGAATGCATATATTGAGCCTCTTATCAACGAGTTACTAAAGTTATGGAATGGCGTCACTATGTATGACGTATCTAGACCAATAGGACAAAGACAATTTCAATTCCATGCAATGCTTGTATGGACAATTCATGATGCCCTAGGGATAACACATTTTTGTGGTATGTTATAACATTCGACTACACTTTAACGATATTTAATTTTATGAAGTAGATATCATACATGTTTTATAAATAATCTATTCATTATATATAATTATAAAAATTGACATATTTAATCCAATTATATATGATCTTGTAGGTCTTCAAACAAAGGGAAAATTTCTATGTCCAATTTGTGGTCCAAAGATGAAATCTCGCTGTTCAACAAGTTTAGGAAAGTAGGTGTTTGATGAGTATAGGCACTTCCTCCACAAAAATCATAAGTATCGAACTAATGAAAAACATCTTTTCAATGGGAAAGAAGAGATTACATCACAACCATGAAGAATGACACATCGCCTATGGAAGTTGGAATATAATAGAATTAATCGTCAAGGTTATACAAAAGATCAAATTGTTTATCTATCATATATGATATGTTTGGAATTTATATTTTTATATCGTGTTTTGTTTACTCATGTTGTAATTGAAAATGATTGTTGTTGTTAATTTGTTTAACTTATATGCTTCATGAAGGTCATCAAGGCATTAATGGCCGGCTTCCACAGGGATTGAAAAGTTATCCCAAACAATTTATTAGGTTTCCCTACTATGAGTAGCTACAAATTATGTATTTATTTGATACAATACATATCAGAAAGAATATAAAAGAAACATTATGGAAAATATTGGATGGAGGGCATGACAAAGAAAAAATTGACAAAATTGGTAGTGACATTTAGGAAACCAATCATGCAATGAAAAATGTAATTCAATTAAATAGCGATGGAGACCAAATTAATATAAGCGCCCTTCCTTGGTTATTAACAGAGCAACAAAGAAATGTTATAAAAGAAGTCATACAAAAAAATTGATTTCCCACAAGATTTGCTGCAAACATAAACAATATCATAACAAAGAAAGGTGAATTTGGGTTAGGGATGAAAACGCATGATTGGCATACCTTCATTAAGGTAATTATTCTAGTATATTTTTTATATATTTGTATACTTCATGTACTTTTCAGTGTATTATGTTTACTACTTTTGGAAAAATAATGAAAACATCATTTTATAATTGTTGCAGTATGTTCTACCTCTATCTCTCCCAAAAAAATTTGACAACAATGTCAAGCAAGTTATATATGATCTTGGCAAATACATGAGGTAAGTAGCGATATTTTTTCAATTCGTTGTATAGATCTTATATTTTCCATTTGTTTTACTTTTTATGTAATATATTGTATATTTTTGTTAAATCTTGTTAATATATTTGCACCTTGAATTACTTGTAGATGGTTGTCATCTAAAGAAATCCATAAAGAAGATATAAATTATTGGAGGAGAAAAATTCTTCATCTAATGTGCGAAATGTAAAAGTGTCTACCTTCGACATTTTTCAATGCACAAGAACACTACCTCATACACCAAGTTGAGGAGATTGAATTGTGTGGACCTATACACAAGATCAATGTGGATGGTTGAGAGGCACTTGAATTTTTTAAGGCTTTGGTTAGGAAAAGAGCACATCTTGAGGGTTCTATGGTGGATGGATATATGGTATACTAGACCATGGTGTACATTACTGAATATCTTCCTAAGTTTGCAACAAAGATCCATGTAGATCACATTTGGGATCCCAAATCCATTAAAAAATTTGAAGGGGAGTACCTGATGGGGAAAGGTAGATTGAGGAAAGTGAGAGGTAATTATAAGATGGTCATGGGGATTAATTAGAATAAATTTTGCATTGCCTTCAATTGATTGAAAAGAAACAATAGAGAACTAGTCCAAATGAAATAATCTTCCACACACAAATAGAAAAGTACCGGTATTGTATTACTCCAGAAAATAAGTCTTTCATTGTTGAAAAGTATTAAAATCTTAAAAAGTGTTGATGATCAAATATTACAATTCAAATTTCATATATATAAGAAGAAGACCCTGTTAGCTCTCAAAAACACAAGAAAAATACCTCTAGAGGTTGCCAAACTCTTGGTACATTTTAGGGTAACATACAAGGCCAAACAATTTAGACCTTCTTCTCTTCAAGTGCTGCTAGACCTGGGCGGGTATACCTATATGAATGAAGCACACTTGATTTGTGTTTATTTTTTAGGAAATTTATCCACAATGGAAAGTGGGAGTGGACAATTGAATCTTTATATTGGTATATATTGTATAAGTAATATCAAGGCTAATCCTAATATGTTTAGTTAACAGATGCAAAATATAGAATGGATGAACTAAAATGAAGTATGTAAGACCAGTGCCTCATTGGGTAATGGAGTCTAATGAAGATCTAGAAAAGTGTAATCTATTATGGAAATGATTCAAATTGTTCATCACATAAATGTAGTTTGAAACTTGTACAAACGTGCAAGTAAATGGCTGACAACTCTACTTGAGACATGATGACAACCCTAATTATTTGATTCTTCTCACTAATCCAATTATTACTTTCCAGTTACTTTGATTGATTATAAGGATATAATCTTTACTTGAAAGAACCAAACGATCACATCACATAAATACAACAAATGTGTATCGACAAACTAATATATGATTGATATACCAATTTGAACCAAAAAAAAAACATCAAAATGGAGACAATCACATAACTATATAATTCCATAGACAACTGATACCAAAGACTAAGCCACAAATTCATATATCTTCATTAACTTCATTGAACTTCATTCATGAATTTGAGTCTTTTTGATGAAAACATCATTAAGAAAACTATCTACAATATTTTTTTTTTCTATCTCCTCCCCTGATCATATAGAATAGGTATAAATATAACAAACTATGAAAGGAAATGTCCTTTCAAAAATGTTTTTGCATAACAACAATAATAAACCAGTGGTTAGGCTCTATTTAGCCATAAATGGATTTTTGAAAAATGATCAAGGTAATCCTGACGTGCATGTGTGTCGACATCTCCAAGTGCATTCTGAATTGCTATCTCCATGATCACCATCCATTCATTTTGCTCACAAGCCTAGTCTAGTGTTGAATTGTCTCTTGTAGTTTCCTCTAGAATTTTTTGTAGCATTGATTCATATTCCTTAATCCATTTGTCTTTTTCCTTCAATTCTCCTTTGTCTCCAAATAACATTGGTAATCCCTTCTTAGTCACATCAATCAACCCCTATTCATCCTTATGTCTCTTTATGAAATGATTGTCAATATCAATAGCTACATTATCTAGAACATCTCTTTCACTTATTTCTTGGATTTTCTCATGGATTCTCCCATCAATCCTCTTATGTTCTCATTCTACAACATAATTTTTCAAATGTGTTCCACAAATTTTACTCAGCCAAGTCATCAAGTTGGCTTGCCTCTTCTTTATCATTGCAGTGAGTGCATCATATTTTCCCTATGAATATGCATCTGATCCTACCCACTGATCTTTTGTATGAGAACTCTCCTTGAGTTAATTTCTTTTTGGTTCCTAATGTTATTCCCACCATATCCTTCAAATGATCATTCTCTCTAAGCAATCTTTCATTGTTCATTGTATTTCTTTTTCTTTTATCAACATTTGAATCTGTGCTTTATTCAATTTAGTAACATTAATGCCAATATCTCTTGTGGTTATGGGATCAACCTCTCCAACTTTTAAGGTCATCATGTGCCCAAATTCCTTTTTAGTATCAATCACAACTGATTTCTTGTGAGGTGGATACATGGCCCAAATCATGAGCGACCCTTCATCTGGATTGTACCTGGATCCTGCGTATATCTTTGTCACACCTTCAAGGTTGGGTTTATATGTGGCATTATTATTCTTCAAGAAACTATCAAAGACTAAGGAAAAATTCAGATCTAACCCAGGAAAAATCATGATTATTGTATCTTCTAACATCTTTCTCCCCTTCTCAGGAGTCATATCTTCCATTTATTTATCCACACTTATTTTTAGGTTACCCAACAACTTTCCTTCATTAGTTGGTGTTATATTTCCAACTGATTCCCTTATTTTTTCCCTTTTTGCTTATACAAGAAAGCCTTAAACAATGGAGTTTTACAAATTCATCATCAACTACGAGTGATCTATATGCAATCTGTCTTGCATCTATATTTGAACTTTCTTCAACTTCTATCTCCTTAGGAGGACATTTATAAGCTTGAGTTCTTTATCTGTAGATTTTGTTAGTTGTGTTGTGAGGCCTGTTATCAATAGGTGTTTCCTCCTCTGAAGATAGCATCCCAACATTTGGTAATCCTCTGTTGTACTCATCAACCACTCTTTCTGCTTCCTCCTCTTCCAAATTTCTGATCAAATCATCATATTGATAAGGTATATGATCATACCCACCCAAGTTTATTTTTTCCCTTGCAAAGTTGATATACGCCTCTGGATAGAATCCTTTTTGAGGTGGACCTTTCTTCATGTTATATTACAACAATTTATTTAAAACCAAATCATATCCCTCCCTTTCCAACATATTGAAATCACTGAAACAAAGTGTATTAGGCATAAATGCCTATTTTCCAAAAGAGCTTAAATTCATGAAATATGAATAATCTAATTGCTTGGCAATCTCAAGATATGCAATTCTGTCAGGTACTATTTTTGGAAGAATAAAGGGTGAATCTTCAAATCCATATATCCTAATCATTGTTGCATCTTCCAAATAGTACCAGTCTCCCCAATTGTGATTAATAGGCCCATTAAAGTCCTTGGGTTTGAGGAATATTTTTAGCTCATCATACAACGAATATTCACAAGGGTGATTATACAATTTATACAATGGCTTCACAAAATATTCTTCAAAATGTATGAAGCATGAATTGGAAAATCTACTGTCCCAAATAGTAGTCCAAAGCTGTACCAACAACAAACCCCCCTCTTTATCAAATTGTGAAGCCCTTAGCTTATTAGGCCACATCTTCAATTATTTCCCATAGTAAATAATCATATGCATCAGGATTGAATAATGTCTCAAATGCAAAACAGGGGATCCATTCCTTACCACCATTAATCCTGCATCGAGTTCATTGAAAATATGTGTGGCATAATCAAAAGGTCGAGAGTTATGGCATTGGACATCTGCTGCTATCGCCATCAACACAGTTGACATGTATTCAGGGACATCCACCCCTAGCACTTGGCACACTAAGAAATAGGTGTACTTTAGGTATGGTTCAAATAGGTCAACATGAAATGGGGGACCATCACCATCATCTAATGGGTCCGATTTTCCATCCTTCTTACATCTATGTAGCGGTAGCCTCCAACCCTTGTACACAGTATCCAATCTCCAGAATTCTCTGTCCAGTTCCTCATTAACAATTTTCTCGTCACACACTCCTAAATTGAAAACCTCACAGACTACAGCCTCTAATATGTGTATGAATGGTTTTCCAGAAGGGTAACAAATAGATTTTAGCTTGGGGTCATAACTGAAAACTAACACTTTTATCAATTTCGCATCTACAAACACATTTGGATAAACTAGCTTTCCTAGGTTAAATTTCCAGGGGTTACACACTGGTTCACACTGGTTCCTTCGGTGGTAATGGAAGATGAATAACTTATATCCCCTAATTGGGGTCCATGTATAGCCTATGTGCTTGCACCTATCTTCTAGCTTTTCTACATCCGCTCTGAGCTGTGCGGAGCGCTTGGCCCTAGGTCTAGAGCCGAGCAATTGATCAATTAGGTCTCAGTTCAATTTTCTTTCGACTACCCTTGGTTCATTTTCAGCTTCAATTTTCTAATTTTTACTCTTGGGGCGACTACTCTCACTTTATTTTTTGCTTTTTGTTTTCCCTGAGCTCGTTCCCTCCATTATACCCCTTTTTAAAATGACAAAATTAGAAAACAAAATTGTAGAAAACTCATAGATTCTATTTGAAATCCTTCGGTTGCAAGGTTCTCTGGTTCTTCGTCCTTCCTCCTGTTTCTTCCATTGTGAATTCCGCTCAATACCTTCTTCAATTATTGCTATTCAATTCAATAAATCAACTATCTCTTTGCGTTTGTGCCACCATTAATTTTTTAGCTCTGAGCACAAGTTCGCAATCTTTTTGAAATTCTCACTGTCACATCAAGTACCTTGTATCGATAAGACAATTTGAATTATGGGCGATTCTTTATATTTGGTTTTTTTCAATGTTCACCAAACAACCTGTTGGTTAGAGAAACATGATATCTTTCTCATCGATACACAATTTATCCTCTCGATCTTTGTAAATGTTGCCAAAAGTCACTCTAATGATCTTTTGATCTATTCACATCTTCATCAGCAAGAGATCATGCTTCACTAAGACATTCTGTAGTTTCTCTGACACTACGAGTCTCCCCAATGTTCATTCCTCCAATCTTGAATATGTCACCAAGACTCTCGCCGATATCATCGGTGTGACATGGAGCATCAGGAGAACCTTTTGAACTTACACTGATAGCTTCTTGTTTTGTCGTTATGCTTCTCTGTGCCTAATCGATGAGACACGATGAATTTCTTACTGATGGTAATTCACCGGTAAGACATAATTGCTCAGTATGACTTGTTGGATTCACTCCGATGATGCTTGTCTTGCCAATGAGTAGTTTCCTTTGTATCATTGGTGTGAGAGGATAAATGTCTCACCGATATATTTCATTGGTGAAACTCATAAGCTCGTTTTGAATGATAGATCTCACACCGATATCATTTGTCTTGTCGATGATCCCCTGTGTTGGTGAAACCGTGATCTGTGTCCACCCGATATGTTTTTCCTAGGCACTTTGATCGATATGACAACTTGGATTTCCTGTTGATATTCCGAAAACACCATCATTGGAAAATAGTGGCTTAGAGATCAGGGAGATTTGCACCAACTCTTACCGATATGGATCAAAATGTTTTTACTTAGAGAATTTTTTGGGGATCAAATTTGGTTGTGATCACAGGAAATTACATCAAGATTTGGTTTTCTCTGAGGGATTTATGAATGTAGTTTTTTCAAAATTTTACAGTTCCAACAGACCCAACAAAGGTGTCTCTTCAGATTGTCTTTTGGAAAATAATTAAACTAATGATCTTAATTAAACTTATAAAAAAATTTAATCTTCTCCTAACATTGACTTAGCCGTTGAGAAATGTTTTTTATACTCCTCCAAGGTATGGGTATCCACATCATGCACTGCATTTTGGGCTTCATATTCAAGTTTTATCATTAATTCCATATGTTTGCATGCTCCATCCAACAATATCCCTTCTGCTTTGACTGTATCCAATGCTTCTTGAAGTATCCTATTGCATTCATCCATCCAATCATCTCGCTCCTTCAGAAACCCGTTCTTATCACATAATTTGGGTAATCCCAACTTCACAGTATCATCAAACCTTGCATTTTCTGAGTGTAAGTCTTCATCGTATTTGTCATGCTTTCTCATGATTGTGTTAATGGCTGAGATGGAATTGGTGTCAGATCCCTCATGTAGTTGCATATCATGTCTCTTAGTACCCAATCTATTTTTCACTCTCCTGTGCTCAAGAATGGCTTCATAGTTCTTTTTGTGAACATGCCAAAAATCATCAAGGCATATCTTCAGGTTTGTAAATCTCTTGTGCAACATTGTTGCCACAATGTCAAACTGAAGGTCCTTCATCTTTTCTACTAGTTGTTGATGTTCTTCTTGCAATTTCTCATATTCACTATGCAACTCTGTATCAGTTCCAGAGGTAATCCTCATTATGGCATCTTTCATGGTAGTAATTTCCAAATCTGATTTTTCACTTTTTATTTTGTAATAATTTATTTCTTTCATCAACTGTATTGTTTGTGCCTTGTTGAACTTGGCAATGCTTATGCCCATGTCTGCTGAAGCCACATGGTCAATTTCCCCAACTTTAAGGATCATCATGTGTCTGAAAGATTTTTTGATATCGATGATCTTTGGCCTTTTGTGAGGTGGGTATAGTGCCCATATCAACATTGAATTTTCATCAGGATTGAATCTTGACCCTATGTATATTTCCTTCACACCCTCTATGTTTAACTTGTATTCTCCTTCCTTGTTATGCAAAAAATATCAAAAAATAAAGAGGCACTTAGGTCCCAACCAAGAAATACTATTACACCAGCTTCAAGTAACAACTGTCTACCCCTTTCATGGGTCATGTTCTGCACTTCACTATCTATATCATCTTTCAACCTTTTCATCAATTGTTGTTCATTTTCAGGGGTAATATTTGGGATGGATTCCCTCAACCTTTTTCCTTTGTAATTATATAAAAAATATTTAAATTCTCTTGACTTGACAAACTCATTATTAGAAATAAAGGATTCATAGGCTGTAAGCCTATCATCTTCATCTACACACAATTCCTTGGCTACTTGTAAGTCCCTATCAGGGAGTTCTTCATATTCATCATTCATCATTCGAGAGACTATTCTCTGTTGTGATTGTGCTTCATTTTCTCCCACAGATTCTTCTTCAAATGAATCATCCATTTCTTGCAACCTTTGCTTTTTTTCTCTAACTCCATGAAATTTTCTATAACCTCCTCTACTTCTTTGCCTTCTTTGTTCTTAAACACATCTTCCCCCGGTATAGGAACATGGGTGTATCCACTAAGTTTTTTCTTTTTCTTACAAGAGTGTATGTACCCTTCAGGGTCATAATTCATTCTTTGTGCATACTCTTTTAATTTGAATTCATTCAACAATGAAAGATAATAAGATCATTGGTAGTGGGATACTAGGTTTTCAGGTACATCAATTATAAATTAAGGTCGTATACTATGGTAACTAATTAAATGTTTGTGAATTTCAATTTTTTTTTATACAGTTGGTCGAGAGTGGGATACACTACATTTGTACATCACAAACAATATTGATTGGACGATGGTATGGATTGAATGATGTCAACAATCTGGTCATGCATTAACATGGGAAGGTGTGGCTTCATTGTTTAAAGAAGCTCATCGTAATGGAGATTCCAATGTTACACCAAGGGAAATTGATTTAGCATATGGTTTAAGAGATAAAGAGGTATGCATATATATATTAATCACCCATATTATTTAATTAGTTTTAATTATATTGATGTATATATATGTTGACTTTTTTTTTCTTTGCATACATTTGACCAAGAATAAATATGTTTATCAACTGATGATCCAATAATTTTTACGTGTTTGACATATTTCAGGTGAAACACCACAAGGCTATGTGGTACAATGGTCATAAATTTAAAATCAAAAAGTTGGATGACATGAAGAAAAATTGTGATTATGGGATAACTGTAGTCTTTCAGGTCACTAATTTTTCATCTAGAAGCAACATACATCTAGAAGTCTCAGAAAATCGATACTATTGGATTTGGGATGATATACTTGAGTGTGACTTTAAGTCCTTCAAATTAGTTTTGTCATCATCCAATGGTATAGGGTATGATTGAATGAAAATGATCCCAAGAGAACTATTATTGAACATGTTAATGGATTTACCATGGTTAATACAAGGTCAATCAAGTGAGCTGGAAATGAACCCTATGTTCTTCCAAGCCAATGTGAGCAGGTATTTTACTCAGATGTTCCAGGTAAATCAGGTTGGTCATTTTTTGTTAGAAATGACCCAAGAGGAAGGTCGATAAAGTATAATGTGGTGGAAGAAGAAGATACCGAAGAACTAGAAGATGATATAGATGATGATTGGGATCAATATTTAGTTGATGATGTGCTTCATGAACATGTTGAAGAAGAGGAACTAGATCATGATGATGTAGGAGTTAATATTCATGAAGATGATATCCATGTAGATGATGAAATTATCGAAACTAATACCAATGACGATGATGATGATATGGCCAATCCTTACAATGTCGAATCTGGATTGGATGATACAGATAAAGAGTTGGATGAAGAAGAAGATCAATGACATTGAAATGTATGAGTTATGTGATTATATTATCTATTTGATATTGATTTCTTGATAGAATTATATTTGACTTATATGGTTAGATAATTAATTCATGATGTACTTTTTAATGTTGTTAATTCATGATGTTACAACTATTGTATCTCTCCTAGAAATTTCCATATGATAAAATCCTAATTACTCTAAGACTATGATTAAATATTATTTGATCATATCTTGGTTATTTCATTCCCAAAAAAATAGCATTTCCTCATGTGGACCCCACATAGTGACATGTGAATGGGGCCAACGTTGATTTTTTTTGAATTTGTGCTTGTATGGAGTGAAACTTGAAATGGTTAGCCTAGACACATGTATTGATGATATGGGAGGGTTTCGAGACTCAAACATGAGGTCATGCTATATAAAGGCATCTCATCCTTCCTAATAATACAAGTTTCTTTATTCATCGTCTCTTTCATATATTGTTCTTATCATTTCTTTGGTTAATGGTTTCAAAATATGAGGCTCTCTGAGCCTCACCTTGGATCCATTACACATCAGTATGTGCATTTTCATTAGTAATGAATATTTAGATGGTCTTTAAAAATCTCATTGAATATAAAGATTATAATAGGAAGCTAAAAAAATGAGTATATTTTGTTTATGGAACCTAAACCACAAGGTTTGTCACTCTAATGCTAAAACCAAGTCAAATTAACCCTAACACCTATTGGAAAAGTCAAAACATGCCTTTCTTTCAAATTCACAAGAACGTATAAATCTTTTGAAACCACACATGCATGTTATGAAAGTGTATGGTAATCCTACTTATAGCAGAAGTTCACATGATAAGCTAACCAATGGCACTATATTGGAGGATAAACCCATGGAATTAATTTAAGAGGCAAGGGATACCTCTTAGTGGAATTTTGAGTCTTGTATTAATCCATAGTGCTAAAACTAGTTCTAGTGTTCTTCCCTTGGTGTTATATTTATCTCTACAATTTCCCATACTTAATCATTTCATCATCCCTTTTCCCAAGCTATTTGTATCATAATATAAACTTGGTCCAATCTCACATTAGCCCCTTACGTAATTATCCATTTCCTCCAAGTTGAATGGAAACATTTGTAACAATACATATATGTTTTACTACCCTAATGGATCAAGACTTGAAATCACCTTAACAATCTTCTTTATGTCATAGCATATCTCTGAAGTTCCTTTGGCATGCTTTAGATGTGTCAATATTAACTAGATTGAATATTTTAATTTTAAAGTCTCTTAACACATTCCATGACAAGAAAATGACTCATTTGGATTAAGGAGTACTTTCCTAAACCATTCCTTCATATTCAAAAATCCCTTCTCACACCCACATAATAATTCATATCCATGTTAGTTGTAATTAGTGTTTTAAACTAGAAATCGATGAATCATAGGATAGAAGAAAACTCGTTATGCAAAAGGATAAGAATCAAAGAGACTAAAAGAATCGATTCACTAAATATGCTCCCCATTACTGTAATAGATCAATGTAAAAAAATAAGTCATAACAAGAATATAGGACCAAAAAAACTAGGAAAAGAAACATTGTAGGCTACATTAATAAGACATTGATTGCAAGCATTTCTTCCATGATGTTTAAATGAAAAATATCAGATAACTCAATCTTTATTCAAGTAGTATTTCAATCACTGATTCTTAGACATCCATCATGATTAAACATCACATATCATAATCCTTTTTAACAATCACTAGGACTGTAGTTAATATTCAATCATGTCATAGGAAATAAATCATCAAAATTATAAGAAAGAAAATAACTATATAAACAGCAAAACCCGTTCTTAAAATTATATTTTGTGAAAATAAAAATAATATATGATGAC
>VDFB02271358.1:1187243586-1187261865 GCA_007258455.2 Sequoia sempervirens
AAGTCTTAGAAAATCCATACTATGAGATTTTGGATGATATACTTGAGTGTGACTTTAAGTCCTTCAAATTAGTTATGTTCATCATCCAATGATACAGGCTATGATTGAATGAAAATGATCCTGAGAGAACTATTATTGAACATGATAATGGATTTACCATGGTTAATACAAGGTTGAACGAGTGAGTTGGAAATGAGCCCTATGTTCTTCCAAGCCAATGTGAGTAGGTATATTTCTCAAAGGTTCCAAGTAAACTAGGTTGGTCATTTTTTGTTAGACATAATCCAAGAGGAAGGATAGTAAAGTATAATGTGGTGCAAGAAGAAGATACCAAAGAACTAGAAGATGATGTAGATTATGATCAGGATCAACAATTAGTTGATGATGTGCCTGGAAAAGATGTCGAAGAAGAGGAACTAGATCATGATGATGTAGGAGTTAATGTTCATGAAGATGATATCCGTGTGGATGATGACATTATTGAAAATGATATTAGTGACGATGATGATGATATGACCAATCGTTACAATGTCGAATCTAGATTGGATGATACAAACAAAGAGTTGGATGAAGAAGAAGATCAATGAAATTGAAATGTATGAGTTATGCGATTATATTATCTATTTGATATTGATTTCTTGATAGAATTATATTTGACTTATATGGTTACATAATTAATTCATGATTTTTTTAATTTTTATGCCATTACATAATTAATTCATGATGTACTTTTTAATGTTGTTAATTCATTATGTTACAACTATTGTAGCTCTCCTAGAAATTTCCATATGATCAAATCCTAATTAATTTATGAATATTTATGATTAGATATTATTTGATCATATCTTTGGTTATTTCATTTCCAAAAAATTAGCGTTTCCTTATGTCGACCCCACATAGTGACATGTGAATGGGACCAACGCTGTTTTTTTTTCAATTTGTGCTTGTATGGAGTGAAACTTGACATGGTTAGTCTAGGCACATGTGTTGAAAATATGGGAGGGTTTCGAGACTCAAACATGAGGTCATGCTATATAAAGGCATCTGGTCCTTCCTAATAATACAAGTTTCCTTATTCTTTGTCTCTTTCATATATTGTTCTTAGCATTTCTTTGGTTAATGGTTTCAAAAGACGAGGCTCTCTGAGCCTCACCTTGGATCTATTACACATCACTTTGTGTATTTTCATTAGCAATGAATAATTAGATGATCCTTAAAAAGCTCATTGAATATAAAGATGATAATAGGAAGCTAAAAAAATGTGTATATTTTGTTTATGGAACCTAAACCACAAGGTTTGTCACTCTAATGCTAAAACCAAGTCAAATTAACCCCTAACACATATTGGAAAAGTCAAAACATGCCTTTCTTTCAAATTCACAAGAACGTATAAACCTTTTGAAACCACACATGCATGTTATGAAAGTGTATGGTAATCCTACTTATAGCGAAAGTTCACATGATAAGCTAACCAATGGCACTATATTGGAGGATAAACCCACCTATGGAATTAATTTAAGAGGTAAGGGATGCCTCTTAGTGGAATTTTGAGTCTTGGATTAATCCATAGTGCTGAAATTAGTTCTAGTGTTCTTCCCTTGGTGTTATATTTATCTCTACAATTTCCCATACATAACCATTTCATCATCCCTTTTCCCAAGCTATTTGTATCATAATATAAACTTGGTCCAATCTCACATTGGCCCCTTAGGTAATTATCCATTTCCTCCAAGTTGAATGGAACCTTTTGTACCAATGCATCTATGTTTTCGTACCCTAATGGATCAAGACTTGATATCACATTAATACTATTCTTATAAGGTTATAGCATATTCTCAAGTGCCTTTGCATGCTTTTTAGATGTGTCAACATTTCATCATCCCTTTCCCAAGCTATTGTATCATAATATAAACTTGGTCCACTCTCTACATTAGGCCCCTTAGGAATTATCCATTTCCTCCAAGTTGAATGGAACCTTTTGTACCAATGCATCTATGTTTTCCTACCCTAATGGATCAAGACTTGACATCACATTAACAATCTTCTTTATGTCATAGCATATCTCTAAAGTGCCTTTGGCATGCTTTAGATGTGTCAATATTAAATATATTGAATATATTAATTTTAAAGTCTCTTAACACATTCCATGACAAGAAAATGACTCATTTGGATTAAGGAGTACTTTCCTAAACCATTCCTTCATATTAAACAATCCCTTCTCACACCCACATCATAATTCATATCCATGTTAGTTGTAATGAGTGTTTTAAACCAACAATCAATGAATCATAGGATAGAAGAAAAATCGTTATGCACAATGATAAGGATCAAAGAGACTAAAAGAATTGATTCACTAGATATGCTCCCCATTACTATAATAGACCAATGTAAAAAAATAAGTCATAACAAAAATAAGACAAAAAAAAACTAGGAAAATAAACCTTGTAGGCTACATTAATAAGACATTGATTGAAATCATTTCTTCCATGATGTTTAAATGACAAAATATCAGATAGCTCAATCTTTAGTCAAGTAGTATTTCAATCACTGATTCTTAGACATCCATCATGATTAAACATCACATATCATAATCCTTTTTAACAATCACTAGGATTGTAGATAATATTCAATCATGTCATAGGAAATAAATCATCAAAAATTATAAAGAAAGAGAAAACCAACTATATAAGCTCAACAAGCCACCATACAAAAATTATATTTTGTAGAAAATAAAATAAACTATATGTTGACATAGTATATATATAAACTATATATTTTGAATTTTGGCCCTGCGCACACAGGAGCATGACATAGCATACTGCACTGAGACCCTAACTAGAGAGTTGCACTGAGAACCACTACATCTAGCCCCTGAGTTGAGAGTTGTGAGACTTCACTGGATGAGTGCTGCAAGGCCATTGAGTCAAGGAGGAAGACTAAGAACCGTTTGGTAGGAGGAAAGCTAGAGCGAGAGGTGAGGGCACTCAGAAAGGGAAAATCGACCAAGGGACGATGACTGTAAGTGATTTTTCCCCCACATTTGGAAATATTGTTGCAAGTACAGTGATTTAGACTCTGTTTGTTCCCATTGAGGTGTTGCATGCTATATTTTGGTCAATTCGAGCCAATGTCCCATTGAAAACCCAAGTACTACCTAGTACTAGTGTTTGGTTAGTTTGAACAACCAAGCTTTGAGATGTTCATTTAGTTGGGTGGCCATTTTTGGCCTGTGAACTATAGTTTTTGTATCTGTCTTAGCATATTTTTTCTACTATAATATTGAAAAGAATTCCCATCACATAATAGCACATGAAGTTCACTAGGGTTCAAAGTTCTAAACTTCAATGAAATAAATTTACATATTGAGGTCCACGAATGATCGAAGGGACTGAAAATAATACATGGTCCGTGAGCACAATGACAAATGCCTAGTGCTTGTCCATAAGAGAACATATAGAAGTATGTGATGTAGAGTTAGAGGAAGGAAACAAACTCACACAATCTCATTTGAAAAGTCACAAACAATCTTGAACTTTCCTTCTTTTGACACACTTATTCAACTATATTTCCCTTCACAAAACTCAACACAAACACTCAACTTTTTCTTTAGAGTTCCAAACCATTACTAGACCTTCAAACACCTTAGTCAACTTCATCTTGATCAAAACAAACAATTACCAAGTCTTCCCTTTCATTTTACCATTAACTCTCGTTATGACTGCCCTAAACTTCACAATTTCAACTCAACATAAAGTAATCTGACCCAAATTAGTTTTTAGGATAATATAGACCACAAAATTTCCATTCCATTTCACTTCAAACAAATGTAAACCATCTCCAATCCTTTATTCTTGACAATTTAACAAAATTATATACTGTACTAACATTTTAGTCTCCAAAATAGGGCTATTATTAGATAGGTCAGTCAAAGCAATGGAATTTTTAACTTCATGCTTACACCAAACCTTATATCAAATGAGATCAAATTATACCTTGGTAATCTCTTAAACAAAACAACCAAGAACTCACACTTAATCATGAAAATCCCATAAAGTTCTTACTGTCATTGGTTCCTTCATACCCTATTTGCAACGCTTGTAGGTCTTCCAACCTATTTGTCAAGGCTTCATTCACAATCTAAGCACTATTGCACAAGTCTATCTATACATTTCAATGCCCTCCTTGCACATCTAAAACATATTCAAAACTGGTATCAAAATTTTTACAACACAAGCTTCAAATATTGTTGTCTAAGACAAATTTAGGCCTAATTAGGCCTAATTTGCATAAGGGTTTGTTGCTTTACTAACTCTTGACCAAATTACACTTTTCCAATGCTTGGGACATGTTTAGTTTGACTAGTGTATTCTCTTCAAAGCATAAAATTCTGTTTACAAAGTATTTTCACAAAACCCTAAGGGCTTAACCTTCATAATTACTCTGTTCACAGACTATACACACAATTTTTTAGTCAAGAAACTTCATTCCCTCACATCTTATATTTATGATTTTTTCCTAAATCCACTGAAACATGAAATGAAATTTATAGTAGGATAATATCACAAGAAACTAGAAGATTCCACCAATTAATAAAGGAGAAACATAATTATTTCTGTCTTTGCTTCCCCTAACTGAGGGTTTTAGTAGTCTGAAGTAAATCCATAATAACTCACACAAATCTTAACTAAAATGCATGAACTTTGATGTAACGAGAAGGTGATTGAGATTATTACCATATCCAACCATTCTACCATGCCTTCAAGGCCGTATAATTCCTTACAATGCCTGGAAATGCAAGATTTTTGAAGAAAATGATTAAAAATAAGAGATTTTCCTTGAACTTATTCTTTATTCAACCACCCTTGAAGTTCTAAAAGATACAAGAGCCTTTTTAATGGAAAAACAACTAACTTTTAGCCTTCTAACTACCTCTAACCAACCCTAATGACTCTTCATCTCTTAATATTTCTTTTTTGATTAAGTTGACAACTTTTTACATTGTTTTCATTTTTGCACTTTTGGACTTAATAAACACCAAATGACCTCAACATGACCTAAAATATATGAAACATGACTCTAGTAACATGATTTACAAATTAGGAACAATAACATTGAATCAAATTTCATAACATTGCTTCATAGAGGCCTAATTATGCCAAGGTGCTCCTACACCAATACAAGAGATGAAAAAAAGACAAGGAGCCATTAAAACTTTCAAATATTTCACTAACTCAACCAAACCTCCAAAAGAACAGTACAAATTCCAGCACTAGGGGAATCCCAAAAGAGAACACTAATGAAAGTGGATTTTTTTTTTCAAGTTCTAGAAGAGTATAAATGGTTCAAAGATGTTGTGGGTGTCTAGAAAATGGTGAAGGAATGTTGGATAGGGAGGGACCCAATTAGCCTCTTTAACTGGATTCTTAAGAAAGAAAGAAACTCTGATACATTTTGGGGTTCTTTAGAGTAGGTCCCATCTTTTATTATTTTATTTGGGGGATGCAAAAAACCATAGGGGTAGAAACCTATGGAGCTTAATCATTAAAGGAAAGGGGTCTGTCCATTTAGAAATAGACTGAAAGGATGGTTGCATGAGGGGCTATTTCACATCAAAGGTGGTCCAAAAATTTTAATAGGATAACTAACCAGATTCCAGTACTACCTCAAAGGGACTATTGCCTTTGAGGAAGGTGGTCCAAAACAATTCATAGATAGGTACAAAAAGTAATAGCAACCTTCCACCAACTAACCCAATCAACCTCCAAGAAAGAAGACAATGACTCCTCTAGATGTTCCCAAAACCCAAGGCTTTAAAACAAAAGGTTGGTGACCCTACAAACCATTCTTATGCTTACCAAGTGATCTCTGATCATCAAACCCTTACAAGGTTTATTGATACATTCACAACTATTGTTACCTCCACATGCATTTGACTAGTAGTGACAACCTTGATTTTTAATCCTCCAACCCCATACCTTGGGATCACATAACCATGAAAGAACTTCATCCAACATCCTTATGAGTGTAGGTACCACCAAATAGGTATTTGTTAGATCTGTCTTCCTTGAGCGAGGGAAATTTAGGAAGAGAAGAGGAAAGCAAGACATGTAGTAGGTCTAAAAGAGGGAGATCAACTAGAGGTCAAAAGATTAGAAGAAAATTCCATAAATGCATGGAATTTTTTCTTGCTGAAGGGGGGTCATGTTCTTATGATGATGAGAGCATATGAAACATTGAGGTGCACTTGAGGTACAAACATCTACGGAAACAATGGGTACCCAAGGAACTTCCTCCAATAAACACTAATTTTTGTGTCAATGAGAGGATATATCACATAGCACCATCGTCATTACATGGTTTGGGCCTATTTTTCATGGACAACATAAAAGCTCTTTATGAAAAATTTACTAAATTGATGGAGTATGTTGGACCCTATTATAGTTACAAAGATTGGATGCAGCTGGTTCGATATACATGAAGTATGCATAGGTATGCACTATAGATAAGGATCAAAATAAATGAGTGGCTATGTACATTGATGGTAGGCCAACAACATTGGGGAATATTGTAGGGTTTATAAATATTACATGACTTGGGGCAACAAATAAGCAACCCAATTGCATATTCGAGGCACGCAAGGGAAACTGTGTATTCGTATGTATGAGAAAATAAATAACTGTAGGGGAAGAGTTGCTAATTGATTACAATTTGAATCACATAGATACAAACACAGTTACTATGGGGGTGGTATGTAATATATACCATTTTACCCAACCTCCTATTAATGACTCCAATATACCATTTTATTATTATGTTTTTTTTCGTAAGTCTATTGGTTTCATTTTGGTAATGGTTTTTTATATTTATTTTTTATCATAGTGGGACATTGATCGTAGGGGGAAGGCTCCAGCCCATAACACAGATCATGATGCATCTTCAGGCGCTTCTACCCAACAGGTTTACCTCATTGTAATTGTACAAATTAGATACGAGAATTTTTTTTTATTATTATGTTTTTTTCATAAGTTTATTGGGTTAATTTTGATAATGTTTTTAATATTCTTGTCAAAGTTAGATGATTGGGGAAAGGTACCAATAGTAGAGGAGAGCATCCATAGGGAGGTGCATTCACTATTATGCGATGATGACATCACATATTTCGCAAACCCTCTGGATATGATAAGGAAGACCCAAAAAAATGCAATGAAGAAATCCTTTAGTTGTTATTCATAGTGCCTCAAACAAATGAGATAAGAGAAAGGGTTAAAATATTGACTGAGAGAGCACGAAACTTGCAATTAAGCTATCATGAGATCTTTAATTATAACATAAGTTCATTCATGGTTTTATATTTTGTACTCTTTTATGTCATGAACTAAAATATATGTTGTTTTTATAGGATTTTTTGCATCCTCATGATGTTGTTGGCCATGATTAGGGTATTGCAGGTGTTGCCTGGGGAGTAGGGGTTGGTACAAGTGTTGATCATGATCTTCCTATACATACATCACATCATCCAACCCCATCATTCGTGCCTCTACTGTCGATTGAAATGTCGACAACACATGAAGGCATCGAGTAGTGCACCCTCTAGCAGCGACACATGCCAGAACATGCATTAGGACGTGTACCTGGGGATGTAGAGGCCACTAGTACTGGTGATGTTTTAGCAGCATTTCTTGAATCTTCCCATATTATTAGTACATGAACATTTCCGGTCACATTTGTGGTGATTGAGGATTTCGTTCCCATATAGATAGAGAAGCTCCCAGGTACTTTAATTTTTTAAAATATTATTATATATAATCCAATTGAAATTTACTTATTGATCACTCTTTTTAGACTAATGATCCCATGATCATTTTGTAGGAAGTGATGTTTTTTATAAACATCTAAACGATATTACATTGGAGATCTTCGGGCCCACCATACGTACACAGTGGAATGCCCAAAATCAAGATTTAAAAGATGAGCTTATTAACCATTTAGTTGTGTAGTTTGGTAATAACACATTCAGCTGAACCAAGGTCCTTAAGAAAGCTAGTACCTATATAAAGTATGTGAGGGACCAATATAGGTCACATTTAGAGAAGAACAAAAAGTACGAGTGTTCCCCCCCATGATTCCAGAGAGGGAGTGGAAGGACGTGGTGTCAGATGGAAAGGAGAAGGCTGAAAAGAAAAAAAGGAAAGACACCATCAGGCCAAGGGAGGTCTGACACCAAGGTCATAGGATGTCCGACACATCGAAGGAAAAAAAGACAAGACTAGAAAAAAATGGGTAGCACAAACTTGGCTCTGGTGGTTATACGAAATTAGCCATATGAATTGTAAGTATCAATAAATAAAATATTTTATCCAAATAATAAATTACAAACAATTTTGGTTTTATCACACTATAGAAGCAAAATTCATGATCTTATGCAAAAATGCAGGGCTTTGAATTCAACAGAGTGCCCACATAAGAGGACCTAAAGATTTCCTTCCAACAAGGCTATGGAGCTATGGTTGAACCCCTAAGACTCTTGATTGGGAAAACACAAGATTCCACTGCATCTGACACATAGGTAAATAAAATCAATGAAGTTTATTTAAAATTGAATACTTGTGCAATATATTCAATATTAATTTCCACAATGTTTCAACTTTAGAGCATGCAGAGCATGATCAACATGTTGAACATGATCATAATAGACAAGATTAGGAACATGATGTGGCCCCATTAGGTAAAGCGGACCACTCTAATGTTCTTTTAAACATATTTAATTGCAATTGGTGTATTAATTAATGTAACCTTTCGTGTTTCAACTCCAGAGGATTTAGAGGGTGTTCAACATGTTGAGAATGAGGCTATAAGACAAGATCAAGAACATGATGTGGCCCCATCAAGTAAAGAGCACCACTCTAATGTTCTTTTAATTAATGAAATACTTGTAACAATAATAATAAAACATATCAATTTAACATTTCTTTGTTATTGCAGCAGACCCCCCCTTGCAGTGGCCTCTATGTCGTGAGTACATGACTAGGCATACATTAGGATCACAAGTTGAGGGCAGAACAATTAAAGGGGGGACATATGATTTAGAAAATGATACTCCACTTCTTTTTTTAGCTGCAAGAAAGAAACAAAAAAAAGTGATCGTAATCATATTACGACAACCATATTTTTGATAATATGTTAATGAATGTTAAAAACTGATATTTTTGATAACCATATTTTTGATAATATGTAAAAATTGAAAGAATGAATGTTATATGTTAATGAATGAATGTTATATGTTATTAATGGATGAATAAATGAATGCTATATGTTATTAATGGATGAATGAATAGATATTTGAATGAATGAATGTTAATGGATGAATGGGAAGATGTTTGAATGATTTTTTTTTTTCAAAAATAGTAGGGTTTCGTTACAATTTTGACGAACATAGCTCGACGAACCAAAAAAAAGTTTGATGAGGTTGTTGTACATGTGACATAGTTTCATCATAATGGAAATGACGGTTTGCTCCACCTCGTCAGAAAATTGATGAACGTTTCATGTTTTTTCGACAATTTCAAATGGGCGTTCTACAACGTTTTGTGATTTTTTGTGTTGATAGATGGAAAAAGTTACGTTGATTTTGAGATAGACATCGCCAAAATTTTTTGCGGTGCTGACCAATGATATTGGGTTGTGGTTTCAACATATAAAAATTGGTCGTTGAAGCGTCAAAAATCCAGTGATGAAATCTAAATCAGTGTTGCATAAGTAAGTCGACAATATTTTTTCGATATGTCACCAAACATTCGTTGGAATTTGTAGTCAAATACAAGTGTATATCCTAAAGATGATGATCTTACTTTGAGTTCCTTTATTGATGCTGATTGGGAAGGAGATGTAATTGACATGAAAAGTACTAGTGGTGGAGCATTTTTCTTGAGTAAGAAGCTGATTTCATGGTTAAGTAAGAAGCAGAATGTCATTTCCTTATCTACTATAAAGGCTAAATACATTGTTGTTGCTAACAATTATACTCAAGTCCTATGGATGAAGCAGATGTTGAAGGATATTAGAGTTGTTTATAATGATCCTATTGCTATATTCTATGATAATTCAAGTAATATTAACATTTCTAAGAATTCGGTGCTGCATTCAAAGAAAAAAAAAATCTATTAAGTTTCACTTTTTGAGAGAAAAGGTGAGTGAAAAGGAAGTCAGAATGGAGTTTGTGCCTACTAAGGAGAAAATTGAAGACTCTTTACCAAGTCGTTGCCTAAGGATACTTTTGAGTATCTTAGAGGGAAGTTAGGGGTGATTACCCCTCCTAATCAAAACTAAGGATGCATTGCATCGCATTAGTTTGTGCATTTCACAATCATATCTTGATCCGGGTTGATGTTGTGGTGTTTGCTACTCAAGGGGAGTAGTCAAATGTTCAGATGTTCATATATGTGGTTCAAAGCTTGTATAGAAAAGATCTTTTTCATTGATGTCAAAGGGGGAGAAGATCATGTGAAAAAATTTCAAGGTGAGAAGAACCTTGTGAGGAGAAAAGCTATAAATTAAGAGAAGAATCATAACCTAAGGGGGAGTAAGTGTTAAGAGATAGTTGCATTGATGGTGTTTTTCAAATCATGTGTTTCCATCAATTCCAAAGGGGGAGATTTTTGGATGTTGTAGTTGTGTTGCTGATATGTGGTTGTCATTGATGTCAACACTATTAGCATTAATTCATTAGAAGCTATATATATCGAGGATATTAAGAAAATTATAATGGAATGAGTTGCAGGTTGTCAGTGGTGAAGTGAAGTTTAGTATGTCGGTAAGTTCTAGACATTGATGATTAGAGGTTGTGGACTAAAGGGTTTTTTCTGAGTGTATCTAGTTTATCCACATTGAGTTTTAGAGATCCACATGAAGATTTGATCAAGTTATGAAGATTTATATTCTGACAATTTTTTTGTTGCTTTAGTTGGTGTTACTAATTGAAGATGATGTGAGTTTAGTTAGTTCAGTTGCTATGGATACTTCTCTAGTGATTCATGATGTTTTTGGATGTCTCTAGACCATGTTCTATCTCTATTGCACGTCCATATTGATTGTTGTGCTCGTGGTTGGAAATTTTCTCTTGTGTGTTCATGCTTTTCATGTTCTTGGCCAACATGGTGATGGTAGTGTGTTCTGGATCTTCAAGGAGTAATTAATTGAAGTGTTTTCATGTTGGAGATGTTGAATTAGGCCTTCACTAAGTTGTGATTGACCTTGGTTGATTCACATTAATAATCTTTAGTATTTTGGGCCAACAATTTATATTCACTTTATTATTTTGTTGAAGCTAACACACAACGATGAAATTTCTTGTTGTAGATATATAAGCGATTATTTATTTGAATTAAAGTGTGTTTCTGTGTGTGTGTGTGTGTGAATAATGTTCTAAATCATTTGAAGGTAGAGTAGAGTGTGAAGAAGTGTGAAGAAGAGTGAAGAAATGTTCATGTGCTTAACCAGATCTATGATCAGACATCAACAAATGCTAATTTATTATTTCAAATCCCTATGGATGTAATTTGATTCTTTCTGTAAGATAGTGTGTCTTCCTTTGGGATTTATCCTTGTTATAATTGAGCAGTGAGCTCTAGGCAGTGTGCTTGAATGCATGTGCATTCGCCATATTTCATTCTTTATACTTTTGTATAATCTTGTGGACTGACCTCCATTGTGGTTTTTCCCCTAACAGGGTTTCCACATAAAAAATCTTGGTGTTATGTGTGTTTCTGATGTGTTGATGATTTATGATTTCATGGTTAATGATCAAATCTAAGAATAAGGTTAATAAGTTGAATAAGTTTTAAGTATACAGGACAACTAATTCACCTTCCCTCTCAGTTGTCTATCCTTGTGTTGCCAACATGTCCACTATGTCTGTAAGGCCCCAAAGAAATTCTAGACCTACTTGATCCTTGTCTAACATAGTTCTCAAGTCATTAATACCTTAGTAGCCCTAGCCATAATTATTTCTTTCTGCATATGCTTCGTGAAATCCAGAACTCTTCTATCTAGGGAAAGAAGCTGCTCTATAGGAACCTCAAGATAATCATCTTCCTCCATAGATGAAGTGAAAGGAGAAGCGAGAAGGGTAGGAATACGAGGAGCTTCCTCAAAAGGACTAGAGAAACTTTTATTTGTTCTTGAAATCATTTCATCAAAGGTAGGATTGGTAGTGAACCTAGAATCCATCTCTATATGTCAGAAGCTCCTTCTAACAATGTGCCCTGAGTTTGTAGACTGAGTCATAAAGCTCATAAATCTTCACAACACATGAGTCTATAACACACTAGGACAGAGAAAAAGGTATTTGACACCAAGAAATGAAAACAATAATTCATGTTGGGTTCACAAAAAGTGTAGAGAAGGGGGGTTTTTCACCTCTGGGGCTCTAGGTCATGGGAGAGCCCCAAAGCATGAACTGCCCTAAACTATCTTATGTTATTTGATGATTTGAGAGAGAGGATGGAAAGAAAGGGAAAACAACACACTGTTTCCATTATGTTAAAACATGTATATTAAGAACCAGGTGAGCTTGCCATAGAAGTTTCAAATTATAGACTAGATAACTCACTGTTTGAGGATGACAACATGAAAACTGGATTCCAATGCAACGTGTTGACATCCTGTGTAGACATAGGTCTACAAAATAGACATAAAATAGAAAGGGCCTACTTATGACCTGACTGAAAAAGTTTTACAGTTTGATAGAAAGAATGCAATAAACATAAAGTACAACAAGAGGAATACTCAAAGCTACTATAATGCAGAAATACAAGGAAAGAGTAGGAAAATATACCTTTCCACTCATGCTTCAATTCCTTAGCTTTAACTCCAAACAAATGAACCAACACCTACACACACAAAAATGAGAAAAATGTTGGGCTGCATTTCGAGTTCTGCCTCAGTCAGACCCCCATTTTGGTGTTCCCACCTCCACAAACAACGAGATGTGCAACGAGATAGAGAAATTGATAAACAAAGAATAGAAAGATAGTATCAAATAGAGTACAAAGACATCTTGAATGCTACTCTATAAGAAATAATGATGTAAATAAAATAACAAGAACAATATCACCTTTCCTCCTGCTAGCACTCAAGGCTGAGAGAAAAAGATGACACCACATCAAGAGAATGGAGCTTCGCCAACTTGCAAAGATGGTGGAGTTGCAACAAGAATGATGTAGAAGCCAAGAAGAGAGAAAGTGTGAGCTTGATGTTAGAATTGTGAAAAAAATGAGCTACAAGATCAAACAATGAACAAAGAAACCTTGCACATAAGAGATCTACAAATAAAATATGCAATATTCCTCAACAAGAAAAAGCTACAGAATGAACCTCAAGAATATTTATGGAAAAAAATGTCCTCAAATGTTGAGAGTTTGAGAGTAAATCTCCAAAGTGATAATACAATGAGGGTTGAGTGTTATATAGGAGAAACCCTAATAAATTCCCACTTTACTTAATAGAAAATCACTTAGTTAACTAAATAAAGAACTCCCAAGTTTAGCTTAAGTGCATGAGAATGAATTAGAATAATAATTAATTAAAGATTAATTATTATCTAATGCATGATTACTCTAACACCCCCCATTAAGATGAACTTAGGAAATAACTAAAAACCCTAAAAATAAAGAATGCATGATGGGTCCTAAAAAACAAGGCTAGATGAGGTACCCATGTAGAAACAAAATAACTCTCAAAACTAGAGAAAAGGAGAAAACCACAATGGGAGAAAACTCCTTTCTAGAAGAGAGAAAGGCGAATGAAGGACTAAAAAATCCTCCATATCAAGGTGTGAAGGATTGAGAAGCCTCCAACCAAACAATATATTGAAAAAGAGGAACATGTAGAACATTGTTGAAGCACTAAGAAATTGTAGACTGTTGTTGAATGATAACTGATATAGTACTAAAATATATAGTACTAAAATGAAGAACCTCCTTTAGAATAAATGATGATTAGGATCAAGATAACAAGAATCTACATGAGTGCCCCAATGACACTACTCGAATTAAATGGAAAACAAAGAAAAACATCTAGAAGTTGAAGATACAAATGTCAAGATCAAGAAGACAATAATCTACATGAGTTCCCCCAATGACACTACTCAAATTAGATGGAAAATAAAGGAAAACATTTGGAAGTTGAAGATACAGGTACCAACTAGTCTAAAGAACACTAATCACGAGAGAGAAAATAATTTGCATGAGTGTCCCCAACAACACTAATCAATTTAGAGGGAAAACAAAGGAAAAAATATGGAACTGAAAGATACAAATGACACATTTTTGAAATGGCAGAACCATGACATGTACACTAAAATTGTGTGAAACCAAGAAGTGAATGTAGGAGAAACAACCTACAAATAAAAGGGTGTGCAAACTAAGGAACACACACATGAGGAAAGAATAACTAGGATTCACTACTATCGTGGAAGGGACACTCACTTTACAAAGGTGTGATGGAAAACCAAAGGCAAACATCAACCCCCCATGGCACTTTATATCATAGTGTGAATACAAAAGGCACAATAGGATGTGCAAAATCACCCAAAAGTATACACCAAAATGAAACTTTATCTTAGTGCATCTACATAAGATAATGTGCATGAAAAAGCTGTCTACAATGCCCAAATAGGACAAAAAACTAGAAATACATATAGAATAGGAAAAAATGAGTCATCCCACACAAATAACAAGTTTCTAGGAGCTGAAGTGTCCAAGTAATTCACTAGTGTGTAAAAACACAAACAAGTGAATAATATGTATCTAGAGATAAATATGGAAAAAGTGCATGGATGGCTATGAAAAGCTCTGAAAGATGGTTCCAACATTGCTAGAATCACAAAAAATGGAGAAACTGGTCAAAAGTTATGAGATCAAGACTAAAAAAAACACCTTTGACTTAAACAGGCTATAGAATGTACAATCACAAAATCAAGTGACAAGACCCACACCACTGGAAAGTTGATGAAACCAAATTTTCAATGATATCTTGTTTGCTAAAAATGATATTGTATGCCCAAGTTATGGACAAAAGAAGAAAAGACCCCCTTTAGGGCACAAAGGGGTCTTGAAGGGGCCATTTCCAACGTTTATATTGCTGATGTCAGTGATATATTCTAGGAATATTCCCTGGTGTGTCCGAAAATCCTGGTCCTCGAGAAAAATATCTTCTTTAGAATATTTCACATATGTTTGGAATATTCATTGTGATCTACTATAAAACATGTCGCTGGAAAAAAATAATTGTCAATCAAAAAATGTAGAGTTACTGGGAAAATTGAGTCAGCACTCGGGAAAGTGGAAAAAGGCCGTTGGAGATAATTTTGCATGTGTTGGTAAAATGTGAGTGGTGCCAGAGGAAAAAATGTAGCTGATTGAAAGAAAACTATCCCTGGTAAAAGGTTGATCAATTCATTAACAAATATAGTAGTGATGGGAAAAGTCATCGGGAAGGTGAAAGAAACATCATCGATGGTATGGTTGGCCATGACAGGGTTTGGTGGGGCCTGCAAGGGTACGCGACCCATAAGGGTTAGGTACCCTTTGATTACCCCCATAAATGCACCCCTAAACACAAAAAACTCGCCTCCAATTAAAGTTTCAACTTGCATAGTCTTTTAAAAAACTTTTTGAAAAAAAAGTTTAAAAAAAAATCCAATGGATTTCTTACTTTTCAACACTTTTTTTTTCTCAAATTACGTGCATAGGGATTTGTACAGGGGCCATACGGGTCCTTGTACAATTTTTTTAGCCTTAGAAGCTCTTGTCATTGAAGTAGGGAAAATTCATAGTCAAAATCATTGAATTGACCTCCTGAATCCAACGACGAGGTTCTTTTTGTGCCAAAATGCATAGAAAATGTAGCTACCCTTCGGATTTGAAAAGAATAATTGCTTCAAACCCCTGTAGATCTAACCTCAGAAATCCAAATCAGGCCAAACAAAAGCCAAATTTGACTTTCTCAATAGCTCTGAATCTAATGGCAGATCTATATTAGTTCTAGATGCACCAAAAAATTTCCCACCTCTAAACTTTACAAAAAAAGCAAAGGGGCTTCTAGATCTAAAGCCTATAGCCCTTATTGAAGAAAAAAACCTCATAAATGGAGAAGGGGTTTGTTGAATCCATGCTCTAATACCATGTTAGAATTGTGAAAAAATGATCCATAAGATCAAACAACGAACAAAGACACCTTCCACATAAGATATCTACAAACAATATATTCAATATTCCTCAACAAGAAAAAGCTACAAAATGAACCTTAAGAATCTTCAAGGAAAACAAAAGTCATCAAAGCTTGAGATTTCAAGAGTAAATCTCTAGAGTGATAATACAATGAGGGTTGAGTTCTATATAGGAGAAACCCTAATAATTTCTCACTTTAGCTAACAAAAAAGCACTTAGTTAACTGAATAAAGAATTCCTAACTTTAGCTTAAGTGAATGAGAATAAATTAGACTAATAATTAATTAAAGATTAACTATTTTCTAATGCATGATTACTCTAACACTTGAGAGAGTGAAAGAATGATCAAGAAGTTACAAGAATGAAGGAGAGAATTGCATGAAGAGTAAATGAATGAGCCTGAATTGAAAAAATGGAGGTAAAAGATTGATTTTCATCGGTTAATGGATGACAAAAGATATTACCTTCACAACCAATTGAAGACTTAATGGTTCTATAGATTCTGGGGGTAGGAATATTGTCAAGACATTAGGTAGCACGTGGATGTCCATGCGATGCACATGCGTCCCTGACAAAAAATCCTCCACCAACGTAAAAGATAAGGCCACGTGGAAGGAATAAGTTGACGGCGGTTGATTTGCATCATCAAACTTAGAGTTTCTAAAGTAAAGGTAAAATAAATGGGGAATTTTCCTAGGGTTCAAATTCGCACAATTACATATGGGTAAGTGCATGGATCTTTGACATAATTTTGGCTCTTAAGATGCCAACTTTTTTTCTGAAATAAATAAAATCTGATTTGCACAAGAAAATGAAGATAGTTGCACTCAAAATTTCTAGATGTTGCAAGAACAAAAGTTGAAGTGCTCCGAGTCAGGTTTCTAAGCTACTATTTTTTTGAAATTAATGAAGATTAAGGGTCTCAAAAAGGGGGGGGATAGGTCCTATTTTTATAAAAAAAACCAGCATAGCACTTGAGGGCTCCCCCCTTTTTGATTAACTTCTTTTTAGAATTTCAAAAATCCCAACAATGAGAAATTAGCTAACACCATGTAGTTTATCCTCGTTCTTTTGGATAATTTTTCTAATGAGTATATAATATTTTATGAATTTTCAAAGTGGACACATCTTGAAAAGATGAAATTTGAGCGTGCTCCCCCCTAAATGTTTTGAAAACTAATCAAAACTTGATTTTTTTTTCATCATGTGTAGAATGGAGTCTAGTTTCAAAAAAAGTAATTTGTTTCACATTTTGATGAACGAGTACAAATCTATCCTAAAACTAGCACATGTTGGTTCTAGACCAAAAATGAAGGCATTTGCAATAGAAGCTATGGATCAAAACCTTAACTGAATCAAAATGAATTTTTTTTTATATATTTAGATAGCTAAGAGAGAGGTTAATGTTATCACAATTTTTTTATAAAATTGCATTGAAATACATGCAAACGTGATGGGGAGCACAAACACAAAATGAGAATATTTGGAAAATCCTGTCAATTAACATGTCCAAAGCAGGTTATTTGGTGAGCACCAAATTTGGCGCTCTCCAAATGACACAACCCATTTGGAAAATGCCAAATTTTGTGTGCGCAAACTGGGTTGTGTCACTTGGCGAGCGCTAAACCCATTTGGTGAGCACCAAATTCGGTGCTCACGAAATGACCTAATTTGAAAAAAATGTAACTTTCCCCTCTCTTTGGTCAACCACTCTGATAATGTTGACAATGCACGATTTATGATCATAGATGGATAGTTGAGGTTTTACCTTTCATACACTCTCTACCTCATTACCCTAACTGGATAACTCTCTATCGCTCTAAAGTCTCCCTCTCTATCAGGTTTCACTCCCTCCCATGTTATCAACTACTCTCTCTCACTCCAAATCCCTCTCTCAGATCTTGTTCCCTCCCACCCTACCTAGATAAATCTATCTCAATCCAACTCCCTTTCTCACTCTCCCTTTGTCTCTCACCCTTTGGTCTTTTTATCTCTCTCACTCCATCTCCCTCTCTTAGATTGTTATCTTTCTCTCTCTCTTTCTCTCTCTCTC
>VDFB02271358.1:1187261965-1187412080 GCA_007258455.2 Sequoia sempervirens
GTTTAAGGTTCAAATTTTAAGGGTTTTAGGGTTTAAGGGTCGAGGGTTGAGGGTAGATGGTTTAAGGCTTAGGGTTTAAGGGTTTTAGGGTTGAGGGTTGAGGGTAGGGGGTTTAAGGTTTAGGGTTGAAGGGTCAAGGGTAGAGGGTAGAGGGTAGAGGGATAAGAGAGAGAGAGGGGGAGTTGAGGGTTTTAGGGTTTACTATTTAAGGGTATAAGGTGTAGGGTTGAGGGTAAAGGGTTTATGGTTTACGATTTAAGGGTAGAGGGTGTAAGGTTGAGAGAGAGAGAGAGAGGGTTGAGGGTTTTATGGTTGAGGGTAAAGGGTAGAGGGTTTAAGGGTTTACGATTTACAGTTTAAGGGTAGAGGGTAGAGGGTAGAGGGTAGACAAATCTATTTCACTCCAACCCCTCTCCCATTGTTAGGTCTTTCCCCCCACCCTAACTGGATAACTCTCTATCCATCTCAAGTCTTTATCTCTCTCAGGTCTCAGTCCCTTCCATGCTACTTAGACTAATCTCTCTCACTCATATCCCCTCTCCCTCTATCTCAAGTCTCACTCTCTTCCTCTTTATATTGTGTTCAAGCATTTCAAAGCAACACATTTGGTGCTCACCAAATTTGGCGCTCTCCAAATTTGGAACTCTCCAAATTTGGTGAGTGCCAAATGTGTTTTACCTTAAAACGGTAAAATAGGGGTTGAACCTATGATTTGGGCTCACATGCTTCTGCATTTTTGCAGTTCAATGCTTTATCCAACATAGAAACACCTTTTTTTATGCAGTTGACTCCCTGTTGTACCAATCTATGCTTGATCCATCACCTTTTTACCATCAATTTGCATGCTAGACAACATAGATGAAAACATTTTGAAGTTTCTATATCATTTTACATTATCTCAGGTAATATATTCATTTTGGTAATATTGAAATATTTATATTTGGTATGTTTGTTTATTTTTGACAATAACCTAAATTACTTTAATGATTTTATTAATCATAACAATTGGACATATAAATCAACATTGAATTAGATGAGAGTTGCATAAAAATGTTTAATTTTGATGAGTTTGAAATAAAAAAATGAATTTAACATGACATAATTTAGATGAATTCATGTTTAAACTTATATAAAGGACATCAAATTAACACAAATTTGCTTATGAATTCTATTTGTATTGCTTATAGTAGTCCATTTCCAGCATGGCTAGTGGAATTTAACCTATTTCATTTTAGGTAGATGTTTATATTCAGTTTTTTTTGTTTTGTTTTGACAATTTATAGACAACTCATTTGATGATTTTTTTAATCTTCATTGTTACACATCGAATTCAACATTAAATTAGATGGATGCTGCATGTAAAAGTTTAATTTTTAGGAGATAGAAGATATTAAATTGAAAACATGAAATAATAGATTCAAATTCATTGCTACTGATGGTTGTGGGAAAACTTTTATTTTCAACTAATTTGGAAAACCTAGGAGCTTTCATCAATGTTAATGCAAGTTTCCATTAATTTTTTTGTGCCATAAAAAATTCACCTTCATCATGTGCTTCGATAATGCAATTTTTCATTCATTCATACCATTTACCGTTCTAAGAAAAAAAAGGGAAAATAAGCACAAGATTCTCTAGTTTCAAAGGTGGCAACAACGCATACCCTGGGTTTGACACAAGTCATTGCTCCTAAGAACTTGTCCACACTCCAAATACTCCCCTCAAGCCCATAAACTAGCCATATTTCTAGACACCCTTTATCTCCTTACAAAGCATATCTCAAAAGCATCATAGGTCACTTTGGACCAACACTCTTAATTTAGAGCTTCTATGTTGTCCCAATAGGCCAATTAGGTCACATTTACAAAGCAACACCTATCCAATAACCTTCCCAATAGAAAAAAATATGCTCAGACCTTCTCCATAGTTCTCAAATAGTCCAAAACACCAACTTTCAAAAGGAGGAATGTCCACCAAGTCACCAAGTTACAAAACACTCACTTTACCTAATTTAAGAAGCGGTTTATTGAAAATCCCACTTCCCAATGCCTTTGCACTTTATCATTGCATAAAAAATGCTTCATATGGCCTACACATGCTTAAATAATCATCAAAATATTCTGCCCCAAGAGTTTACAACATTTACCAACCCTTAACCATCAACTTTCACTCAAAATACACAATTTTGACAACTAGGGCATCATGCCCAAACCCTCATATTGCCACCCCTGCTCGCCAAAACCATTCTAATACATTGTTAAAGGTCTTAACAAACCTTTAGAACCAACTTCCAATATTCTTGAGTTCTTTTAAAATAAATTTCAACATTGAGCCACCAGTTTCATGGCAACAACTCAAAAATTTCAATGAGGACAACAACCAAAAATCTCCCAAACACTTTCCATACTCTTATTGGCCTACTACATCTGATCCCACTCTATTAGTCCCATTCCATTGATCCATAGTAGATACAATAGTGTAATGAGCCATTAATTTATTTTAGGTCTTCAAAACCCTTAACTTGACTGTACAGACCCGCCTGTGATAAAATGCCAATAAAAAATTGAAACTCAATGAAATATCTTCACTCCATATCCAAATTGGAGCTAACACATATATCTAAAAAATTCAAGAGATTTTAGAGCAACATACTTCTATACGAAACTGTACAGTTGCTGTGAGCAACAAATTTGCAAAAATTACACAAAAAAGAGAATTTTTATTGATTTCTTCTTCAAAAAATGATCAACCGCCTCTTCGTTCCAGTTCCCCACATATTTAAACCTTAACCAACCTAAAAAAAATACCAATATTGAGTTTTTGGTTGTATGACCGTTGGTCTCCCCCAAACTTTCATTTTTTTGCATTTTGCAACTTTTGAATATGACAACATTTTACAAGATTTGCAAAATTTGCACAATGAACCCAAAAACCAACTAACATGACTTATTACATTAAAAATTGGTCTAATATGACCTTATTCAATTGAAAAAACTCAAAACACAAAACTAACTTAATACTTCCATGAACCAAATTTGCTCAATAGCCTTGGTGCCCCTGCACCAGTTTCATAAAATGCAATGTAATCAATGGTATGGATATGTTTGAAAAAATGCATTACAAGTACTTTTCTTGTGGTATGGAGGTAGATGTATGTATGAAAAATTTTGTAGCATAGACATGTTTGATAATTCCAAACAACTCGCAACCTTCTTTCATAAAATTATTTGGTGTGTTCAATAAAATGCAATGTAATCAGTGTTATCAATATATTTCATAAAATGCATTACTTACTTTTGTTCTATGTGTGTTTCTGAACATGTAGCATTCAACGTCATGAAGAGGAAACAAACAAAGCCTCTAACACTAGAATAATGTGTAGTAAAAAATGCAAGGAGAAGAGAATACAAAATTGCAGCTCATGAAGCAAATGAATTGCAGCCCATACAACTAGAAATTCCTATGCAATCTAAGAGATATGTCCAATTGGAAAAACAAAGGGAATGAATGAAAAAATTTCTTCGAAGGACACAAACGGATCCCCAAGTTGGTGGCACATCATCAACCATAGGTGAAATTCAATGCTCATCTCCAGTTGAAGACACACCAACAACAACATGTGGTCTTCCAAGTACATAAAAAATCACATCTACAGTTGAAGACACCATCAACAACATTGCATTTCAAAAGTACGTCAGCAAACACACCTGTATTTGAAGTCACTCCACAAATGAGATCTCAAGTTGGAGGTACAAAATTTTTTACATGTCAATCTCAAGGTATGTCATCAATTACACCTCTGATTGAAGTTATGTGATCTATCCCCAATGTTGTTGACATTCCTAACGTTGACACATATTTACATTTGAGAACTCCTCCTAGAGTTTTGCATAGAAAACCTAGATTTTTGATTGATATTGATTCCAATGTTTTGAAATGGATTTCTAATAAGATTCCAAAATGTACATGTCAAAGATTTGCATAGAGGATATGGAGTTTATTTTTTAAGAAGCTCAGTGAGGGTGGAAGATGCCAACTATTTGTTGAAATGATGAGGCAACTCAAATTTAGGCCCACCATGAAGGCTCTTGGGTTGAGAGATTCAAATGACTGAAGTGAAAATTCCATTGTAAAGAACTCGATGAGTACATATGAGAGTGTGGGTTCTACCTCATGCACGAAGGATATGTTTTCATGCTCGAATATGCTCACCTCTCTTTTTCTCGCAGGATATATGGAATTAGGTGTAGGACCCTCAGGAGAGGTCACCGAGAAAGATAAAGGAAAGAAAACTAAGGAACCCTGTGGAAAAGAAGATAAGGACTAAATGAAGTATTAGTTCCAAGGGGAACCTTTGAAATCCAAAGTCACTTCAACCTAGAAGGGGTCACAGACACAAACATCAAACAAGTAGGCATCGATGAATTCAAGTAGAGAGTTTGAATCAGCCCAAAAAAAGAGAATGCAAGGAATATCAGAAGCAGTGGGCTGGCTAAAGTTGTGTGCTTTCCTCTAGCCCTCATCACCCCTAATCTTGTTATGGTGTGCAAGGAGGATTATCAAGAGGAAACCAAAACCATAGTAGATAGAGATGGAAATGTTTTGGCTAACATGTCTACTAAGGAAATAACGAGGAATTTTCATATCCCTACCTTTGGGGAGATGGAACTTCCTACCATGGAGGATGGCAAAGCTATGTGGGATCAAGACCCTCTCAAGTCAAAAAGACTCATTAATTAGTACTAGTTGAAGGAAAGGAGGGGCAGTGTTGCAAAGGTTCCTTAGGAGCTCTTTCGTAGTGACTATTATGAAGATTACCATGATTTGGTGACCCTACTAAGTAGAGTAATGGGCCTTCCCATTGCTACTTACTTCCAAGAATGGATGCTATACTTCGTTGAAGAGATTGTTCGTGGAGAAACCAAGTTTTACTAGGTAGGGATAATCAGTGACCACTTCCACAAGCGATTTATGGCTATAACGAAAACCTATAGGTTTTACATGACGTCCTACTTGGTCTATTCACTAGCCGAACAAGTGCAATATAGAGGTTTGTTCAGAGCTCCAGATGAGGAACCAAGCAGTGAGTTGAAAGTCTATGACAAGTACCCTCAACTACAATTCAGAAACTTCAAGAGGCATTATTGCAAGGTTAATGATGCTTTCATAGGTCATATTATCATATTGCTCGGGGGTGACTTCAAGAGGAGAGTCTCCCACAGCGCCAATGCATTTTTAAAATAGTTTTCCTTCTTGTTCATCTAGTACCTGAAGTTCATTTGCATTTGTGTTGAAGGATTTTCAGAAAGGCCAAACAAGTTGCCCCGGTATCCTAATGATTGAATAATACTGCTAGAGCTCTCTCGGTAGCTATGACATGTCCACACCCTTTTGAGCAACAAACATAGGGAAGGGGTTCCTTATCCCCTCTCCTTCGGCCAAGGGCTATATGAACTCCATACCTCTCAGTGTGTCAAGAATTTAGAGAAGGAATTGGTTGAATACCATTTGAGAATCCACATTGCCCAGCCATGAATGAACCCCTATGGCCATATCAAGAAGGCATTTGGACCTGAATATGCCCATCTACATAGCATCGAGGATTTTTGGGTTAATTTCAAAGACGATAATGAAGTGTGAATGAGAAACTATATGCAAATGTCCGCATATTTCATAAAGAAGGTCAATCTATTCCCCATACCGGATCAAGTAGAAGAAGATGAAAATATAGTGATAGATCATCGGTATAGCACAGTCACCAACCTCCCCCTACCAATGATTGATTGGGATGAACAAGAGGTTGAAAACCTCGACATTCTAACCAAGCCCATCGAGGCCAAAACAAAAGAGTGGATTATCGGGCAAATTTCCCAATTAAAGTAGAAAGGGGTCACTTTGAACTATGAGGGGCTCGAGAAGGAGCCAACAAGTGAAACAAACAATGGGACAGTTGCTACCGCATTAGGAGAGACTTTAAAGTATCCTCCATCAACCAAATCAAGGAAGAGAAAATAGATGGCTGAACAATATCCCAATCCTAAGGTGTACGTGAGAAAGGGTTTGGAGGGAGAACCTTTCAAGAAACATAAAAGATCAAGTAGTTTCACTAAAATGCCTACTGTTCAAGAGGATCCACTCCATGAAGGAGAGGAAATGGAGGTTGAGCAACCAAAATCTCCACCTGCTAGCTCCACTACTATTGCCCCTCCACCTACTTCCTAGGGGATGGTAGCTACTTCTCCGCCTGTGGTGGATATCTCAGTCCACCTTGCCTCTTCTACACCCATTGTGCAGGTTGTGACCATAGACTCTTCCTCTGCCACCACTTCTCCAGTTTCCTCTACTTCCATGTCTTCGAGCACATCATTACCCTTGGAAAAAAAAACAATACAAATGCTTGTACTATCATTGCCAGAGGAATTCTCCTGACATATGTAGAATGTTCCTATAGAGCTCTCTGAAGTATTGATGAATCCAGCTATCCAAGCTACCCTCGCATAGGTATTAGCCAACATTCCTAAATCAACTCCTCTGACTAAATCACCAAAGATGAAAGCCACAATGAAAATATACGAGGAGTGGAAAAGATGAGAAATAGAAGCCACAAAAGGGATTGAGGAGGAAGCAGACAATTACCATGAACACCTAGAACACCAGCATTTGCAAATTGATGAGGTGGTCCACGAAGGAGAAGAAACAGAGTCTTTGAGAGTGATGAAGAAGAAGATTCCAACACCAAGTATATTATGGAGACCTTCGATACATACCTCAAGGAGGAATTGGCTCGATAATTGAAGGATGCTGGAGAGGAAGGGGAAAGGCCACCTTTCGAGGAAGAAGGAGAGTCAAGTGATAAAATAGAATACACTGAACTTCCAACTGGAAGCACAATGGAGGTCCTAATCATGATAAATAAATGCCTCTCCCGGTAGGACAAGAAGAATAAGAAAAGAAAGAACAAGATGTGCCACCTCAACATGAGGAAAAAGAGAATAAAAAAGAAGATAAACCCAAAGAAGAGTCTGAAACGGGTAGGCTTGAGATAGAGTCTCACAAAGAAGAAGAACATCTTGAAGAACATAAGCATGAGGTTGAAGAAGAGGAGAAGACCTACAAAGAAGAGGACAGCCCCAAGAAACGCACACCCACCAAGTCCCCAATTAAAGACACCATGTTCATTCAAGACTTTGATCAAGAAGAGGGAGAAGACATGAGGATGAAGCAAGAAGCTCCAGGTGATAAAGAGATTGAAGTCACGAAGGATGAAGAAGAAGGTGATTGTGAATAACCCAAGGGAGAGTCTCAGATGCCTGATTGGTTGGAAAAGCAATTAGAGAAGAAGATCCCAACTCCTGGAGATCCCAAGGCAATACTCGAGGCTATCTTAGCTCTAGTACAAGTCAACACGAAGAAAGAAAAGAAGCCTAAAGTTAGATCCAAGCTGACCATGAATGCTTTTGGTTCTAGGGTTGTACAAATTGCCATGCCAGTTGTTGGGGAAGAAGGGATAACTTACAACATCTCCACTATCAACCTGGGAATGGCCACTAGGGATCAAAAGTTAGATCACCTCTAGGAGTTGGTTGCCAAAGTGGTGCATTTGATGTAGGACAAGGTCTCCAAGGAAGAACTCAACGAACAATTGGCTGATTTGACTCACTATATTCAACAATGATCATCATTAGAAGAGCTCCCCACCACGTCCACAACATTGCCACAACTATTGTCCAAGGAGAAAATTGAAAAACTAGAGAAAAGAAAGAGTTGGACTAAGACTACAAAGGATTGGTTTTGATAGGTCATGTATGCTAGGAACATGGGCATTAGTTGTGCTGTTAGGATAGAAAATAAATTCTTAGAAGTACAAAGACACCTTGAGGGCATGAGGAAGTTTTGCACTGACTTCCTAGGGATATATGGGTCCACTTACCATAAAATTGAGGCCATCCTCAAACTACCTTAGAGAACATGGGAAAATGAACTTGCACTGATAGAGGATGGCCACTGGTTGGTGGGTATGTGGAAGCTATATTTTGATCATAGAAAAGAGATACTGGAAAAATTGCTCCTCAAGGTGGAACCTAACATTGATTGGGCAAAGGACATTAGGACAAAATGTGTTCAATATTTGAAATTAATGATAGGTTATGACATGCCCACCATCAATATTGATCCAAAAAAGATAAAGCCTTATTTCTGGAAGAAGATGGAAAATGGAATGTTAGGGGAGCTTACCACATATTTCATGAGTTTTTCCTTTGGGCATTCAACCAATCTGAACAAGTTAGGGACAACACTGTTAAGTATGATGGAGATTGGGATACGCTCACTGGACGATCCAAGCAATGGAGCTACTAGGTGCTCCAATCTAACATAATTGAGATTGATAAGATCCAGGCATTAATCAACAAGTTGATGGAGTATGCCACTTTGAATAAGTAGGAAGGAAACCAATCATTGATGACAAGCTCCTCATGGAATAGTTGCAGCAAACAAAATCAGAAAAAGACAAAAATGCTATAGTGTTGTCATATAAGGATGAAATAGGGAAAAGACAAAGATGTATTTTAAAATTGTAATATACTT
The DNA here is from genome assembly GCA_007258455.2 of Sequoia sempervirens. Classification (NCBI taxonomy): domain Eukaryota; kingdom Viridiplantae; phylum Streptophyta; class Pinopsida; order Cupressales; family Cupressaceae; genus Sequoia; species Sequoia sempervirens. Next base: position 1,187,270,549 of record VDFB02271358.1, read on the forward strand.
TGGGGTAGGTGAAACCATAGTTTGTAGTGAATCTTGGACACACAATGTAAATCAATCTTGGCCATTGATTTTTATTTTTGAACACTATAAATAGGGGGTCTCCTCTCATTTTTAAGAGAGAGTTGAGTTGTTGTAAAGGCATGTTGCATAAACTTTAATAGAATTTGATTGGCTTTTGGTGGATTCTTGAGTTTCTTTGCATGTTACATAGTTCATCTCCCATAGTTAGTTGATTTAAATAGATTTAATTTTCCATTCTTAATGGTTTTAGATTACTTTGATAGATTAGTTAATGTTGTTCAATTGTTGTGTAGAATTCTGTTATGTTGATGCCTTTCTTGTCCATACTTTTTGTTGTTTACTGATGGTAAATAGTTGTGTAAAGTTAGTCTAGGCATAAACTCAAGTTGCTTCAAATTTCTATGTTTTATTCATGCATGTTTATGGTGAATGAATGGTTGAATATTTGTAGTCCTTATAAGCTTGCACAAGTTTAATGATATTGTGAGTCAATCTAGTTAAGTGAAATTTTGTTTAAGGAACTTGTCCATAGTAGAACCCTCCATGATCACTGTTCATTGCTAGTTTTAGATCCAGGAACTTCTTCTCTTCCCTACTCTTTTCCTTTTTTTTAAGAAGTAGCCTATGCTAAGGTTCATTGCACATTGTAAAGCCAAATCTTAAGATAAAATAGGAGTTTAAGACTGTTGTTCGAACCTGAAATAAATTGTACTCTAACTTCCCATCTCAGGAACTCCATTTTAAGATTCTCCTCATCTCCATCCAAACTCTGTAAGCTGCCTTGTGATTACCAAAAAAATAACATCAAACATCAACTAAGAAATTCCATGCATGTCATGACCTGACACCCAAGAGACCTTGGGATAGCGATTGATAATTTCCTTGTTAATTTCTACCGTTCAAGAGATGTAGTGCAACTACGCACTGCCTATGTTGAGAAAGTGTACAAAACAACCAGCAACATAACTAACACTAGAAGGAGGGGCATCTGAGTTAAGCTGGATCGAATTGGATCATTTTCCCTTGAAAGAATCCAAAGAGTTTTAAGGTCAACACGAAACAAAGGGGAATTCTAGGAACTATAGCCCCCTACAAGGACAATAAAGACTAAGAGGGAGGACATAATTTCTTCTTCTTCCATTCCACCCACTTCCCCTTTTCCTTCACTTCCTTTCTCCTTCCATTTTCCTCAAACTCAAAAGACTTCCTTCACCTTCATACCACACAAAATTTACACCTCTTGCTTCCCACAACTGGGGTGCTACCCCTTCCCCTGCCCTCCAAGTCCAAGGTACAGTTTGAACTACCGCTGCCCCCATGTAGCCCCAGGTTACTTTTCAACAACAAATACCAACTCCACCTCCCCTCATGGCTTGGCTTAGGAAAAACCATTCTCCGTTGCAATTCAATGCCTATTGTGACATGCCTAAGAATTTAGAGAGATTTTGTTCGAAGTTAAATCCTCAATATTTGTAGAGGACAGCTGAGGAGCACATCAAAATCATCGAAACCACATTGAAAGACATGCAGATCGATCAGGAAGATGTGGCGTGTAGGCTCTTCCCTTGTTCATTGGGGGAAGAGGCCTTCTATTGGTATATCAACTTGCTAGTAGGATCCATTATGTCTTGGGATTTGATGATGAATTCCTTCTTACAGAAATACAAGATCCCAATCAGCCCTTCGAAGCTATATCGACAATTCACGACAATTCATAGGGAAATCAACGAACTAATTAGCTCCTTCAATGATCGATTCCACCGAGCCTACACAAGGTTGCAAGCCCTATATACACTCAATGATGTTGTTTCCTTGTTGGTCTATTATGCAACATTAGACAACCTCACAACTACATTGGAAAGGAGAATGTGACCACCTCTAACCAGACTGGAAGACGCCTATGCAGATGTAGTTATTACCAATACAGACTTGGGGAAAAAATTTTCTAGTATGCTGCCTTCCTTGGGTCCAGTGGCTCATTTGACATAGGTTCAAGGGCTTAACCAAGCATTCACTCATCAGACACCTCTTATGAACTAGGTGCCTCAGTTGCCCATAGTCTTGCATCTAAGACAACCGATGAACCAAACACCTCCCATGCCTCCATACATGCAGCCCCACCAACATCAGACCTACTCCCAGATTCCCCAACAATAATAGGCATACTTTAAGTAGCCTCAAATGCCATTATATCTATAGGGACTAAAATTTCCCCTAGCACAATAGAAGTAGCCAGCTGCCCCACTCATTATCCTTCCAAATCAAGTGTCGCAGCCAAGTAGCACCGAGAAAGATTGACTTGATGAGATGACCGAAATGATCAAGAAAATGTCCATGGAGATGACGTATATGAGAAATTAGAATAATCAGCTACAGAATTCCCAATGAAGCATTCAAGCCAACCTCAACAAGGAAGCCAGGGATAGTCATGATACAGGTCTCTCCTTAGGGAAAAGTTATGAAAGAGGGTAGAATTCCAATCAAAATTTGAAAGGAGGCCGACCCAAAGAAAAAATAGAATGTGGAATACTAGGCCAATCAATGAGGGTGTCCCTACTTCGCTTGACCAACCTGCTAGCATAGAGAAGACAACTAGTGGTGTGTACCTTGCTTAGGCGGCTCTCTCTAGATGGTGTTGAATTCACAAAACCAACAGGCACTCTGAGTTGGACTGCCCCGATTTCCTCACAGGTGCATAAATATTTCAAGTTGAAGTTGAGAATGTCGTGGACAATGCTGGATTCCATGACCTAGTCCCATCCAAGCCATATGACTCCTCCTACCTCATGTTCAATCTCACACCATTCCCACAGAGTGAGAACAATGTCCCAGAATGCAAGGATGCTCCACCAAGAGAGGACGAAGTCCAAGAGGTAAGTAATGAAGAAACCCTATCTCAACTTTTTGACCCAGTAGACAATGGTCCAATAGATGATGAGGTACTATATGTAGATAAGTTTCACATGTTGCACTAGAAAGAAACTCCCTACTACCTTAGGAATAAACAAGCAAGAGGATCTTTTATGACTTCCACTCTGCCCAATTACTTCAACACTTTGCCTAACCCCAATGCCAGTAATAATCCTAGTCTTCCTCATGTACCTACTCAGTATTTCAACAAGGATAACCAACCATTAAATAAGCCTCAAGGTCAATCCCAAAATCAACTGATTTAGAGAAAATCCTAGCCCACTAGCTTCACCATAGGAAGAGCCTTCAAAACTGAAATTGAACAAATGGGCGAATATGTCATAGAGCAGTTCAAGAAATTCAAGATTAGCTTGCCTGCCTTTGAGTTACTTAAGGTTCATGTAGTTAGGCATGCCTTCTTTAGGGTGATTAATGGAACCCCTTCCTATAAGGAAACACTAGAAACACTAGCCAAGAGAGTCTCATTTGAAGACCCTCTGAGTGAGCTGGTCATCCAACAAATTCATGAAAAAAAGAGGGATCCACCTAAAAATCAATTGATGGGTAAACAACCTGCAAAGGAATCAAATTAGAATAATAGGTAAAACCCCAAGGATTAGCCCTTTGGGAAGGCTAAGGATAAGGCTGGTGATAAGAACAAAGCTCAAGTAGCTCAAGTGGACACGCCTATGGGCATCTTCCAAGGAAAGTTGGAAACACTACCCTTCCTCACCACCATCTGAATATTTGAAAAGAATTTGCACAATTGCTTGCTTGACTTAGGAGCATCAACCAATTCCATGCCCCTAGTAGTGTGCAAAGTTCTTGGGATTACCCCCACAACTTCAAGGGGAAAAGTGACTCATCTAGATAAAACCTAGGTTAACATAGTAGGGGAAATGAATTGAATTCCAATGTAGATCACTGCAAATCCAAGGGTACAACAAGTCATAGACATCCAAGTTACGAACATCCCTGACACATATGGACTCATCCTTGGGGGAGAATTCACTGGAACGATAAATGAATATGCTACAATAGATCACTCTCACATGTGGATGCCCTAGAGGGGGTTGCCAAATCAGATCCATATAGATTGGGAGCCCCATATGAATTTCATGATTACCAAATATAACAATACCAATGAGGTGTTGTTTGCCGAGACTAAGTTGGGGAACTACTCTCCCATTTCATATCAAGAAGAGTTGGAAGATTCTAGAGAAGGGATGGTTGTAGAAGTCCTCCTGGTCCAATGTAGCCTTCCAATTGATTTATCCCATACACCTCAAAGCAATGAAATGCTAGTAGAACCTGATGACGAGGAGTCTCCTGAAGATGACACTTTAGGATTTCTAGATGGATTTTGAGACTTTATAGAAAAATGCATGTAGAATCAACTCAACTTGGGTGTGAGAATGAATTTCCAAAAGCTCCTTTTGCCTAATTGGTACAGGGTGCACAATGTTTCCCATTCTAAGTTTGAGTATTGTTTGTGTTAGACAGTAGTGGAACATATCAAAGCACAAGTCACCCCCAAAGAAGAGCTCTTGATGGAGTGGCTTTCTATAGACTTCACTCAGTCAATACCTACCTAGAAAACCTTTGATGCAAGTGTGAAACCAAAGGAGAGGTCGCACCTCATTGACCTTGCTGTCAAGGACTCACCTAAGTTTTGGACTCTATGCTTTGAGGGGTCCAAATCCAAACAAGGAGCCAATGCCATATTTGAGCTTATCAACCCTATGGGGAAGACCTACTTTTCTACCCACAAACTTCAATTTTATTGCACCAATAGTGTAGTAGAATATGAAGCCTTAATCCATGGTCTTTTAATGGCTTTAGGAAAAATGTTAAGATGCTACAATTTTTTGGTGATTCTGAGCTAGTGGTCAAACAAGTCAAAAAATTACACTCATGCCATGACAAAAGACTAGCAAACTATAGGCATAGGGTCTGGGATCTCTTACAAAGTCTAGATGCATTTAATATACAACTGATCCCATGTACTTAGAACCATATAGCTAATGCTTTGGCTCAAGCAGCTAGCACTTTGCAACCCCTGTCTTTGTTTGGCCTCAAGAAGTTCACTGTGGAGTTGACTTCTATCCGATCTATTCTAGACAATGTCCCTCACTTCTAGGTATTCAATGATGATAAACATATCCTGAAATTCATTACCAGTTCTGACATGTTTGCAACACAAATAATTGATGAAGTTGATCTAGAAGAAGCTGAATTAGATATAGAAGGAGTCATCAACCTCAAAACCAACACTATTCCATGAGGTATGCTTCAGCTTGAGCACATATTTGATTTGGATCAGATTAGAGATTAGGACCAACAAGCAAAGAAAGAGTCCATAAATAACCAATGTGATGTCCACAACCTTGGAACATCCGAGGAAATCAAAAATGTTTTTATTGGAAAGGTTTGTACTACAAAAGAAAAGAAATGAATTGTGGATGCTTTACGGAAGTATCACACTATGGTGGCATGGAGCTATGAATACTTGAAGACCTATGATAATTCCATCATCACACATACCATCCCTCTCAAGCTTGATGTGTGGCCATTTCGACAGAGACAACATCTTATCAATGCTTTATTGGAGCCCATCATCTACAAGGAGGTACAAAAACTAATTTAAACAAGGATTATCTTCCCAGTCAGGTACTCCACATGGGTGAACAACTTGGTCCTGGTGAGGAAAAATAATGGAGAAATTAGATTGTGTGTGGACTTCCACAATTTGAATAGATCCTCAGAGAAGGACAACTATCCAGTGCGTTCATTAGATGAGGTATTGTAGATTTTCAATGGTTCACAAATGATATCCTTTCTCGATGGCTATTTTGGATACAACCAAGTTATGGTGCAGTATGAGGACCACCATAAGACAACATTCACCACCAAGTGGGGTACCTTTTCCTATAGATGAATTCCATTTGGGCTTATCAATGTCGGTGCCACCTTTCAGTGCACCATGGGAATTTCCTTTAAAGACTTGATTGGAAAGTGCATCATCATCTACATGGTTGACTTAACCGTGTTTTCAAAGAAATAGAGTGATCATGTCTCTAATTTGTATAAAGTCTTCTAGAGGTGCAAGGAATTTGGAGTTTCCCTTAACCCAAAGAAATGCATCTTCACAGTCACTGAAGGGAAATTGCTTGGGCATGTTATCTTAGAATGAGTCATCTCCATTGACCTTGAGTGCATTTAGTCCTTATTGAAGATTTAGTTGCCAAGAAGCAAGAAGGAATTGAAATATTTCTTTGGAAAGATTAATTTCGTTAGAAAATTCATCACAAGCTTTGCTGAGATCGTCAAGACACTTAATGCTATGCTGAAGCAAGATGCTAAAATCTAGTGGACTCCAGAAGTAAAGCAATATTTTGAGGAGATCAAGAGGGCCATCATTGAAGCAACTATTTTAGTTAGCCTCGACTATCTGAAGCCATTCTACATTTATTCATTTGCTTTAGATCACTCATGTGCTAGCATTTTGACTTAGAAATACAATGATGGAAATGAGCACCCTATCACCTTCATGAGTTCTCCCTTAAAAGATGTTGAACTAAGATATCACAATGTGGAAAAGAAAGCATACGCCTTTGAATGAGGGGTTAAAAATTTTAGGCATTACATCTTACACAATAAGGTGTTTACCATTGTCCTCGATCCTGCAGTGAAGATGTTGCTCATGCAAAATGAGCTGGGAGAACGAAGAGATAAGTGGGTTACCCTATTGCAATAATACGACATGGAGATTCAACCCATGAAGTTGGTCAGAGGACAAGCACTCCTAAATGATTACTGAGGTAGTAGCTGATGTAGGACCTAAACTTATGGTGCAACAATACCAGCTTAAGGATGTTTCCCCAGGGGAGTGGTATGATGACCTAGTCTATTATTTGTTGAACCACAGGTGCCCAACTAGCTTGCAAGGAGTTCAAAAGTGTGATTTTAGGCTGAAAAGAAACAACTACATGCAGCAGGGATCCATCCTGTACAAGAGGAATCATGAAGGTATCTATCTAAGATGCCTTGGAAAAGAAGAATCTGACCAGGTTCTAAAAGATTTTCATCACAAGTATGACACCGGTCATGGATCAGGTCCTTCTACCATGCATAAAATATTACAAGTAGGGTATTATTGGCTAATAGTTTTCAAGGATGCTCACAACCATGTTTGTATGTGCGACATATGTTAGACCGCTGCAACCAGAGAAAAGAACATTGCTGCCTCGTTGCAACCAGTTCTAGAGGTGAGACCGCTCGTGCAATGGGGTCTCAACTTCATTGTTCTTGTAACTCCACCATCATCTACAAGACACAGGTACATTCTAACTGCTTCCAATTATTGCACTAGATGGATAAAATCCATTGCATGTAGGCAATGCACAACTGAGGTAGTTACAAATTTTCTTGAAAGTTTCATTTTAAATTGATTTGGTTGTCCCTATGCTTTAGTGTGGGACAATGGCCCTACATTCTCCTTGCTTAATTTTTCCAACTGGGCCTTTGATTATGGAATTGCTCTTAAATTCTCATCCAACTATTACCCCCAGGAAAATGGCCTAGCAGAATTCACCAATAAGAATCTGATCACTGTAATAAAAAAATTGTTTGACAAGAATCCCAAGTACTAATAGACCTAGGTTCATTTTTCCCTTTGGGAAAATTGCACATGCCACAAGGCTGCCCTTGGAAATTCCCCATTCCATCTGGTTTATGGCCTAGAGCCTATATTCCCAATCCACTTGAAGAATCCCACCCTCTAGTTTATCAATGAATTTTATGAAGGAGGGGATCGTAGAGAATCTCACTTGGCTGAGTTGTTACATTTCAAAGAAGTACGTGATCATGCAATAGAAATTTTTTCCAAACATCAGGGCATAGTCAAGATATGGTTTAACTATTGAGCCAAAGTCAAAGCCTTTAGAATCATAGATCTAGTCCTATGTTGGGACAAGACCCATGAGAGGAAAGGGGGACATGATAAATTTGACAAGCTTTGGCTTGGCCCTTTTCAAATAGATGAAATCCTTGGAGACAATGCCTTATGACTAAAGATCCTAACTGGTGAAGACGTCTCGTTGCCTGTCAACGGGAAACACCTAAAGCATTACTTCCAAGCCTAAGCTTTTTTAGAGATTTTCTTGTAAATATTTGTACATAGGTTAGAGTAGGTTGATTTTGGTTTGATTTCATCTCATTACTTTGTGTCACCTTTGTTTTGCTTGTTTCCTGACTCTTTTCTTTTGACGAGGATGTTCTTCATTTATGTTGTGGTGATCGTGCTCATTCAACAAATGGTTCACTTTGCTTTCCACTCTTAGTGTTCTATGGCTAAATATTCACTCTCAATCATTCGTCCTTGATAGCTACCTTAGAATTACTTCCTCATTTGAACTCTACCTTAGAAATTGACCCTTGGTTGAATCCTTTTACGTTCATCTCAGATCCAAAATGAAACTCATATTAATGGTCTCTAAAGGGTTGTACAGTAGATGCTATGATGACTTAGTGAGTGAAAAATCTTAAGTCACTCCAGTGACTACTTTGGCTCCCAAACTCATCATAGGCTTCAATGCTTACATGGTTGAGCAAAAAGATAAAGTGTGAAAAGAAACATCAAAAGAAAGAAAAGAAAAGAAGATTCTAAAATCAAGCAACTATATGGGTGTGTGAATAACTCTACTGGGGCTATGGACACTCGACTGGCAGTAGACCAAATTCGTGGGATCACAGTGACAAATCTGCTGGGGCTATGGACACTTGACTAGAAGTAGGCCAATGTCTAGGTTACTTTTAGTGTTGGATGATTCATGTAGCTTGCTTAGTTAAATTGACCGCTGTCTCTCACAATTTCTAAGGAAAGGAAATGAATTCACTACACACATACTTCTGAGATGTTTTGTAGGTTGAATCGACTAAGGATCTCGTTCCCTTAGTTCAGTTTTGGAAGGTGGCCCCTGGTCCATGAAACTAGAGATTTTGGGTTCTGAATGAATACTTATCCTCAGAATGATTGAGAGCATTCCCTACCAGAGTCACCATTTGTTGTACCCTTAGCACACACGCCCCGTTTGGAATGGGGACCCTCTCTTTCCTTTGCTTTGACAAGTTGTTTTTTGTCGTCTCATTTTGCATGCCCCTTGTTTTGGTGTACCAAAATGGTTAGTGAGTCCTAAAGAAGTCCTCTTAAATTGACCATGTTTCACCCCCTCAAATTTTCCTGGTTGTAAGTCTTTGTGGGTTCCCATCAGGTGTTTTCCTTAGTGCTTTAAATTTAGCATCCCTAGCACTCATCCGAGCCCACCCTTTAGGGTCTCCCCTATCAGACTTTTTTCACCTCTTCATCCTCCCTTATGGCTTTCATCTAGAAACTTTCCACCCATCAGAACTCGGTGTTCCCGATGCGGTTTGATCTATGCTAAACTTCAAAATTCCCAATGCCCAGTGAATTTCCACCAGTTGGAACCCAACCCCTTTAGTGTCATTTGATCATCACCAATCAATTAAATGGCTATCTATCAACGAAGGCTCAACCATCAGATCACGGTGCCCCCGTGACCATTTTTGAATTTGTAACCCACCAACCTTGGGTCATTCATATGGAAATTTAATGGTTACGTTTAATGCCTCCTTTTCTATATATAGCTGGCTCTAAACTATCATTTTCACATGTCTATTTGATCAGAGTGAATCAGAACCAATCATAGAGCCATCTCCTCGTGCCACCTACAAACCTGATGAGTGTCGCTGTCGATCCAACGTGTTTGCCAACTGATTTGATCACCTCCTTCATCAAGATCTTGAGTTGAGTTGGTCATCTGCACCCTGCCAACTACAAACCTGATGAGTGTCGCTGATGATCCAACATGTTTGCTAGCTGATTTGATCACCTCCTTCATCAGGATCTTGAGTTGAGTTGGTCATTAGGATCTTGAGTTGAGTTGAGTTGAGTTGGTCATGTTTTCCATTGATTTCTTGTAAAATGAATGAATTGAAAGAAGAAAACACATGCCCTAGATAGAGAAGAACAAGGCACCCAAAACCCATGTGATAGAAACTTGAAAAACCTTCAAAATCACCTACTAGAAAGCCGCAAAACCTTGTGCTCTCGAAAATGTTCTTCGGCCAGAGTGTTCACGCTCTTTGATCCCATGCCTCCTCATCACCATCACAAACACTTGAAAACAAAGGTAACTTCCAGACGGTGGACCTCACTATCAGGTCCGCCATCGCAAGAGGAATCCACCCTCTTGTCGTTGAAACTTAGCAAAAACTCACAAACTAAAACTTAGCCCAACAGGCTTCTTGGGTCCATGACCACGGGACTCCATCCGCAAGGCTTTGCTCATAGCCCATTGTCCCAGGCGGCAGTCCAATCCCAACCTTCCGATGCTTCAGACCCCTACTCCTTTTTTTCTGGTGGATTTCATTAGCAAATGATCGAGTGCTTTGTATCCTCTGGGTCCCACATTGTAGACTTTCATTCAAGGGTTGTTGTGCCAAACCTTTGCAGCCATTGGCATCTGTCTTCCCACCCTTCAGGTTCTACTCATTCGGCAGTTGTTTGAAATGCAAAGAGAAAACTATTGAGTACTTAACCTCCTTCGGACCCCTGGTGTCGGGTCTCCGTGATTAGGACTCTGTTCCATTACTATTGTAGCTTTAGGGAAAATTGTACTCATCCTCTCAGCCATTGGAACTTGACCTCACCTTGGTCGTAGAACTTTTGATTGAGTGAACGCAAGGTAAAGGACTATGCCTTCATCTAGACCTGACTCTTTGGTTTTCTCCAATCGGAGCTTCAACCGACATCCGCTATCCTTAAGCGGAAAACACCCAGTTTCTTTTGGCCTGAAATGCCCAAGTTGTCAAGAGGGATATTGACCATCTTCCAGACCCACAGGTCCCACCAGTCGAAACTCCTACCCTAGAATGCCATCTAACCAGAGCCATTTCAAATGGAAAACCTTAAATGAGAAAGCTCCTCTTTGGTTCCAATCACCCAGAAGGTGATCCAAATGCCCTCTAATCAATGAATTGACTTCGACCCACATATTGAAACAAGGCCCTCTCAGTGGACCCTTAAAAATTGATCAAACACAAAGGTGGGTCATCTTTCCCTAATTTTCGTCCCTATTGCAGCAACTCTAAAATAGTTGTCAGGCCAGGGAAGTCCAACCCCTGGCTTATATGTTAGATTTCTCAAATGCTGAATTATCCAATCTAACTCCGTTTACATGGATTTGGCCAATGTTTCCATGTTTTCGTGCTCAAATATGCTCACCTCTCTTTTTCTCACAAGATATATAGAATTAGGTGCAGGACCTTCAGGAGGGGTTGTGGAGAAAGATAAAGGAAAGAAAACTAAGGCACTCTGTGGAAAAGAAGATACAGACTAGATGAAGTATCAGTTCCAAGGGGAACCTTTGAAACCCAAAGTCACTTCAACTTGGAAGGAGGTCACAAACACAAACATCGAACAAGAATACATTGATGAATTTAAGTAGAGAGTCTCAATCAACCTAAAAAAAAAGAATGCAAGAAATATCAGAAGCAGTGGGTTTGCTAAATCTATGGGCTTTCCTCCTACCCTTGTCACCCCTAAGCTTGTTATGGCATGCAGGGAGGCCTATCAAGAGGAAACCATAACCATAGTAGATAGAGATGGAAATGTTTTGGCTGACATCTTTGCTAAGGAAATAATGAGGACTTTTCATATCCCTACCTTCGAGGAGATGGAACTTCCCACCATGGAGGATGGAAAAGCTATGTGGGATCAAGACCCTCTCAAGTGAAAAAGACTCATTAATCAGTACTAGTTGAAGGAGAAGAGGGGCAATGCTGCAAAGGTTCCCCAGGAACTCTTTCACAATGGATTTTATGAAGATTACCATGATTTGGTGACCCTAATAAGATTACATGAATGGATGCTATACTTCATTGAATAGATTCTCTGTGGAGAAAACAAGTTTTACTGGGTAGGGATAATCAGTGACCGCTTCCACAAGCAATTTATGGCTGTAAAGAATAGCTCTAGGTTTTACATGACCTCCTACTTGATCTATTCACTAGCCGAACAAGTGCAGTATAGAGGTTTGTTTAGAGCTCCGAATGAGGAACTAGGCAAGGAGTTGAAATTCTATGACAAGTACCCTCAACTACAATTCAGAAACTTCAAGAGGGATTACTCTAGGGTTAATGACACTTCATAGGTCATATTATCAGATTGCTCGAGGTGACTTCAAGAGGAGAGTCTCCCATAGTGCCAATGAATTTTTGAAATATTTTTCCTTCCTTTTCATCTAGTACCCGAAGTCCACCTACATTCATGCTGAAGGCTTTTCAAAAAGTCCAAACAAGTTGTCCCAGTATCCTAATGACCGGATAATATTGCTAGAGCTCTCTCGACAACTATGACATGTACACACCCTTTTGAGTAGCAAACATAGGGAAGGGATTCCTTATCCCCTCTCCTTTTCCCAAGGGCTATATGAACTCCATACCTCTCAGTGTGCCAAAAATTTAGAGAAGGAATTGGTTGAATACCATTTGAGACTCCACACTGCTCGACCACGAATGGACCCCTATGGCCATATCAAGAAGGCACTTGGAACCAAATATGCCCATCTACATAGCGTCAAAGATTTTTGGGCTAATTGAAAAGATGATAATGAAGTGCGAATGAGGCACTATATGTGGATGTTCACATATTTTGTAAAGAAGGTCAATCTATTCCCCATACCACATCAAGTAGAAGAAGATGAAAATACAGTGATAGATCATCAGTATAACACAGTCACCAACCTCCTATTTCCACTGATTGACTGGGATGAATAGGAGGTTGATGACCTCAACATTCTAACCAAGCCCATCAAGGCCAGAACAAAAGATCGGATTGACAGGAAAATTTCCCAATTGAAGCATAAAGGAGTCACTTTGACCTATGAGGGGCTCAAGAACGAGCCAAAAAGTGAAACAAATAGTGGGATAGTTGCTACCCCATCAGGAGAGACTTAAAATTCTCCTCCATCCACAAGATTAAGGAAGAGAAATGAGATTAATGAACAACAATCCAATCATAAGGTGTACGCGAGAAAGGCTTCGAAGGGAGAACCTTCCAAGAAGCATAAAAGATCGGGCAGTTTCACTGAAATACCTACTATTTAAGAGGATTCGCTCCATGAGGGAGAGGAAATGGAGGTTGAGCAACCAAAATCTTCATCTGCTACCAGCACTACTGCTTCCCCTACACCTACTTCCCAGGTGATGGTAGCTACTTCTCCACCTGTGGTGGATATCTCGGTCCACCTTGCCTCTTCTCCACCCATGGTGCAGGTTGTGACCATAGACTCTTCCTCCACCACCACTTCTCCACTTTCCTTTGCTTCCATGTCTCTGACTACATCATTACCCCTAGCCACAAAAAAATACAAATTCTCACACTCTCATTTCTAGAGACATTCTCCCGACATATGCAAAATGTTCCTACGAAGCTCTCTGAAGTATTGATGAATCCAACTATCCAAGCTACCCTTACACAGGTTCTAGCCAACATTGCTACCTCAACTCCTCTGAATGAACCACCAAAGATGAAAGCCACAATGAAAATATCTAAGGAGTGGGAAATACAAGAAAAAGAAGCCACAAAAGGGATTGAGGACGAAGCAAACGATTACCATGAACACCCATAACACCAGCATTTGTAGATTGATAAGGTGGTTTGCGAAGGAGAAGAAATAGATTTCTCCAAGAGTGATGAAGAAGAAGATGCCAATGCCAAGTATATTGTGGAGACCTTTGATGCAAACCTTGAGGAGGAATTTGCTCGACAATTGAAGGATGTTGGAGAGGAAGTGGAAAGGCCACCTTCTAAGGAAGAAAGAGAATCAAGTGATAAAATGGAAGACACTAAACTTCCAACTAGGGAGCATGATGAAGTCCCCAAGCATGATAAAGAAATTCCTCTCTCGGCAAGACAAGAAGAACAAGAAAAGAAAGAATAAGATGTGCCACCTTAGCATGAGGAAGAAGAGAATAAAAAAGAAAATAAACCCGAAGAAGAGTCTAAAATAGGTAGGCCTGAGATAGAGTCTCACAGAGAAGAACATACTGAGGAACATAAGCATGGGCCAAAAGAAGTGGAGAAGACCTACAAAGAAGAGGACAACCCCAAGAAATGCACACCCACCAAGTCCTCAATCAAAGACATAGTGTTCATTTGGGACTTTGATGAAGAAGAGGGAGAAGACATGAGGATGAAGCAAGAAGCTCCAGGAGGTAAAGAAATAAAATGCAAGGACGAAGAAGAAGGTGATCATTAATCACCCAAGGGAGAATCTCAGATTCCCAAGTGGTTGGAAAAGTAATTAAAGAAGAAGACCTCGACTCCTAGAGATCCCAAGGCAAGACTCGAAGCTATCTTAGCTCAAGTACAAGTCAACACGAAGAAAGAAAAGAAGCCTAAAGTTAGATCCAAGATGACCATGGATGCTTCTGGGTCTAGGACTGTACAAATTGCCATGCCAATTGTTGGGAAGAAGAGATAAGTTACGATGTCTCCACTATCAACTTGGGAAAAACCACCAAGGATCAGAAGATAGATCACCTCCAGGAGTTGGTTGCCATAGTGGTGCATTTGATGTAGAAGGACAAGGTCTCCAAGGAAGAACTCAAGGAAAAACTAGCTAATTTGACTGACTATATTTAGCAATGGCCATTAGTAGAAGAGCTCCCCACCACATCCTCGGTGCCACCACAAATTTTTCCAAGGAGAAAATTGAAAAACTAGAGAAAATAAAGAGCTGGACTAAGACTACGAAGGATTGGTTTTGACAGGTCATGTATGTTGGGAACATGGGAATTAGTTGTGTTGTCAGGACAACAAATAAATTCTTAGAATTACAAAGACACCTTGAGGGCACGAGGAAGTTTTGCACTAACTTCCTAGGGATATATGGGTCCAATTACCCTAAAATTGAGGCCATCCTTAAGTTGCCACAAAAAACATGGGAAAAAGAACTTGCACTGATAGAGGACGATCACTAGCTGGTGGATATGTGGAAGCTAAATTTAGATCATAGAAAAGAGATACTAGAACAAGTGCTCCACAAGGTGGAACCTGACATTGATTGGGCAAAGGACATTAGGACAGATTGTGTTCAATATTTGAAATTAATGATAGGTTATGGCAAGCCCGCCATTGAGATTGATCCAAAAAAGATAAAGCCTTATTTCTAGAAGAATATGGAAGATGGAATGTTAGGCGAGCTTACCATAGATTTCATGAGTTTTACTGCTTGGGTTTTCACCCAATCTAAACAAGTCAGGGACAACACTGCTATGTATGATGGAGATTGGGATATGCTCATAGGATGATCCAGGCAATGAAACTACCAAGTGTCCAACCTAACATAATGGAGATTGATAAGCTCCAAGCATTAATCAACAAGTTGATGGAGTATTCCACATTGAAGAAGCAAGAAGGAAACTAAATCATTGATGACAAGCTCCTCACAGAATAGCTACAACATAGGAAATTAGCAAAATACAAAAATGCTGCAGTACTATCATATAAGGATGAAATAGGGAGAAGACAAAGATGTATTTTAAAATTGTAATATATTTGGGGGTAGGTGAAACCCTAGTTTGTAGTGAATCTTGGCCACACAATGCAAATCAATCTTGTCCATTCATTTTTGTTTTTGAACACTATAAATAGGGGGTCTCCTCTCATTTTCAAGAGAGAGTTGAGTTGTTGTAAAGGCATGCTGCATAAATTTTAATAGAAGTTCATTGGCTTTTAGTGAATTCTTGACTTTATTTGCATGTTACATGGTTCATCTACCATAGTTAGTTGATTGAAATAGATTTACTTTGTTGTTCTTAATGGTTTTATATTACTTTGATAGATTAGTTAATGTTGTTCAATGGCTGTGTAGACTTTTGTTATGTTGATGCCTTTCTTGTCCATACTTTTTACTATTTACTAATGATAAATAGCCTTGTAAATTTAGTTTGGGTATAAACTCAAGCTGCTCCAAACTTCTATCTTTTATTCATGCATGTTTATGGTGAATGGATGGTTGAATATTTACAGTCCTTATAAGTTTGCATAAGTTTCATGATATTGTGAGTCAATCTGGTTAAGTGAAATTTTGTTTTAAGGAACCTGTCCATAGTAGAACCCTCCATGATCACTGTTCATTGCTAGTTTCAGATCTAGAAACTTCTTCTCTTCCCTACTCTTTTCCTTCTTTATTAATAAGTATCCTATGCTAAGGTTCATCGCACATTGTAAATCCAAATCTTAAGATAAAATAGGAGTTTAAGACTGCTATTCAAACCTACAGCAAACGACACTCTAACTTCCCATCTCAGGAACTCCATTTTAAGATTCACCTCATCTCCAGCCAAACTTTGTAAGCTTCCCTCTGATTACCAGAAAAATCACATCAAACATCAACTAAGAAATTCCATGTATGTCATGACCTGACACCCAAGAGACGTTGGGGTAGCGATTGGTAATTTGCTTGCGACTTTCTACCTTTCAAGAGAGATAGTGCACCTACGCATTGCCTGTGTTGAGAAAGTGTACATAACACCCATAAAAAAAAAGGTATTTTGAAATGCTAAAGTATTTTTATGTCCAAATAAATCACACATGCACTAATTTTTGTTGTAGAGTACATATTGAGTTTTCTGACCATTATGATGTTTGTCATTGTATATGTGTAGATATGCATACTAACAATGTTTTGCAGGAATGTAACATAAGGCCTCCACCTAAATCCTCAAGGGGATTCTTATCTTCCATTTTATGTGAAAGAGAGGATGATCAAATTTTTTACAAGTCATGTTTGGATGGCACATGTGATCATTGTGGTGGCATGAAACATTTTCCAATTTTCCAACACATGACTAGTACACACATAATTGGAGACAAAATTGTCAAATTTGCAAAATATAAGATAGTGGCCTACATTCTAAAAGATGGGAAGGAAGCAAAGAAGTGTGAATTGGTTAGTGATAAGATTCCAGTATATCAGTTTATGGGAATTTTTCATGATCAAGTGGTGTATGAGTATGTAAGGCATACACATGAAGCTCAATGGTTGGACTCATAGTTCAAGTTATGCAAGGATACATTTCCACTTCATAGCATCATTTTAGTTGTTTACTTTGTGGAGAACTACACACTTCAACCACATAACAAGGTGCAATCACAGTACTACAACTCCACATAGGTTGCTATATTTGTGCATATATCATTCATTCATGCAAATGATAGTACAGAGGATAACAAGAAAGTATTGAGGGAGTATCACTTTTACATCAATGATGATCGCACACATTCTACTGAGTTTGTGCAAGGTTACTTTCAGATGTTCTATATTGATCTGGCTAGCAGGGGCATATCATTCAGTCAACATATCATATGGTCAGGTAACTGTACATTGCAATTCAAGAATGCTAGAATGTTTTATTGGTTGAGCAGGATGCATAGGATCAATGGTGTTCAACATATATTGAACTTCTCAGAGGTTGGGCATGGAAAGGGGGAGAATGATGGAGCAGTTGCATGCATCAAAAGAGCCCTAGCACTAAAAGAGTTAAAGTACAAAGAAAATGTAAAGTTGACAGATGCAAGATCAATTATTGAGTGGTGCAATAATGTAATGGGTC
Organism: Sequoia sempervirens; assembly: GCA_007258455.2. Taxonomy (NCBI): domain Eukaryota; kingdom Viridiplantae; phylum Streptophyta; class Pinopsida; order Cupressales; family Cupressaceae; genus Sequoia; species Sequoia sempervirens. The sequence continues at coordinate 1,187,288,183 of VDFB02271358.1, forward strand.
TAGGTAGTGAAGGTAATTCTTTAGTTCATAGATTTTTTTCATTTAGTAGATGATACTAACATTGCAAAATATGAGGATTGTTGTATAGTAATAGGATCGAGTGAGCTACACTCTTTTAGAAGCTCCAATGTAGGTACATGCACTATCCATATGCGAAAGATGGCATGCTTTTGTTCTGCATGTACACTTAAAGCATAGAATGATTGCGAGTCAATAGAGTGGGTTGACGAATGGTCTATAAGAAGTCTAACCCCACTTGAAACTTATTAGCTCCTAATGGCACTAAAAATCATAGAGATGCAATCATCCATTGACTTTGATCATTTATCAGACCTTGTAGAACCAGGTAATATATCTTACTTATAGGTTTTATTTTGATGTTCATTAAATAGATCTAACAAGATGAACATATCAATACATGGAACATTTATGTGGTGATTGCAGATGAAGACAATGAAGAGGGTACAAATTATTACCTGTGTTGTAGTATTGAGGCCAAAAAGAAATTGGAGGCCCCAATTATAGATGGAGAAAACATAAAATATCCTACATGTTCGATGGTTGTTACTGGAACATGGCTTAGAAGGTACCCAGTTAAGAATATTGCATTTTGGTTGTTTGAGGACTTTGACATGCATTGGAAGATTCTTCACTACTCGAACCTTGTCGTTGCCACCAACATTCATTTGATCAAATATAAGGGTAGACTTGCGAAACAAGAACTTATGGAAAGTGTGTGAGTCCGACCACGAGACAATACTTGACATAATAAAGAGTAGAGCAGACCCAGATGGTTCCTTGGATTGATTTGTAAGTATACACATTGAATTTGTAAAGTCATGTTATTGATCACTGCTTTTTTTCAAGCGTTTAAGTTTGATTGTACAAGGGTTTGCAAAATTGCACTATTGTTAATTTGAAAAATGATGATTATATGCTGCTCTCTATTGACCACCTTTAAGTTGGTATTCTCTATTGCTGTTTGATGTCATATGCATTTAGGGCTACCATTGATGCATTTGTGACTATAGGTTATACTTAAGTTTTTCAACTTAAGAAAAGAACAATGTTGGTTGTTGGTGCAAGTGTTCAGTGGTATGAGAAACATCAGTTGCTAGTGCATTTTCTGGTTCTCAATATTCTCTTTCTTTTCCATTTCATAGATTTCTTGGATTCTTATATGCTCCATGTTTTATGTTGAGGGTGTTAGTGATACATTTGAAATTTATACGTATGATCATCGGGAGATGAGAAAGTAGCGAAAGATGGGCCACATCACCATTGTAGGACTTCAACTGATCTACTTACAACATGCATGAAGGTGATAATAGATCTTGTTAGAAGGTGTATGTCTGGCATTATTCAGTTATTGGTATTTTAATGATTTTTATGTGAGTCCATGTCTAAAATTTTTAGGCTTTTGTAGGATTGTTGTGGACCAAATTCTAGTGACAGTACACAACCATGTAGAGGCTACTACCCATGTGTTTCCAAGGGAGCAAGGGGAGTACATGTTGTGAAGAATGTTGGAATGCAAATAACTAGGCCACCTGAGGTGGATTAGAGAAAATAAACTGGGCAACAACTCCTTTTGTTTCTTCATGTACAATATATTTCATGATGTGGGCTACAAATGGGAGGATTATTTCCCTGCATGTATTGCTACAAATATTGAGAAATGGGAGGATTTTCAAGATGTTCTTCCATCACTATTGCACTATTTGTTATTTCTTTAGTGTATTTTTTGATATACAAAAATTATCAGAAATTAATACATGTAAATGTGTATACTCCTTAATATATGCCTCAATTAAATGTGTATAGTACACTTAAAGTTAGTTGTAATGGTTTATGGTTTACATTTAAAGTTGTCATTGGAAGTTTAAATTTTAGTTGGGTCAGTTTGATGGTTATTCTTGGTTGTGGGAGGTTAAATATAACCTCTTGGGTTGATGAGAAAGGTTGTTGATCATTTTTTATGAAGAAATCAATTAAAACTCTCACTTTTTTGTGTTGTTTTCTGAAAATTTGCTGCTCTCTTGCTCTGTACGGTTCCATACAACTTGTCTTCAATCCAAATTGCATATGATTTGAAGGATATATGTGTTAGCTTCATTTTCGATTTGGAGTGAAGTAATTTCATTGTGTTTTAAGAATTTTATTGCAATTTTACTCAAGGCGGGTCTATATAGTCAAGATTAAGGTTTTGAAGGCATAAAATGAAATAGTGACTCATTCCACCTATTGTAAACTATTGTGGCTTGGTGGAATGGATCCCAAATAGTAGGACTAGATGTAGGAATAATATTTAGGCATAGGAAGTGAAGTTTGTGAAGTTTAAGTGGGTGCCCTAGTTGAATTTCTTGAGATTTTACTTGAAAGGTGATGGCTACAAGTAAAGTTTTGAATAAAATGCAGTGGTAAAAGATTGGAAAAGGATTAGGAAGAATATGCAAGAATTTTGGATGTCTATGAGATGTTTGGATGGTTATTGTGAGCATGGAAGGAAAATTGAGTGTTTGGGCATGTTGCCTAGTTGTCAAATTTGAGGGTTTTGAGTGAAATTTGATGGTTAGAGGATGGAAATTGTAGAAACTTTTAGGGGAAGCATATTTTGATGAACTTTCAAGCATGTGAAGAAATAACTAAAGGTGTTTGAGGCCTTGGTTGGTTTTGTAGAAGCCTAGAACAGTCTTTTTCAATAAACCCCCTTTGGAATGGCATAAAGTGAGGGTTTTGTAACTTGGTGTCTTGGTGAATGTTTTTCCTTCTAAAAATTATTGATTTGGTCTATTTGAGACCTGTGGAGAAGGTTTGAGCAGAGTTTTTCAATTGGGAAACTAATTGGATAGGTGTTACTTTGTAAATGTGTCCTTATGGTCTTTGTGAGCATTGTGACAAGTGGCTTCTTCTCCCACCCTTCACTCCACCTCGTCAACGTACGGTTCCTTAGCAATGCAAAGTAGGGAGGCAAATAGATTCTCAATCACAAAACAAAGATATTTCAAACACCTTTTGTTTCTTCAAGCCCTATTTTCACAGTCTCACCTAGCGTTCCCTTGTAGGTTTGCAACCTAGTTTCTTGATCATCACTTGCAAATTATTTGTCAAAACCAATAACCATCCATCATTTCAAACACCCTTTAATCCCTCACAAAAAATTTCTCTAGAAACCATGTGGTTACTTCAGACCAACTCCTTAATTCATGGCTTCTACACTATCCCAAATTGGCCAATTAGGCCACATTTACAAAACAATTGTACTCTAAACTATGAACCAACCACAAACACCTATGGATAGTCCTTTGTATGCTTATAAATCCTCAAAATCCACCATTTTTAATCAGAGAAGTTCCCTCTAACACCATTAACCATAAAAACCTCAATTTTGTTTATTTTAGGGAGGGTTTATTGAAATTCCCACTCCCACAACTTATCTCACCTTGCCAAAGCATCAAACATGCCTCAAATGACTTTCACAAGCTTAAAATACCCTCAAAATTTGTTTCCCCAAGGGTTTACTACAATTACCCACCTTAAACCATCAAATTTCACTAAAAACTCACAAATTTGACAACTAGGGCATCATGCCCACACTCACAAATGATCTCCCCTGCTCCAAAACTCAACACCTACACCTAATTTCATCCTAATGGACTCATTCCACCAAGCCACAATGACCGTTTTCCTTCCTAGTTTGCATTTTTGCAAACTTTCAACATTGCATTTTTGTGATTTCACATCATTTTGACAAATGTGCAACATGAACTCCTAAATGACCCCAAAACCAACAAAAATAGCTTATTACATTATAAATTGGTCTAATATGACCTTATTGAATGACAAAAAAGACTGTAACACCTAAACACCAAATTTTCATAATAAACTTGGTGCCCCTACACCACTTAGCATATAAAAGGAAGCTCATCACCTCCATTTTGAACATGCACAAGAGCTATCATAATTACATGTTGCTTAAATCTCATATCAATTATCCAAAAGCATGCCTTTGTCTTTACATCATCATTATCATAGCATTAGCATTATCATTATCATTGCATTCTCATTAGCATAGCATAGCAATCTCCTTAGCATTGTAGTTGTAGCTACTTCCATGTAAAATCATATCCTCATCTCCATCTTACCATCATGAATAGCTTCATCAATCTCATATACATAGCTTGCATTGTAGAAACAATTCACACTGTGGTGTAGGACACCATAGGTTTCATGATGTAGAAGAAGGTTAGATGTTAATATTTGTTTGGTTTTGTGCTAATTTGATGTAGTAAGGTCTTTCAAGACCACTTGTCATGTTTTGTCATATTTTTGAGTCACTTGGTAATAAGATATGAAAAGTTGTCATTTTGTAAAAAAAGTTGCAAAACTTTGCTATGCAACGTTGCATTTTTTATTTAAAGGAAATTTGAATTTGTGTGACCAAACAAACTATTCCAACATGTCCAAGTGGGTACGTTTACACTAAGCATGGTCCTCTTTCACACCCAAACATGTTGAATCGCTTTGAACTACATTCAGTCGATTGAATCCCTTAAGAGTCTGAAGTGCAAAATGGCTGCAAACTTCAACATGTCATTACTCAGACACTGTGATGCTTAAAAACTTCTCCTCTAAGCCTATGGGATTGCGTTGGGCCCCTCTACAATAACCTCTCTCAAATTTTTCTATCTCAGAGGCGTTTTCCCATGGTAGCGAGTTTTCATTTGGGGAAAAGTGGTCAAATGCAAGTAGTGCAAAGTTGCAAAGTGGTGCAAATTTTTTTCTGCAACTCATGTGACCAAACGAACTATTCCAAGGTGTCTAAGTGGGTACATTTATGCTATGCATTTTCCTCTTTCACATCCAAACACGTTGAATTGCTCTAATCTACATTCAACTGGTTGAATCCCTTAAGAATTTGAAGTGCAAAATGACTGCAAACTTTAGAATGTCATTACTCAAACACCTTGATGCTTAGAAAATTCTCTTCTGAGCCTATGAGATTTCATTGGGCCCCTCTAAAATAAATTCTCTCGATTTTCTCTATCTCAGAGGTGTTTTCCCATGGTGGTGATTTTTCGCTCAAAGAAAAAGTTGTCAAATGTAAGTAGTGCAAAGTTGCAAAGTGGTGCAACTTTCATTTTGCAACTCATGTGACCAAAAAAAATATTCCAATTCATTCAAGTGGGTATGTTTATACTAGGAATGGTCCTCTTTGGCACACAAACACGTTGAATCACTCTAAGCTACATTTAACCGGTTGAATCCCTTAAGAATTTGAAGTGCAAAATGGCTGCAAACTTCAGCATGTCGTTACTCAGACACCATGACCCTTAGAAACTTCTCGTCTGAGCCTATGGGATCATGTTGGGACCCTCTACAATAAACTCTCTCAGTTTTTGTTATCTGGGAGGCATTTTCCCGTGGTGGCAAGTTTTTGCTTAGGAAAAAAGTTGTCAAATACAAGTAGTGCAAAGTTGCAAAGTGGTGCAACTTTCGTTCTGCAAATCATGTGACCAAACAAACTATTCCAACACATCTAAGTGGGTACATTTATGCTAGGAATGGTCCTTTTTTTCACCCAAACACGTCGAATCCCTCTGAGCTACGTTCAACCGACTAAATCCTTTAAGAGTTCGAAGTGCAAAATGGCTGCAAACTTTAGCATGTTGTTACTCAGACACTATGATGCTTAGAAACTGCTAGTTTGAGCTTATGGAATCATTTTAGGCCCCTCTACAATAAACTATATTGGTTTTCTCTATCTCAAAGGCATTTTTTCGTGGTGGTGAGCTTTTGATTGGGGAAATTTTTTTCAAATGCAAGTAGTGCAAAGTTGCAAAGTGGTGCAACTTTCGTTCTACAACTCGTGTGACCAAGTGAATTGTTTCAACACATCTAAGTGGGTAAATTTATGCTAAGCATGGTCCTCTTTTGTACACAAACATGCTAAATTGCTCTGAGCTTCATTCAAATGACTAAATCCTTTAAGAGTTTGAAGTGCAAAATGGCTACAAACTTTAGCATGTCGTTACTCAGACACTGTGATGCTTATAAAATTCTCATCTAATCCTATGGGATCATGTTGGGCCCCTCTACAATAACCCCTCTCAGTTTTTTCTATCTCAGAGGCATTTTCCTGTGGTGGTGAGTTTTCGCTTAGGAAAAATGTTGTCAAATGTAAGTAGTGCAAAGTTGCAAAGTGGTGCAACTTTCATTTTCCAACTCATGTAACCAAATAAACTATTCCAACACATCTGAGTGAGTATGTTTATGCTAGGAATGGTCCTCTTTCACACCCAAACATGTTGAATCACTTTGAACTACATTCAACTGGTTGAATCCCTTAAGAGTCTGAAGTGCAAAATGGCTCTGTAAAATTCATCATGTCGTTACTCGGACACCATGATGCTTAGAAACTTATTGTCTAAGCCTATGGGATCACATTGGGCCCCTCTACAATAAATTCTCTTAGTTTTTTCTATCTTAGAGGTATTTTCCCGTGGTGGCGAGTTTTCGCTTGGGGAAAACATTATCAAATGCAAGTAGTGCAAATTTGCAAAGTGGTGCAACTTTCATTCTGCAACTCATGTGACCAAATGAACTATTCCAATGCATCTGAGTGGGTATGTTTATACTAGGCATGGTCCTCTTTTGAGCACAAACATGTCAAATCACTCCAGGCTACGTTCAACCGACTGAATCCCTTAAGAGTCCAAAGTGAAAAATGGCTGCAAACTTTAGCATGTCATTACTCAAACATCGTGACACTTAGAAACTTCTTGTATGAGTCTATGGGATCACGTTGGGCCCCTCTACAATAATGTCTCTCAGTTTTCACTATCTCAAAAGAATTTTCCCGTGGTGGCAAGTTTTTACTTGGGGAAAAAATTGTCAAATGTAAGTAGTGCAAAGTTGCAAGTCTACTTGAACATACCAAAAGACAAAGTATGGTTGTTTTGCAAAGTATATCAAAATAAATGACTATCTGTTGCTTTTAGGCTTCAAGTAGGTATAGATTACAAAACAAGTACCATAATTTCAACTCCCCAACCCCAAATAACCATGAACAGTCTTGTAACAGGTCATAAAACTTCTAAATCAACAAACTTTAGATCTCTTAAACCCTCCAGAGGCCACAAAATACAAACCCTTGAATTAGACTACACTATACTCAACCAAATGAGGGTTTAATGAAAGTATGCTTTCCAAACCTCATACCAACTTGCCACACCTTCAAACATGTTGGAATATGTCTGCAACAACTCTAGGAATTGTTTCCCAACCTCCTTGAATGCTTTTACACCTGATTCTAACTTGGAGCCATCATATTTTATGGAAAATTCAAATTTTTTTGAGAGGGCAGCAACAAAAAATTTGTTTCTAGACTTTGCTTGTATCTACAATCATTAACAAACTGAAAAACACTCTATATTAATCCACTCCATCGATTAGCAAGATCTAAATCGATGGAATGGTTGTTGATCCAAACTTTAGACTCTTAAACCCCAAATGGAGGGTTTCAATAGTTTTATTGTAAAGGACTCAAAACAGAATTCAAAACTCAAAGAGGTCTCTCCAAATTAATTTTAATGGATAACCAAGTCCCTATTCTACCAAATAAAATGGAATTTAAGGCTTGATGATGTTGTATTGACAGTACAAACTAGTAAATAATAGAAAACAACGTTGTAATTGCATAACAAAGTAATTTTATTCAAAACTTCTTCAAAAATACAAACTCTTTGATCTTTTGTATGCCTTCACAAGGCTCTTAAAAAGTTGTTTACAAAATATTTCTTGACTTCCCCCTCAATTACTAAGACTTTACAACTTCATGACTCTTCAACTTCTTGATTTTTTACAACTTGCAATTTTGCAATTTTGCAAATTTTGCACCTTTTGCAACAAATACAACTTTTTGCAATTTGTCCTCCTAGAAAACTAAAAATGACTTAAATACATTTAAAATGACCTTATCGTGACCTTTTTACATGTATTTCATGGTAAAGATTCAAACTTTACATAATTGCCTATTGGAGGCATAAAATGCATAAGTTGCTTTTGCGCCACATTTTTTCAACCAGTTCACTACCTTGACTATGCTACTACTTACTATTATGCTTTGATAGATTTTTTCCAAGCATCCATCGCTTGTTCAAAAGCACTTGTTGTAGTCTCTTAGCCATAGTAGCAAGACTGTGAACTGTTTGATAAAATGCTTTGGTAGACATGTATGAAAAATGTGGTAGCATAGACAAGGTAGTAAACTATTTGAAAAAATGCGTCAAAGAAATGTGGTCTCATGGTGATGGAATTCCATGACAATCCAAGGAATTTTCTTTTCATGGAATTCCATCACCATGAGACCACATTTCTTTGAGGCATTTATTCAAATAGTTCGCTACCTTGTCTATGCTATTGCTTACTATTATGCTTTGATAGATTTTTTCCAAGCATCCATAGCTTGTTTGAAAGCACTTGTTTTAGACTTTTAGCCATAGTAGCAAGGCAGTGAATTGATTGATAAAATGATTTGGTAGACATGTATGAAAAATGTGGTAGCATAGACAAGGCAATGAATTGTTTGAAAAAAATCCTCAAAGAAATGTGGTCTCTTGGTGATGGAATGCCATGACAAGCACATTTAGACCACATTTCTTTGAGGCATTTTTTCGAATAGTTCACTACCTTGTCTATGCTATTGCTTATTATTATGCTTTGATATATTTTTTCCAAGCATCCATAGCTTGTTTGGAAGCACCTATTTTAGGCTTTTAGCCATAGTAGCAAGGTAGTGAACTATTTGATAAAATGCTTTGGTAAACATGTACAAAAAATGTGGTAGGATAGTCAAGGTAGTGAATTGTTTAAAAAAATTCCTCAAAGAAATGTGGTCTCATGGTGATGGAATGACATGGAAATCCATAGCAATTTGCATGTCATGGAATTCCACCACCATGAGACCACATTTCTTTGAGGCATTTTTTTCAAGCAGTTCATTGCCTTGTATATACTATTGCTTGCTATTTTGCTTATGATATATTTTTTTCCAATCATCCATAGCTTGTTCGAAAGCACTTGTTTTAGGATTTTAGCCATAGCAACAAGGCAGTGAATTGCTTGAAAAAATGCTTTGTTAGAAATGTATGAAAAATTTGGTAACATAGGCAAGGCAGTGAACTATTTGAAAAAATACGTCAAAGAAATATGGTCTCATCGAATGCCATGATAAGAAAATTCAATTGGCAACTGCTCCTAGTTATTAGTTATGCAATGTGAAGCAACTGCATAACTACTTAGGTTAACTTTGTAAAAAATATATTGTAATTGAGATTTTGTCATCTATCAACATCTAGTTATTAGTTATGTAGTGTGAAGTAATGCTTTGACTTTGAAAGATGTGCAATGCAATGTAATCAATGATATGAATATAAACTACAAAATCTATTTTTTATAATTCATTAGTTAAAATCTTTATTTTACTTGTTCTCTATATCTCCACATGCTATAAAAAATAGTTTTTATCTCTTGTTCTACAATTTTTTACTTTTTTTTTTTAAATATGATTTTTTCCTGATTTTTTCAAAAACTCTTATACTTTTGGTTTTTCGATTTTTTCCCAAAAGATTTTTGCTACTATGCATTGGAAGCATGAATCATACACATGAATACATGCAATATACATGAAGTATACATGTGAATAAGTGAAGCATGCATGCAAATAAGTGAGGTACAAGTAATTGAAACATTCCAAAGGATACAAACTACCAGGAATAGAGCTTATTTACACAATACACTTTAGATGGAGCTTATTGAGCAATCAACGGTAATTAATTAAGCATTATATGTAAACAAAATCCCTGCCTACAACATTCAAGCATATAATTTACACAATACACATGATAACATCATTCAAGAATGGCAGTAGCAAAATAAGATTTTTTTTAATCAAAAATCCGTAAGGCTATACAATGATATATATTGATAAAAGTATATACAATATATCCAAAAAATCCATACAAGCTAGTACAAAGGAGCCATATGGACATAAAATTTCATGTATATATCGATAGTACAAAACATATGTTCCAAAATGCCACATAGGCATACAACAAATGACCCTAATACAATCATTTCCCTCTAGGGCAAGGAAATAGATCTCGTGCTACCTTCAAAATTTAGCTAGATGGAGTGACTGTTGGTTCTCTTGTCTTTTGAATACGCTTGCTAGTCCTCCTCTCTTCACTCTGGACCTTCAATTGATACAATAAAATGTAAAGATATTAATACATAGAAATTGAATTGTGGAATGACATATAACAAAATATAATCGCTTACTGCATACATATAGTCATCATGCGCATTTACAACATTACCACCTCCACGATCTGGAGTGACAACCACTTGTAGCAACCATCAAGATATAAATTAAACTACATAAAAGTATCGTGAAAATTTTCTATAATAGACCATAAAAGAGAAAATATAATGTCAAATCGACTAATCTGTTGCATACCTCTCTCAATGGATTAGAACTGATTATTGCTACAACAACTCCTTAGTCCATCATGCCACTAACTTCACCAAGGTTGTCTGATGTCCCATCTACAAATAGTAGGGTGAACTATTAAATGTTAATGGGATGGGATTAGGAAGGAATAAAGGAACAAAAAGTGAATTAGGAGAAGATAATGTGACACGATCAAGGAATGCAAATGCAATGTTTGTGTTTCTCATCAATTTTTTAGATTTGTATATGCAAAATTATGAAAACTAGCTAACATTGTTTTACAACACCATTAATAAATAAAGGTTACCTAAGTGTAAGTTGTTTGAGGAAATGAATTGTGAGGTGTGGAGGTCGAAGGTCCACTAGGAAATTGTTTGAAATCCAAAGCATGTTATGAGAAAAACATTCAAATATAACATTCAACTGTTCAAATGCAATAATAATATCTTTAATACTAGTTGCATACTTGTGGACTCAACATTGAGAATGAATACGGGTCTGAAGGAATGGGGCACGTCTTATGAACACTCCAACCCTAAAATTTCATCACATCAAAATTCTACTAATTTACTTATTCTTAAATTTCAAAATATAATTTAATAAACAACATTAAATGAACTTGTTGAATTTTACTTGAGTGTCAATGCTAAATGTATCATTAAACAAATCATTTGTGAAATCCATTACCTCTGTAACTGATGTAGGTTGTGTAGCTACATCCCGAACACTCTGATAATCGTATGTGAAAACTGCACCACAAGTGCTACAATGGTGGGGTGGAGCTTGGGGTCTACATGTCTCTTCTACACCAAGCTATACTAGAGGCCTCACACACTGTAAAATGGTCTGGGTGAGTGATCCAATTGACTCCAGTGTGTTCAACTTTACACTATCCAAGTAACAATGGAAGGGATGATGACATGCTCCACCATGGGTTTGCCCAAGGGTCTCGGTGGCAACTGTGGATTACGTCGTGCATCAGGTCTATCATGTGTGGATCCCCCACCTCTACCTTGAAAGTCTAAGATGTCAAAATAATTTGGCATCTTATTGAGGACAAACTCACAATAGAGTTTCCTCAAAAAGTATTATGGTACCTCATGGTTATTGCATGGAGGTTGGTCAAATACCATCCACCATCGCTCCCAAAATTTATTTTTAATTAACTCATAGTGGCACCAATGGATGGGGAACCTCCTACATTCATGATACAAAGGTGTGTAGGTTTTCGGGTCTGTAAATAGGGCACACAAGTTAGCTTTGCTAATTTTTTATTTTTTAACATTTGCATATGACAAACCACTAGCATAATATTGTCTCATCTAATGCTTCTTATTTGACCAAAAATGTATTTTCTCGCTCATTTCTCCTACATGAGATACAATTGACTTCAATGATTCAACAATCCCTCTCCTTTAAGGGTGGGTTTCAACATGCTCCGTTAATCTTCCAATTAATTGTTCAATGTCTCTTTTATTGTTTTCAATTTGATTTAGAATATTTTCTTGTGTTCCTTGAGGATGCCTATGAATTGATGGAGGGGTTTCAGGTTGTTCTTGTATAGGAGGCTCTCCCTGAGGGGGTGACTGTGAATTCTCAATGTTTCAAGGTGGAGATTCATTCCTTGAGAATTAGAACAAAATTTTATTATAAAAACCTATTTCAATTTGCATTCAAAATAAATAGAATAAAAATGCATACCTCTTCGCAATCTTCAATGTCTCTAATGTGTTGGCAAAATCCTTGTGAAAAATAGCAAGCTAAGAGTGCAAAAAATGGTTCAGATTTGGTGAGCACGAGTTGCAAAGCTCAAATCCTCCAAGCCAATCTGTGGGTTGAAATGAAAATGCAGGTTTGAAATGCATTTTTTTCTTTTAACTTAATTTTTCATTTGGCCTGTGCCAAATGCTCAATTTTGAGCTTTTTTTTCAAATTTATTCAATTTGGCACCAAAATTGTGTCACAAATTGGTGCACTTACCCATATAGAGATTTGAAGAAACACATATGAAATAACATAAATAGAATAAAAATAAAACATAACACCATGATTTACGTTTCCTTAGAGAGTAGAGAACCAACAACATCCTCCATCTATTGAAATGAGAGAGAAAAAATGAAACTGCTCTCAAATTAAAATTCAGTCATTCACATTACACCTGAAATCTATTACATAGTATTGGCTTTATAAGGCCATTATTCTCATATGAAACTAATTAAAAGAATACAACTTCCAAAACCAAATATATTTAATAAATTAACAATATCATGTTAATTTATTTATTTAACTATTTATGTCAAGTACTCAATTCTAACATCCCCCCTTAATAATGACATGGGGAAAAACTAGAAATTAACTAGTACAAATATCCTTTGTCACTTTGATGTGAAATTTCTTCATCACTTGAAGTGTGGTCCTTTCCTTCAATTATCATAGTGTTATCTTGCAACTTTCCATCAAGAAGATCCCATGAGCTCTTTGTTTGCAATTTAGTACTGCATTTCCTATCTTTAAATTACAATAGAAACATGTGCCACTTGCATGTTTGAACTTTGTCATATATTTTGATTTTTTGTAATTACTAGCCTTGTTTTGTGTGGCCAATGCAACTTCTTCTTTTGAAACATGTTTGTTTCTTTCATCAAACAATGTGGATATAATACTTTCTAGACTTGGATTGATTTTGCTTAAGGTGAATACCTCGTGGGACATACTATCTGGCATACTATTTAAAAGTATCGCTTTTGCATCATTTTCCCTTAATTCTTCATTTATACCAACCAATTGATTTATCAAGGAATGAAATTTATTGATGTGAGACACTATATCTTTACCTTCTTCCACTTTCAATCCATTCAACTTTTGTTTTATAGTTATTTCTACACCATTAGCTTTTGATTCAAATAAAGTATTCAATGTTTCCCAAATCTCCTTAGAAGATTTTTTAAAATCTACATGATGTAAATCTAAGGTTTAGATAAATTGAGACCAATTATAGCCAATGCTTTCCTATCGTTTACCTTCCATTTTTGAAGTTCATCTACATCTATTGGCTTTGTCACTATACCGTCAACAATTTCCCAGAGATCTCTTTCAATTAACAATAATTGTATCTGTATTTTCCAACTGTGAAATTCATTTCCATCAAAATTTTCATAAAGGCTTAATTTATCCATTTTGTGTTGAATAAAATGTTTCCTTAAAAAAGTAATACTTATATCTCCAATATTCCCCACACTTTTATTTTTCAGAAATAAAAGGAAAAACTCATAAAGAAATAAAATAAACTCTTATTGAAACTATATAATTCCTCCTTTTGTTAATAAATTAACAATAGCATGTTAATTAATTTATTTAACTATTTATGTCAAGTACTAAATTCTAACACCATCTTCAAGGTGATTGAAGTGCTCCCAATAATTATGACTAGGCTATCTAATAAGTTTGACGATGAACATAGAAAATACTGGCACCTTTCTTCTTCATCCATCTTCACCCCAACTAAGGTCAACAAAGTCATCAACATATGGAAATTTTCCAGATGATTTAAGATTCATCTACCTTCTTCCATTCTCAAGGAATACAACTTCTTCCTCAAGAAAATATTATTTACTAGAGATTTGTCTTGACATATCTCACCCATCTTCTTCCATAACTTCTTCAAAGTGGGTTCTTTGCATAAATTTATTAGAATCAAATATACAAGGCACATTCTTATGATACCTTCAACTTTTCTATCTAATACATCATATTTTGCAACCAAATTTGGACTTCAGGCTTTTGGACTTTATCATCCATCACAATCCATAAATATTGATCAATCAACATATCTTCCATTTTTAGCTTTCACATTTTAAAATCTGCACCAAAAAAATTATCTACCTTAATTCTCTCATATGTGCTCACCATCTCTATTGTCCTACAATATAGAACATGAAATACTTTGCACAATCGCTCACTCAAACCTTGATTAGCTCAAAAAAACCTTATACCCAACAAATAGAACCAAAATTAGCCAAACTCTGATATCACTTGTAAGGAAGCAAAGGTGTGTGAAACACTTCCTACATTAATTTTGATAAGAATTTTATGCAAATTTCAATTCAAATATTATATAGATTGAAGAAACACATGAAATAACAATAAAACATAAAACCATGATTTACGTGGGAAGAACCCTTTCGATAGAAAAGTCCCATACTTCAAAAAATGCACAATGTATTATCAAATTCTAAAATAGATTACAAGAAACTTGCAATGCAAGTACTTGCATGAGTCTGTTGGTGCTTATGTTACTACAGTTGTTCCTCACACTTCTAGTGTTCATCATAATTTAGAAGAGAGATTTGGCTTCTTGAACATTGGAGTTCTCACTTCGGATCCTGTTCTCGAGCCTTCCATTACATCTCCTCCACCTCATATTGCTTCTTCTGTTTCAGTGCAGCAGGATCCAGTTGATCATACATCTTTGGAGGTTTCTATTGAGTCTTCACCTACTTTGGCTTCTTCATTTGTTGAGGTCACACCTGCTTCTATGGAGACATCTTGGGCTGCACCTTCTTCACCTTCAGAGATTGCTTTCATTCAGCCTCTTCCCTCTCACTTCTTTAAGAAGATGCAGTTTCTTCACTTCTTTTGGAGTTACTTCATTCTGGGGGGATTTGTGGTCTCTTTCTTCCTCTCTTATGGGGGGATTCATTTATGTATCTTTGTGATGGATGGTGTCCTTGGGGGGTCTTATGGGAGTCCTCCATCTTTCATCACTTAGTTAGTTTATTGCATTCTATTTTGGGGAGGAGTTTTGTTCCCACGTGGTTTTCTCCTTTACCCAGTTTGATTTAGTTTGCATTGCATTTGTAAATGAGTACTTGATTAGGCCTTGTTGTTGGGACTCAACTTTGCATAATAATTTGCTTCTCCCTAAGTTGCACTTATGGGGGGGTGTTGGTGTAATTAATTATTTAATTACACTTTAGCATAAGTTTACTTAGGCATATTTTTATTTCTAGGTTAATTATTATTTAATTATCCTTATCTTGTTGAGTTGTCTTTTTGCTCAAGATAAGATTGGGGTCTTGCTTTATTGCATCATTTCCTTTTTGAAGGATTTTGTATTATTTGTAAAACAATTACTTTCAATAATCATTATGTTGGTTTATGCTTGCAAAAACTTGCTTTAAGGGTTTACAGAACATCTTTATTTTTTGTTCTGAATATCTGTTGCATGTGATAGGTGATTGCTTGTAGGTGATTCTTGGGGACTGTGAAGTTGGTTTTCCAACTTCTATAGAGTTTTCACCTCAACAAAATTTTGGAGGAATTTTGGCAACATACAAACTTGCAAACTAAATTCACTCAAATGACTATCTAAAATCACCAACATATAGAAAATTGCATTACATATGATAACCTTCTATCTAGGTGAGGCATTTATATTCTCACTTGGGAAACCTCATTACTAGCTTATGGAAACATTATCAACCATTAATTATTATGCTTCTCAAAATAGCCACTTTACATCTGTCATTAAAAAAATCTATTTTTGGCACTTATCGTTTTTATCATGTAAGGTTGAGACATTATATATATAATTATGTCTTAAGTGAGCACTATCCATAAACTAGATTGAGATGCATATCAAGTAGTTACCTTTCAATTTTTTTATATTAAACCATAAAATAAAAGTGCTAAATTTACTTGTGCATTGAAAAACCCTTTTTTTGAGAGCTCAATAGATCATTCCTTAATGAAAACCATCATATTTATAGATAAATAGTCTAATATAGTGACTAAACAATACTAAAATGCTAAGCCGCCATGGTGAAATTGGTAGACACGCTGCTCTTAGGAAGCAGTGCTAGAGCATCTCGGTTCGAATCCGAGTGGTGGCATTATTGTTAATAAGATACTATGGGTTCAATCCCTTCCATATAAATTACTTATATCTATATTTGTTACTTATGGAGTGCCTATATAGTCAATTACTATCATTGTTCAATCTATGTCAATATGATCGATGACATATCAATCGATTTTCTCTTTCTCTTACGAATCCTATTTAAAATAAAATGAATAAATGGGTTTATTATGATATTTATAACTCTAGAACATATATCGGCTCATGTCTCTTTTTCTCTTACTTTTGTTGTCACTCTCATTTAATGGGGAACCTTAGTTTATAAAAGTCAAGAACTAAGTAATTCGGGAGGAAAGGGCATGATATTGATGTGTATTTGTATAACGGGAGTATTAGTTACTCGTTCGCTCTATTCGGGACATTTACCATTAAGTCATTTGTACGAGTCATTCATGTTCCTTTCATGGACTTCCTCCATGATTCATATAGCTATAGAAGTACGGGGCCAGGATGTTTGGCGGTTAGGTGCAATCACCGCACCAAGTGCTATGTTAACTCATGGTTTTGCTACTTTAGGTCTTCCGGATAAAATGCAGCAATCTGCAATGTTAGTACCCGCTTTACAATCTCATTGGTTAATGATGCATGTAAGTATGATATTGCTCAGTTATGCAACTCTTTTATGTGGATCCCTATCATCGATATCTTTTTTGGTCATTACGTCCCAAATAAATCAAAAGATTATTCTTAATAGGAAGAATTCCTTTTTATTCAATAAAAATCGGTATTCACACGACCAAGAAAAAAAGGAATTGAAAAATTCTTTTTGCTTTCCATTTATAAATTATCGGAAATGGGTATTTACTCACCAATTAGACCAATTGAGTTATCGTGCCATTGGTCTAGGATTTTCTCTTTTAACTATAGGTATACTTTCCGGGGCAGTATGGGCCAACGAAGCATGGGGATCTTATTGGAGCTGGGATCCAAAAGAGACTTGGGCACTAATCACTTGGATTATATTTGCAATTTATCTACATACCAGAATAAACAGGGGTTGGAAAGGAGAAAAATCGGCAATTGTTGCTTCTCTAGGATTTATTCTAGTTTGGACCTGCTACTTAGGGGTTGATCTATTAGGAATAGGGTTACACAACTATGGATGGTTTATTTAGTAGCTAAAAATTGCAAAAAAAAAAGATGAATTTTTGATTTAATACAACAATTCTATGTTATTAAATCAAATTAAATCAACAGGGAGCTCATCCAAGTTGTTTCAAAGGGTGTCGTAGAAAATTCGGAATCCCGCGAACTTTCTTCGAATCATAGCTCATAATTATGGATCTTTACCCCTAGTTCAATTTCTATCTTTTAAATCTTTATATGGTACTTTTTCTATTTTTTTTTTATAGAACTAAAGCCCAATTTTTCAACTGTAATCTATAATAATATTTGAGCAACTTAAAAATATTTCTAAATTAAAATATATAGAAAAGTTCCCATATTGCTATTGGGAAAATACTTAGAACAATTCTCTTCGACTTTTTCATTAAAAAAACTCAAAGAAACTCATTAAAATCATTGAATTTCTATAGTATCCATTTTAAAAGGCCTATTTCACGTGTCATTCTTCCTTTTGTAATTTGTAATATTAATATAAGCACATACGAAAGAAAGAAAACTTTTAACGTCCAGATGTATAACTAGTAATTTCTGAAAGTGTTTCCTAGGAAAAGGTAAGGAAAAATAAAACCAGCTTCTCCCAACGCCCAATGCTCTACCGAACATAACGACCTATAATCATAAACAACCACAAACCTAAGTATTTCCTTTTATGTTAAGCACCTACATTTCAAGGACATTTCGTCCAATTTGGCTTGAAATTCCTCAATTGCTGCATCATCATTCTCATCCAGCCATTCCTCAACAGTATTTAGTGCCCCACTGATATCATCTGCAATGCTCGTCTCCATTGTTCCCTTGCTCTTCGCCTCTGTAACCCTACTTTTCATGTTACAAATATAACATTCCAGAATGTTTTTGGCCAAATGCTTCTTTGCCATTTCTTCATCCTCTTTTCGAAATATGTCTGCATCAGCCAGCATTCTATCTATTTCCTCCTTGCTCAGTCTCTCACGCTCATTTGTAACAGTAACCTGATTGCTGCTTCCTGTCCCCACATCCTGCGCAGAGGCTGTCAGAATTCCCTCTACATCCACTTGAAAGTAAACTCTTATCTTTGGCACAGCACACCGCGCAGGTAGAATCCCATTGAGGACAAATTCGCCCAGCAAATTGTTGTGTGCAACCAAAGCTCTCTCGCCTTCATAAATTGGAAATTTTACACCTGTCTGGTTGTCAATTCTTGTGGTGACAGACATCTCTTTCAGAGTAGGAATGGGAGTATTGCGGGGAACTATTACTTTCATGACACCATTGCTAATTTCAATTCCAAGACTCAAAGGAGTCACGTCCATCAAAACTATGTGGATGTTTTCCTTGTTCAATGCCGCTGCCTGCACAGCTGCACCATAAGCAACTGCCTCGTCTGGATTTACACTTTTGCAGAGGCCCCTGCCCTCAAAAAATTGACTTACCAATTCTTGGACCTTGGGTATACGTGAAGAACCTCCTACTAATACAATGTCGTTGATTTCGTTTTTGCTCAGCGTGGAGTCTTCCATACATTGCTTTACTAATTGCATGCATTTGCCAAATAGGTCCGCGTTGAGCTCCTCGAACTTCGCCCTCCTGATCTTTGTGTGGAAATCTTGCCCTTCATAGAGACAATCTATGTCAATTACAGTTTCTACTGCGGAAGACAAACTTCTTTTTGCCCTCTCGCACTCTGAATGTAGTCTCCGAAGAGCTTTGGGACTTGTACTCACATCCATTTTATATTTTTTGTTGAACAGCTGAACACAATAGTTGAGCATCCTATGGTCAAAATCCTGGCCGCCCAAATGCATGTCCCCTCCTACAGCTTTTACTTCAACCTTATCTCTTTCAACTGTAATAATAGATACGTCAAAGGTACCTCCTCCAAGGTCGAAAACTAGAATGTTTCTTTTCCCTTCCTCCAATGAATTAAAGCAATAAGTTATTGCTGCAGCCGTGGGTTCATTGATGATCCGCATGATATTAAGCCCTGCAATCTTACCGGCATCTTTAGTTGCTCGCTTCTGGGAGTCATTGAAATAAGCAGGCACGGTAATCACAGCATTCTTCACATCACACTGGAGGTATTGCTCGGCTATCATCTTCATTTTCACCAACACCATGGACGAGATTTCCTCAGCCGCAAAAAGCCTTTTCTCACCTTTATAAACCACTTCAACCATAGGCTTGTCATTCTTATCGGGAACGATAGTGAATGGCCACAATTGTTTGTCAGAGTGCACAGAGGGATCGTTGTATCTCCTTCCAATGAGTCTCTTGGCATCAAACACAGTGTTTCTCGGATTAGTTGAAATTTGGAACTTGGCAGCATCTCCAACAAGTCTTTCATCAGTGGTGAAAGCAACTATGGAGGGAGTGGTTCTGTTTCCTTGGTCATTAACAATAATTTCAACTCTGTCATGCTGCCACACTCCCACACAGCTGTAAGTTGTCCCGAGATCAATGCCAATAGCCTTATCTTTGCCCTCTCTGTTCATGTTATACTCTGCATGAATGTAAGAAGAATATTTGGAAATTTTCCGTTAAGTAATCACAGGAAACTGCTGTTATCAATTCCTAAATGAAATTTTTTAAGAAGAGAATGCAACCTTAAAACATATTGCAAAAGCCTTGTTTTTCTACGAGCTGTCTCTAGACCTATTCACACTCTAACCATTCCAATCAAACACTAACAGTGTAACTGCCCTAAACAGTAAGGAGTAAATTCTGCATGACTGAAGGAGTAAATTAAAAAATAATTCAAATTTTGATTCACAGAGGAAAATGTTGTTATTAATTCCAAAATGAAATTTTGTAAAAACAGACTGCAACCTTAACATATTGCAGAAACCTTCTAATAACACACCCCTGTTTTTCCATCGGCTATCTCCTAGGCCCATTAACTCTCTAACCATTTTGGTCACAACTCGCATATATCTCTTTGGCTGCAATTTGAGAGGAAATTTGGGATCCCTCTCGGTTGAACTAGTTGATACCATTCTGTGACTTTTGGTCCGAGTACTCTTTCGTAGCAGCAGTGGAAGATGACGCAGTTTCAGGCATTGATGGTAGTTTACTAGCTATTTAATGGTTATTTTCCCTAGTTTAGCTATGGTGTGGTGTAACGGTTTGACGTGATAACTCTGACTCAAAAAGACAATCTGATAACATCAATATAATTTATGCTAGTAGAAAGGGCAGACCATTATTAATCCGTGAATCCATCTTGGTTTCGTTGGCAATCTATTTTGATAATTATCTTTTGAGTTCCAATATAGGGTACCGATGGACATCCCCTGTAAATGTATTGTGCTAGGGATATTTTATATTTGTAGGCAGTTGTTCTGAATTTCTCGATTTTAGTTTTATTTTAAATACTATCTATTTAAAAGATTATAGATACAGATAAGGTTAAAATCAACACAGATTTAGTATCATAGAATTGCCAAGTCAAAAAACTTTCAAGATTGTTTTATTTGTAAGTACATTATTGAGTGTGTAGTAAAAAGTTTTCTAAGATTGAAAAGAGAAGCTGTATGTGGTTAAAAATATGATCAATCTTTCATGGGCAAAAACAGGCTGAATGCTAATTTAAGATGTGAAGAAGATTGATAATGAACCAATTATAACAATAAGAAAATATGTGATGAATACCTCTATAAAATGTATGAAGTAGCTGTAGCGCACTTGTTCTAGGAATTTATGCTTATGTTGAAAGTTGAAATATGAGCGAGCATTCCTGTCGTCTATTGACAGATTTGCTACAAACTGATGTTTTTTTAATAAATATTGCATGAAAACTTTGAAAGCCTTTCTGTTTCAATTTGGAGATTTGTTTGCATAAGACCCAATGAGATTTGCATATTTTTAGTGCCATCTCTAATGACCCATATTCCTTTTCACAATATTTTTTTTGTTGTGTTTGACCAAGAAAATATAATATAGTTTCCTCTTAACAAAAGATATTTCTTTGTCAGGAATAACCAATTCTAAGAGATGAGGGTCCTAACACATCAATCCTATACATATTAGGTAATAGGTAATGTACTGCTAGTTTTATAAGATTACAGCCCTAGTAAACACCAATTTTATAATGTATTTGTCGTAGTCAATATATCTCCTTGCCTCTATCAGATTTCAACTCACACCCCCAGTATTGTGTACAGAGGACTCTGTCACTGGGAATATTTCATTGCTTCTTAGTAAAACGTGCTTGACGAAACCTAGAGAATGCATTCCCAAGGTGTTGTGCTTTTACATAAAGATCTATACGAGAGTTTTTACCCACAATTGTGTAGGATTTGTAACCTAGAGGTTGTGGCCCTCGTTAAACTATCTCTAGGATTTGTAACCTAGAGGTTGTGGCCCTCGTTAAACTATCTCTCAAATACAGTACAAGATTATAAACTCAATGTTGATTCCATACGGTCGTCAAGTAATTGTGCCATATAAATCAAATATATTATTACCCCAGTTACATGTGTGATTGTTTATAATCTCAGTAAGTCAATCAGCCCACATATAATGGGAAATCATAACCGAGTGAAGGTACTTTTGGCAAAGTTGAATTACATAAAATAGTGATTTTTCTGCTCATATGAGATATGAGCAAGATCTCAAATATATTTAGCAAATAGATAGACCAGGGCAATTCACATCATCTGAGTTGCATTAGCTTTAAGTTGGACTTGCAGCTTATTCTTCTTACTCGACTGTCCCAGTCCCATCCTTTAAGCCTTGGAAGTCTGAAATGTAAAGAGAACAATACATCTATAGCTTATTCTCACATTTTAATTTCAGTTTAAATTGCTAAGCAACCATTTTCTAGAATTTTTCCATCAATCTCAACTTTCCAGACTTGAACCAAAGACAATGTACAAAGGTTGAGATCACCTTTATTGGAAAAAGCATCATACGTTCAAAAAGGTTGAGAGCACCTTTGACAGGCATTTACATGACTAAAATATGATTATTCAAACTTTCTTATCTTCCATTGCAAATCAGAATGTGAGTTTTGAAACATGTTTTCTTTGATGTGCTTTTTAAATTAATCAGATGATGTAACTTATAGTACAAGGATGTAGCCAAATCTGAAGTTTGATCAGTTTACGACCCACAATGCACACTTAAAAGCCTTAGCAAGTTGCTGTACAAAGTTACCAAATAAAAACATGCTTAGTTTCTTGCCCATGCATGTCCCTACAACTTGTTTCAGAAAAAGTTCTGAAATAATGTGTAGAAATCAGAATGGATGTGTATTTATAAGCTTCATATTTAAAAGGGAACTTGTTTGCAAGACTCTCCACACTTTTTTTCCTGTCATATCACACTCCTTTCTAATTCAAGCTGTGAGATTCTGGTTGTTAGCAGATGAACAGATTCAAATCAGTCTGACATAAGACCATCTGAGAATTTCTATCAATCGTATAGGATTCAGCAAAGGGGTATGAGAAAGAGATAAAATGTTCCACAAAAGAACAACACGTGGCAAAGTCTACTAGACACATCAATTACACAACCAGAAGAACGAACACCCAGTCAGGGTTCTAGATGAAAATCAGCCACGACAACAACTCGACTGAAAAAAAAATTGCATACCTAGTAGAGGGTAGGCTTTCCAAGGAACAACCTTGCCTTGCGTATTACTAAGTTTATAACCCAGACCTCTTAACTCATTCTGAAAGAAGCATATGGCCCCTCTTCTTCCTCTCCCTCAAAACTAACAAGACGGTTCAGTACAGAGCAAAAATCATAAGTTATATCCTTTAAAATTTTATCCATTGAGACAAAAAAAATTACTGATTCGATACAGAGTAGCAGTTGCTGCATTCAGACCACAAAGAATGTCGTTCACAGATCATAAAACATAAGCAACAAATCAATTGGCCAACATTTGTTTGGTGAAAGGTTATTCCTGTGACCATGACCGCCCAAGATTATTTCATTTCAAATATACAAAACGGTTTTCCAGGTCTTCAAATATATAACTAATCTCCTATATTCCAGTCAAAGCACCCTATCAAATAGAGAATAAATAAAAATATCGTTGTTACAAACACTTAATTTCACCAAGGAACTGCCCAGGACTAATTACGAGCCCACATAATAAGGAACTGGAATCTAAATTCTAAGAATTGACGAAAATTTAAAACTACAACTCAAAAACTCATTACTCAGTAGGAAATAAATTTGTGAAGAGTCATTCTGTTTTTTCGTTTTGGTGTGGTCTGCTTTGGCAGACACTGTGTTTTTTTATTAATTTCAACTAAGCTTGGCAGTGTAGCACAAGTGGGCCGAGAAAAGAGGCATGGGTATAAAATTGAACCGTTGATGTAGATCCAGACGAGTGAGGCTGTGCAAATCTGAGGCCAGCCATTGTGCGTAACGCCCCTGCCCCATCTATTGCCAAAGCCATCTCACTGTACGGTGCAGGTGCTAAGCCTACCATGTTTTTTATTCTCTTATAATGGCAGTGTAATTTGAGACCTGTACTCTTATTGTAAAACATTGAAGTAAAAATATGTTTAGATTTGATAGAAATAGTTGTAAGTATCAATATCTTATCCTAAGCTGACAAATATCAAATAAATTGCCATTTGATAGACACCATATTTTTGGTTCTGGAAAAAGATTCTGGTATTATTACACTTGCTGAAACAATTCTCTGCCACTACACAGGCTTCTGCTACCATCTCAGCTCATTCATATGACATGCTTGGATTTTGTGGAGAGGCTTGGTATGGTTTCTCCTTTCCAAGCCGAGTAAGGGCATCTTTGCCATAGATGGGTAAACTTATGAATTTTATTGGTAATCTAATTTCAGTTTAAGTTATGTTTTGTGTAATTTAGATGTTATGAGTTAAAAGTTTGGTTGTTACTGTTAGTGATGTGTTGAGTACTTAATAGTTAGATTTTTAAGGGAGAGGCTGTTGTGGAAGTTGAAAGAGTGAAGGCATTTTATAAAGGTAAGTGAATAATATAATCAATGATACAATTGAATTCTTTCAAAATATATATATTTATTAAAATATATTTGACAGAGAATACTGGAAAGTATAAAATACTTCAAGATGATGAGAAGTTTTTGTAGTTAGGACAGTGAAGGAGCATTTTTAATATTTGTTTATATTGTCTGTGGTATAAATGGTCATAAACATGTTGATAGATAATAAATTTTAAGATGACTGTGTCAAATAGTTTTAGGAAGAGGTAATGGATCTTCAAATTATAAAGACAAAATTACAAAGGCAATAGCATATGACAGTAGATGTACAAGACTGACAGATGTTGTTTCTGTAGGAATGTGAAGCAAAAGGTTAGGAATCAAGAGGATGCAAACACATGTCAAGATTGGTTTATTAATACGAGAAGACAGGAGATCGAGTTTACAGAGTAGAAAGCTGAATCAGATTGATGGATGCTCCAAATCATCTTGGATTTATTGTTATTTGATTCAATGTTATAAATGTTTGTTTCTTTTTTAGATCAAATAGGGGTTCGTTTGATGTAATGATCCAAAAGTAAGTTTGTTAATGTTAGCAATGTGTCGGGAAGTAAATAGTTTAATTCTTAAAGAACAAGTGATTATAAAAATTAAAAGGATGAAGACCTTTCATTAAAGTCAATGAATAATGTAATCAATTAAATTCCTGCATAATATAATTTTTTATGTTTCTTTTATATTATTGTAAATGTAATTTTTTATTTTATTTAGTGCATTTAGTTTGGTTTTGACAATATAATACATTGTGGAAAGAGGATAGAGTTGTTGAATTTTACTTTTTGCTTTTCAAGACTTGGGGGTGAAACATACAAAAGATAAGATCTGCCATGCAAGCTTATTTTAAAAATTGATCTTATCCTCAAAATCGTGAAGCAATACATTAAATTAGATTTTGGAGAGAATACTCATTCAAGGCACACTTATTCTTCTTTTAAATGAAAACAATTGAATTACATAGATATTGACATGTCTGTCTTTATGTAATAGATTGCAAAATTATAAAGAAGTATATATCTAAACTAAAAGTTGTCTTTCAACTATACAACCATAAATGCTCAATGAAACAATGGCCTTTCAATAAGATTCACATTTTGAAGAGTTTTGAGAGATAAAAATGACACGAAAAGGTAAAATCAACAAAGATAACTGCAAAATCAAGAATTACAGTCGATAAAACAAACATTATTGACAACAAATTTATGAGATCCACAAACAAAACAAAATAAGAAAATCCATGTATTTGTGACTTAAAAAAGGTTAAACAAACACATATTGAAACAAATATATGAATTTGTAGCATACACAGCTTGCTAAGGATTCAAAAACCATAACTGTAGATTTAGAGGCATCCAGCTTTTCCGAACTGCAACTGAAATGCTACCTACTTACTCTTTTCATTCCTGAAAAAATTAACATGAAAAATAAATGAGAGAAAGAAAGATTACCCTAACAAGTGAGACTCTGTCAGAATTCTCTGTGAAAGGCTTTCCTCACCAATAAAAAATGGTGAGCCAAGTTCAGATTAAGAAGCCGAATGCAGCCTTGAGAACGAAGGAATTCGTGATTTAAAGTTAAAAGATGTTTTTTTCTCTTCTCAATAGAGTAATATTATTCCTTCTCTTTCATTTTTTTAACATAAAAAGGCCTATACTTTACTTTTCTTTTTGGCTTTATGGTCTCTTTTTTGTTCTTTGTTATTTGCAAAGCACATTTTTCAATTTAATATTTTTAGTATGTAAAGATTTATTTAAATTTAATTTTGTAAGAAAACATTTATGTGTAAGGAAAATATTTTTTTAATTATAATTTAAGTTAATTCAATAAGATGTAAATATATAGGTATAAATAATAGATTAATATAATAATATTGAAGGTATGTATATTTTAAAATTATAAATGTTAAAGTACATAAAATAATTGTGATAAATAAAGGTATTTAGTTTTGGGTTTGAGAATAAATAAAAGTTTGACGTGGTGTTAAATTTTGAATATCTCAAATTTGGAAAAGTGTGATCTTTATCTATGTTTTATCATGAGATCTAAATTATCTATCTATAAATACGAGGGGCCAAATCGATGGATTAGTGTCAATTTTGTGCCTACAATAATGTCTTGTACCCTTGGAAATGATCTTGAGTAGTGCACAATCCTAATTCATATTGTGCTTGAATTGATCATGCCTTTTTTACCTTTCTACTATTTGAGATTAATAACTTGTTTTTTATAGTAAACAATATTTTTAAAAGTAACGTTTATGGCGTAATTTATAACATTTTTTGTAGAAAGGATAAAATTCTAATTTTTAAAATATAGATTTGTAACATCAATATCAGGTGCATGGATATTTTTCATAATTTTTTGTTGCATATTTTTAATTAATTTTTGAAATCAGGGTAATTATAATTTGGACATAGGTGTACATTGTAATGCATAACTTGTTTTGTATATATCATCATTCAATTTTTTTTTGAAACAAGGATATCAATACCTAGTGCACAAATTTTTTTTTTGAAATTTTTTAGTATTTTACTATTTTTTCACATGTATAAAACAAAGAACTTGATGCTTGGTGAAAAACCTATATCTAGTAAAAATAAGAAAATGAATACATAATAAAATGAAAATATATTAAAATTATACTTGTTCGAAAGCTCGTTTTGAGGACTACGATCTTGTAAATTATCTTGTTAAGTTAATTAAATTTGAAGGTCCAACCTAAGGTTTCAAGCTAGAAATTTTGAAGCAAAAACTGAAAGTGTCTAGCCAAGGTCCTTTGTTTAAAGGTCCTTCAAATGAAGGCACCTTTGGTTGAAGATAATTCCTTCATTCAAAGCTACCTTCAAACAAAGATATTTTGGGGTAGCCAAAATAATATTAATCATTTGTGACAAAGGATCATTACATGAAGGTTCTCTAATAAAATAATATTGATTTTTTGGTACTAGCCACCTTTAAATGAAGGTGATTTTTAGCCAATTTTTTGCAATTAAATGTTATTCAAATTGCATATATATAAGGGCAATTTTTGTGTTTTTAATATAAAAAAACTAAGAAAAAAACATATTTGTATTTTTGCAAGTGTTTTACATTTGGAACATAGAATTGAAAAAAAAAATATTTATAATTTTGGGAAACATTACATAACAAAAAAAGTGCAAATGAATTATTGAGATCACATTTTGTAAGAAGGAGATGGGAAATAAAAGGACAAATAAAAATAAGACTACACGGTCATATTCAATAGAAAAGGAACAAAAATTATGTGAAGAAAGGATGCAAAGATATTAAGATTAAAGAGAAGGTATGTATTTTATAAATTATGTGTTTTTTCAATTAAATAATCTTCTAGATAAGATTAGGATCAATACGATCAAATTATTTTCAATTGAAGTCTAATACGTTAAACCCTATATACCTTAGAAACCCTAAATCCTAACCCTATTTACCCTATTTACCCTAAATCCTAACCCTAAACCCTAAATATTATTGAGCTAAATCCATGACTATATGTTTGGCCAAATTTTATTTGACTAAGTTAACTAATCATTCCTTTCTACTAGTTTTGTACCTTACCCTTGGTCCACACTATATTCCTTAAAAAATTTGTTTTCCATGGTCCCTAAATATCTAGATCTCATTTTTACATATAGTTTCATCCCTCAAATCATGTCCTCATAAGCAAATTGTAATCTAAACAATTTAATCCCATATAAAAAATTAACGATTTTATAGGTCTCAAATTTCTATAACTTAATCCTTTGGAAACCTTCTCATACCTCTAAATTCTTAGAACTTTCAAATCCTTTGTTGCAAGGTTGTTGCAGGTGTTGTCATTGATGTCAATAGAATAAAGATTGTTGTGGGTATTGGCATTAACATCAGTAAAGTGGTAGTGTTTAGATGGTTGCATATGCTACAATTAGTATGTTAATCAAAAGTTTTATGTACGATGATGGATGTCATGAGCCTACTATAATAGTTATCCTATATTTCTAGTTGCTCGTGAATAGGTGAATGATGTTGTGAATGTTGTATTCATTGTTTGTTGATGTCAAATGTATAAAATATATTTTTGCAATCAGTGAATAAGAAAGTTGTACTAAAGATGCTTTGGATAATGCTTTGCATTCCTGTGCATTTGAATATATTGCCTTGTAGTTTGGAAATTTATCAAATGCAAATGTATATTATGTATGTTCCTATTTTTAGAACATACAAGTTACCACAGAGGTTTTCAAAGCTTGCAGTGTGAAGACTATATTGTCAGGTATAAGTACAAAGTTGTGTCACACTTTTATAAAGGAATCAACAAACATTGATCTAAATTTTAAACTTGAATCACTAGAAAGTGGTATCTATGTTTTGAATTTTGAATTGATATAAACCAATAAAATGTTTATTTTTTAGTATATTTTATGTTTGTATTTTTAAAAAAAAATTAAAAAATTATTTGAATATAGTTTTTTATATATTAACACTACAATTTTTTTGCTGATAAAATGTTGAAAAATGATGTTACATGAGACGTCAAACTTTATATAGTAAATTTTTTTTTTTTGCCTTCAAATTTTTTGTGTATATTTATGATTGAAAACTACTTTTAGTAAAAAATAAAAATAAAATATAAATAATAGTTGAACTATTAAAATAAATATATATTTGAAAACTACACTTATGGATCTACAAAAGGGTATTTTTACATTTAAAAAAAAATGTTATTTATATAAGTAGGCATTGTTAAAACATTAAATTTTTCAAATAATCTCATTTTTTTAGAAAATTGGCCTCAAAGTGGCACTACATATGCATTTAGCCAACAATTTTAGTTGGAAAAGTTGTGAACATACTTAACTTATCTAGAATGAATCTTACTAGATCATATGTTTGACCCAAATTGATTTTTAGTTATAAATACTAAAATTCACTTATGTTGATAAGTTGGCCGAAAGTCTGACACAACTTTGTACTTTTACCCTGTCATAGTTAGGAAGGTTTAGATAAATACTTCACATTTCTCCACAATTGATGTTGTGGTCTTACAATTTGAAGGATGAGTTCAAAATGTCTATCTATTTTCTCCCTTCAAGTTTTAGATGTTGAGGTGTATTGCAAGTCAATTTTTCAATGTTCTATATTAAGACTATGTTATCTGGGTGTGTAATTTGATATACTGGTTCAATGTTTGTTTGCCTATGTTAGCTTAATGTTGTGTGAAGTTGTAAAAGGAGGGAATGGAAATGTTTTTGAATATCATTTAATTCTTGTAATGAGATTGACATGATGTTATTCAGTCTCTTTGGGACCGCTTATGGTTTGAAGTTAATATTTGAAGGTTTAAGTGTTTGTTGGGATGACTTGGTATATTGAGGTTTTTGTACCAAGTTTTTGTTGTGTGCACTAGCATGGGATCATGCGCTAATGTAAAATAGGTCCTTATCTCTTGGCTTGGACCACATTCAATTTCCCTTTCCCATGGACGACTTGGAGTTGACTCATTATGGCCATTACATATTTCATGTTTACACGTTTTAGTTTGGCCAACAAGGATAATTTTTTTGAAGCTTATAGAAGATATAAATGGAAGATGAATCATTTGATCAAGTTGTTCATGTAGTGTGTTGAGTTTTCAATGTGTTAAAAGTGATGTATATGTTGAAAGCGGTGAGCTAAAGGTAGAAGAACATGTGAAAATATAAGGAGTATTTGAAGTGTGTTAAAGGCGGTGAGCTGAAGGATGAAGTGTGCAAGTAAAGTGTTAAAGGAAATGAGCCAAAAGTAGAAGTGTACAAGTGAAGTGTAGAAGGAAGTGAGATGAAAGAATAAGTGTATGAGTGAGTGCTAAAAGCAATGAGTTTGAGGAAACAAAGGTGTTGCAGTGGCAGTTGATCATTTGAGTTCATCAAGTGTTGTATGCTAAAGTTGTAGCCTCTTTCTGTAAGTGTTGTATCTGGTAGGGAGTTGTAAACTTCCTTTTGGTTGAATCCATAAAATTTTGTTGTAAATGTTGTTTCATTTTTGTGAGTCTAGATTTGGACAGTAGCTCCAAGAAAATTTATCACCATGGTTTTCCCCTTGTAGGGTTTTCCGCATAAATTTAGTGTTATGGTTGTGTGCTTGTGCTTTTGAATTCTTTATCTAGTTAAGGAAATAATAAGTTTTGATTGTTAAATTTGAATTGAATTAATTTGAGAGATATATTGATTTTCCCCCCTCTCTCAGTACATATGTGCATTCTAACAATTGGTATTAGAGCTAAGTTCCTTGGTGTAGGCTAACAACTGAAGATAGATCTTGGTTTAAAGAACATGGCTCAAAAGGAGTCCTCTTCTAAAGCACCATTTTTTGATGGAAGAACCACACTTTCTAGAGTGTGAGGATGGGTGCCTACCTTACTTTGTTAGGGTATGATGTTTGGAGAGCTACAAAGTATGATTATATTGAACTTGCTCATCCTATTACTGATACTAATTTATAAACAAGGCTCATGAGAACAATGCTAAAGAAAAGAATGCTATCTTGAGTGATGGAAGAGCATCCATTAATAAACTATCAATCTCCACTATGTGTTGCTATCATTCTCATGGTTTGTAAAATGTGGATGCATAGTCTAGGAACATGATTGATCGATTGCCTCCATATGAATCAACATGGATTGGTTGACGAGAAATTTGTCAAATGTTGTAATTGCAACTGCCTGAATTGACATGTATTCAAATGTGGAAGCATAGGCCTTGAATAACCTTGAACTCAAATTAAATATGGAAATTAAACTTTAATTGTGCCTTTTTCAGTTTCCCAAAAGCCAATGAAAGATCTTGAAAGAAAAGCAAAGAACATTGAGAGGAAGGAAAATTTTGAAAATGAAGGGATGTTGGAAAACTCAATGGGAATGTGTAAAGACAACGAAAGACTTTTGGTCTCTTTTATTTCTGATGGTGCGGATTTAAAAACACAAAGAAGGGAGAGACAAGAGGGCAGTGCAAAAAGAGAATAGGGAGTTGTGTTGGAAGGCAAGGAAAAGATTGTGTGTTATTCATACGAAATTCAATGTAGATTAAATACTTAGAGACTACTTGTTAAAAGCTTCAGATAGTAAGATGGGGCTGCTAAATCAGGTACAGAGTATGTTTAATGAGAGTGTGAGCTTGAGAAGGAAGAGGGACACGCCATAGAAGGAGAAATTAGAGTGCAGAAAAAGAAGTGAAGTGGATGTGTATAAGTTAGTGGAGTAGAAAAATATAAGAAGGTAAGGGGTATGTGCAGGATCATCATGGAAAAACTAGGCCCTTAAGTGGCAAAAAACTTAGAAAAATCAGAGTTAGGCAACTTGACGTAAAAATTTGAATAAGTTTTCTATATTATTTCAAAAATATGTAAGAATAGAATCTATAGAAAATTGAATATAGTTTCTAAACTATTAGGTTTATTTAAAAAAAATCTATTTGGTGAAAATTTGAAATTTCAATGCAGTAGTACTTAAATTTCAAGAAAAAAAGAAGTAGGTGTCTGTCTGACCACCTTAACCACAATAAAATGATAATATTTCTTTATAAGATTTTATAAACAAGTATAGGACTCATGTCCCGATGTGATGCATATTTTTTTGTAATTTTTTTCCAAGTAAATAATTAATTATGATTTTTTTATTACAACTTTTAAAAAATATAAAAACTCATATGTCTAACCACCGTAACTTGGTCAAAACTTCATGAAATTCAATTTTTTTTAATCCTATAGTATGTGAAGCATAGAATGTGACACATGTTTTAAATTCAAAAAATGTGATACTGTTTGAAATCTATAAATGTTTTTCAATCAGCCTATCAATTAGGACTTTAGTTGTAATTCAAATAGAAAATGTAATAAAAAAATTTATGTAAAATTTCAATTGGTGTGTGAAGTGGTTGAGAAGAAGCTCTTGAGAGTTGTTGCAGGTGTGTGAGGAATCCTAAGCAATAAGACAGAGAGCTTACAACTATGACATAATGTGTTTTCAGAGTGAGTAATTGCAACAGGAAAGATGGGTTGGGTCATGAAGAGACATGTGTGGATATTGTTTTGGGAGCAGTATTGGGAGAATGTGGAGGATGAAATGTGTAAGAAGCTTTCTAAAGAGACACAAAAAGTATTGTTGTTGTGTATGTTGATGATATAATCTATGGTGGGAATGATGAAATGTGCAAGAAGCTTTTTGAAGTGACACAAAAAGAA
The DNA here is from genome assembly GCA_007258455.2 of Sequoia sempervirens. Taxonomy (NCBI): domain Eukaryota; kingdom Viridiplantae; phylum Streptophyta; class Pinopsida; order Cupressales; family Cupressaceae; genus Sequoia; species Sequoia sempervirens. Next base: position 1,187,320,925 of record VDFB02271358.1, read on the forward strand.
TTTGAAATGTCTATGTTAGGTGAGTTATCATTCTTTCTTGGACTCCAAATTGCACAATTAGATAATGGTATCTTTATATCTCAAGCAAAGTATGTCAACGAGATGTTGAAGAAGCTTGGTATGGAAGTTTGCAAACCAAGGAGTACTCCCTATTGGGAATAGGATGCCATTTAATTGCAATCCTAAACATTATTTCATGTATCTCCTAAGTCCTTGGAAAGTTTTCCCCAACACTAGGATTAGAAAGAGATTAATTTTGAATGAAATAATCATGTTAATTGACATTTATAGTTAATTCTAAATGATAGGAACATGTGAGGGAATGCAAGATGAGTTCCTAAATAATAGGAGCACATGGGGCACCCAAATGGAAAGTGGAACCCACCTTGAGTTAAGTTAACTATTTGGAGAAAAAGATAACACTTTTGTAATGCATATAAAGATCCTAGAAGTTAGGGATTGATGTTTACATGCATGAAGTTCAGTTTTGTTAAGTTAAGTTCAATTAAGTTTAGTTCAATTCAGTTTAGTTTAGTTTAGTTTAGTTTAGTTCAGTTCAATTTAGCTTAGTTTAGTTATGGTTTAGTTATCTTCAGTTGCATGTAGTTAGTTTTAGTTGAATGCTAGTTGACTTCAGTTGACTTGGAATGCATGACTAATGACTTGAGTTCCATGACAGATAACAGGTGACTACTTTCAGTTAACAAGGGATGATCAATCATGCATGATATTTGCATGAATGTTGGAGAGATATGTTTCAGTTAATAGAGATTGACTTGGACCCACCTTGGGCACCCAAGTTGGCATCTTGAAGTTGACACTTTTGCATGATAAGATATTTTATAAGGCTGATTTAAGTGGGCCCATTCTTGGGTGCCAACTTTGAGGATAAGCTTAGAAGATATCTTCAGAATCAACGTTGAGTTAGGAATTTAGTTTTGGATGCCCAAATTGATGGACTTGTTTTGAAATTGTTTTTGATGGAAGAACTCTACTTGCAAAGAATAGGTGTGGGTTTTGTGAGATAAGCATTGTGCTTTGTAATTGTAAACTCTTTGGAGTTTACAAGGCTCATTATTGTCTATATATTGCAGCAAGTTGAAGAGAGTTTATTAGATTTTATTGCAGGTTGTGAAGAAGAATTGTTGAAGGAAAAAGAAGCATCTCAAGGAAGGATTGATAAACAATTATTGTAATCTTGTTCTAAAGTTAAATGATACAAGCACTATTGATTCTTGGTGGAATTTTTTCCCAAAAGGGTTTCTCCACGGTATATGTTGTGTAACTTCTATCTTTTGGTCTTATTCTTCTACAATCTTCTGTCTATTTTGACAAATGGTAAAATGAATCTAAATAGATGATCATCCACAAAGAAATTGTAACAAAGAATACTTAATTAGATTTATAGCTACAATAGTTTTACAAAGTATTAAGCTACATAATTACCTCCATTTTCAACACTCCAATGGTAACAAGTTGACATTTGAGCAAACATGATGAGTCACATGAGGCTAATCAGACTATTTATAGGTCTACAATTGGGGGCCTATTATACTTAACAGTATCAAGGATTGATATTATGCAAGTTGTTTGCTTGGTTGCAATTTTTCAAGCTAACCCAAAAGAAAATCATGTAAAGGCTATCAAAAGGATTTTTAGATATTTGAAGAGCACACCAAATTTTGGACTACGATATAAAAAAGATAATGAATTTTCTCTATGTGCATATACTGATACTGATTGGGATGGGTGTGTTGATCATAGAAGAAGAACTAGTGGTGGAGATTTATTTTTGGGAGATATATTGGTCTCTTGGTTTAGTAAGAAGTATGACTCGGTGTCCTTATCAACAACAAAAGTAGAGTATATAGTTGCAACATCTTGTTGCACCCAAGTGTTGTGGATGAAGCAAACATTGAAGGATATCAAGGTGATGTATGATGAATCCATTCCTATTTTGAGTGATAATACAAGCACCATCAATATTTGAAAGAATCTAGTGATGCATTCTAGAACCAAGCATATATCTATTAGGTATCACTTCTTAAGGGAGAAAGTTATAGAGCAAGAAGCAAGATTGGATTATGTGCCCACAAGGGAATAGGTTGTAGATATCTTTACTAAGGCACTTTCAAAGGATACATTTGATTATCTCAAACATAATTTTGGGTTGTTGCCCCTACTTCTAACAAGATGCATAGAAGATGCATTTGTCTAGGGGAGCAATTCAAGACATATCTTCATCCCTGAATTGATGAAGGCTACCTCTCAGGGGGAGCAGGTAGAAGGATGCACAAGTTATTTCATGCAAGAATAAGGATTTCTAAAAGATTTAAAAGTGGTATTGAATCTTGGAAGAGTTGGAAAGGTTTCTTGTGTGGTGCTCAAGAAAGAGTTTTTCCTTTGTGCATAAGGGTTTTTTCAAATACCAAAAATATCTTGTTTTAAATTTTGTGCAAATGGTCAATTATATTTTTATTTTGACCATGTCAATACTAGGTGGTTACATATGGTTTTCAACTCACATCCTTGACATAGAAACAATCCATAGATTAGCTAGTTTTATATTTTCTTATTTTGTATGTTTTCAATTTATGAAAAGTATAAAAATAACATCATAAATTTGGAAAATTTCTTGAAAAATTTGTGTGATGTGAAAGGTGTGATGTTGTGCTTCATATTCTCATGAGGGTATTTTTTTTTCTACAAATTTTTTATTTTAAAATTTGAGAAAATTTGAAGCTTTCATTAATAGTGATTGAGAAATTTGATTTATTCTTGAAATTATGAAAATATGAAATTTAGATTTTAGGACATGTGAAACCTTTCTATTTTGTAGAAAATGTCTCATTGTGAAAACGTGATATCCCATCTTTTGGATGTGGGTGTCATGGTTTTTGGCCTTGTTTTCCATATCACAACCTTTTGATCATTTTGGAGATTTTTATGTTAGGATTAACACTAGAGATAGGAGAGAGTGGAACCCTATTCACAATTTTTAATTAGTATATTTACATGTGAAGAGAATGAAAGGGATAACATTTAATTAAATTAAATTAATCAGGAATCAAACATTTTAAATAAACCAAATCAAGAGATATGTCACTTCTACTATCAAATGCCTATGATGGGTTCATGAATGATAGTGAAGGGGCATCATGTCAATAAGTTGAGATTACATGATTGTCATTGAGGATCCCCATTTGAATGGTTTTGAACTTCTCAACATCCACGTGGATTCAAAAATTGTCATGATGACTATCTAAATCTTATTTATAGTAGCCTTCTCTGATGGATTCTTGGGTTTTGGTACCTAATGTGTACATATATTCTCTTTGCATGAGTCTTATTAGATCATCATACTCATTGAATGGGGTGATCCCACATTTTGGCCAAAGTGGGAAATTAAAATTTAAATTTAAATTTAAAACAAAAAAAAAACATTTTATGTCACCCATAGAAACTAAACAATCATGAATTTGAAGATGATGTGAACTAGTGATCTTTGAGATTTTGTGTGTACATTCTAAATGCATTTTAAATTAAAAAAAAAATTAAATTTTTTATGTAACTTTTTTAGCTTATTTTTTTATACTTAAGAGTATTTTTAATAGTGACATTTATTCCATATGCATGATATTTTTTACAAAAAGGATAAAATTACAAATTATTACACATAGATCAGTAACACCACTATCTAGTCTGCACATTTCTTCTATAATTTTTAATTACATATTTATTTATTATAATTTTTTTATGCAAGATTAATTATAATTTATACATAGTCTTATTTTATAATCAATAATTTTTTTTGTATATATCTAAATTATTATTATTTATTGAAATAAGAATAGAAATAAGTAGTGTGCAAAAAGATAAATTATTTTTCTTTATCTTTCTATTTTCAATGTTTGTGGAAAAAAACCTTTATGTTTGGCCAAAAACCTATGTTCGTGTAAAATTTGCCCCTCGACCACTACATTTTTTTTAATTCAATTCACAAAAACTACCAACTTAACCAACCAAACATCTTACATCTAAATTAGAAGTTTTAATCTCAAAACTTCTCCATTCACCATGGTGGAGACAACTCAACATCACCATTTATATGCTTACAATTTAAAGTGTTAATTTCCCATAGTTAGGGTCATCCTTAGACCCATACATAAACCTCAAGGGTTCATTCATGATGACCCTACCTATGTATCCACTTTGGCAAATCAAAGCCTTCATAGTTCACACACTAGACTATAAGAGGAAGTTCATTCTCTCCTCTTGTTGAGATCTCTAATCTCACCTCTAAATTAGGAATATTCATTAAGCATTAACTATTAACTTAGTCCAATAGTATGATAACAATTTTCCATCAAGTGTTGGTTCCATACTAAAAGGGTAAACCCACAAAAGTGGTTTACAATTCGAATGAGGAAGGAAAACTTGTAAAAAATGACCCCATGCCAAAAAATTTCATTTTGGGGGTTTGAATGAACCAAAAGATGGTTCGCTCGAACCAGGCTTCAAGTGAACCCATTAAATGCATGTACGGACCAATCGGCCAAAAAAATAAATGGAAACCCCTTTATGGAAGGGGGTTCAAATGAACCCCGGTTCGCTTGAACCCCCTAGTTTGGGCGAACCCCCCCTTTCCCTGATTTTTGACCTTGTTCACAAAAATAAAAAAATTGCAATTCGGAGCTTGGGTTGAAGATGAAAATGACAGAGACTTCACAAACCCAACTAGAATCAGGTAGTCCTTAGAACAAGCTATCCAACGAATATAATTTTAATATGTTTTGGTTTTATTATGTATTTTTTTTTAGTTTGATTAAACGTAGGGTTTTCACTAAAAACCAAGCTCTTTGTTCTGCACATGTAGAAAAATAGCAGATTATCAATTTTTTTTGTTGAAAAATATGAGTACACTAGATATTGAAGTCCTTGATCCAAGAATTTTTTTTTGAATTTTGATACATATAGAAAAAGTTACATGTTATACAGTCGTACTATGTCTAAATTGTAATTGGTTTGACTTCGAAACTTGATTAAAGAAAAAATATTCAATAAAAACTATCTAACCAAGTGGAAGCACTAGATATCAGAGTTACAAATCTAAATTTGAAAGAATTAGAATTTTATCCTTCATGGAAAAAAAATTATGTGTTATATGGTGAGCGTCACTTTTTAAAAAAGTTGTTTTATGAAAAAAACTAGTTTTCGAGGGAAATGGAAAAATAAGTGCAATCTAATTCCAAAAATTTTGGAAAAAATATATTTAGAATTTGTAGAAAAAATGTCACGAAACTCTAGTTTGCATCATCTTCAAATTGCTAACGGTTTAGTTGCTATAGGTGCCTAAAAGTGAAGATTTAGTTAAAAAAATTATTTCAGTGTCTAGTTTGGCATAATCCTATTAAATTCTTGATCACCTCTCTTGAAATTTGATAGGGTTTGTCTATATTAAGGATATCATCATCCAATCTGTTCAAGATAAACTTGACCACTTCTGCGTTGATGAAATAGGGAAACTCATTCTAGATGTCCAAATTCTTATGTTTCACACCTTCAAGCCACTTCAATTCACTGGTTGGTAACAAATTTCTTATATCACTGATCTTCCTACTACTATATTCATCCAAAGTCAATGTTCCTTTGATTTCCTTCATTTTACTTTCTGAACCGAACAAGTTTTTCTACCAAGCACAAAGTTTTGAAATTCTACAAGCAACTGAAGTACCTGAAGAATTTGCCACTGAATTTGTTGTACTCCTTTGATATTTCATTGTAGAGGCTCTCCTTCTATTCTTCTACAATGCAGGGTGACAAATGAGGGTTCCAAATACCCTTTTATGACTTTGCACACCTAACCTTTTTAGTTGCACTAAATACTTTTCCCTAGGAGTTCCGGTAACTCTATTTTCTCAGACAACAAAAGAAAAATTTGTCTACGAACCTTCTGCTTCACATGCTCCTACATAAATGATCACTGATACCTTTTCAAACTTTTATCATAGCTACTAACAATTTTCTGCATTTCGGTGCCAGCTACCAACAGGGGGCCAAAAGATCTTCCTTGAAACACTCCCCCTAGGCCAATGGCTTGAGCTCAATTTCCAAAGGAATTACTAGAGGGATTTCTAGAGGTAGCTTCTGGTACAGGCTTATTTCCTTCATCAGATCCACTCTTCCTTACTCGTTTTTTCTTCATTTGATCTCTTATTTCTTCCACAATCACTTTTCCTTTTCTTTTGTCATTTATCTATGAATTTATTTCTTGATATACCAGACCTCTTCTACCCATGTTCCAGTACTTGTAGAATCTTGCAATGTGACCAAATCTGTTGCAACTATGACACACTAGATTTATCTGTCTAGACCACTCATTCCATTGATTTCCTCCTGATCTACATTGATTAGCAACATGCCCAAATCTTCCACAAGTATAGCATTTAACATTTCTTAAATTGACAGACATACTTTTGCATTCAATAGATTTGTGACCTAGCTTCTTACAATTAAAACACTGACTGGGAAATGATAGACTGCTTGAATTTATTTTACTTCTACACTAAGAAGCCATATGACAAAATTTATTACAAGTAAAGCAGTAACCATTAAAATTCTAAGCATTGGGTTGTCTTATCGGATACCTTTTGTCTTTGTTCATCTAATTTCATTGTCTAGAATCCTTATGTTCAGATTCAAAGCTTTCTTCCTTCTCATACCCAAGACCTTGCTTATCATTTGCATCCTTATGTCCTTTAGTTAGCTCATCAAGCTTAGCAGAATTGATCCTAAACTTCTCCTTGTACTCATTTGCAATAGTGAGTTCATTACTAAGAATAACTATTTGTCTTTCAAGTTCTTGTTTATTGTTTCTAGACTGTTGAAATTCAATCTATAGCTTAATGAATCCATTATTTACTCTACTGCATTCTTCAAATTTTTCTTTTAAGGATTGAGCTAGATTCTCCTCATTTTTCTTCCTTTCTTCAATCTCCTTAATTAGCTTCATTGCCATAGATTCCATCTCAAGCTTCAGAGTAGCATTATTTCTAGCAAGTTTTTCACATTCTTTAGTTATCTTTTTTAGAGTCTGATTTAGGTGAACATCTTCCAAGTTTTTATTTTCTTTCTACTTTAGCTGATCACAAAGTTCCTTCATCTTTTCTCTTGACTCATTGATTTTATCCTTTAGTGATTGAATTAATTTCTCAACATCCACAAGATTTGCTCTTAATTCCATGACTTCTGCTTTAGACTGATCAAGATCATCAAGTGCCACCATAAGCTGTTGTTGAAGAACAAAGTCCATTGTATTCCAAGATTTACCTCAAGTTGTTAAACTTCTATAGAGGAACTAAGCTCTGATACCAATTGTTGGACTTAGGGAACACTGAGAGTGGGGGTGAATCAGTGTTCAACAAATTTGACTTCCAATTTAGATCTTAAACCATTAACAACACATAAACAGAAATAAAGGTGCATGCACATAAACAAGATGATCAAGACACCATAACACCAATATTTTTACATGGAGACCCTGTTAGGGGAAAAACCACGGTGGAGATTAATCCACAATATATACTCTGTTAAAAGTATGAAAAAGAGAATGCACTTGCATTTAGGCACATTGCCTAGAGCTCATTGCTCAAAATAAAGAAGGCTCACTACCTTACAAAATTTTTGTGATTACAACAAAAATGAATTGAGAAGATAGCATCTAAAAATGCTTGCATTTAGTTTCGGTGAAGTACATAAAACAGATTCTAAATCTTCTGTCCAACTCACACTTCTAGTTTGCTCTGCTTTGTTCTCCTACACAAAAACCCTTCTGTTGCACAAGAAAAAATTCACCCAACAAATCTTTTGATGTACACTCATACAACTACTATGAAATTTTCACACATTAACACCTTCTCACCACTTCATCCACTATCCAAAAATGAATTACTGATCTCATATATATATCCGCTAGCAAAGATTTTAATCACTTAAGTCAGCTTCAGTAAAACATGAAATATTCTCCAACAATCGGCTCAAATCACAAGTTATATTTAATGTGTACCCATAAATGTTAGCTAATACATAGTTGGGACCCAAAACAATTTTCTCAAACTTGAAAAAAATTAAACAATTACTCCTTATACATCCTCGACATGCTATATTCATTGAGTCATCCATAATGAGAAAATAAACAAGAAAATCATTCAACGAATCTCCTAACTCGTACACCAATTGTTGCAACACCACAAAACTTACCAATAAGGTAACATACATGCTTAACAACCTTTCCTTGAGATTCACAACATAAAATGATAATCCAGTGAAGCATATAGATCGACTAACTAACTGAATACCTTGTTCTTCATGCTTTATGTTGGTAACACACTGTCTTCTACATTTTTTTGCCAGTATAAGTAGATCATGATCTACAGACCAAGATAATGACTTCAGTTACCATCAATGACAACACTAGAGCCATAAACAATCTCCCCAAGCCATATGCCAATAGTCTAGTCATGCGAACGCCAACGCACTTGAGAGATTCCAGTGCACTGCATTGTTGTCCCGAGACCACACTTTCATCCTCGGGTAGAGAGCTTCCTGAGGCATAGTGTTGAACCCGAAAACTGGCTCACCTGGCCTTGTCCTATATTTTGGGTTTGTAGGGTGATTCAAGGACTTTATAGTCCTCATCATTCTCATCTCATAATCCCCAACATCCCATTAAGCTGAGGTAAGTTAGGGCAGCCTTCCGCTCTTGGCCCTCCATGATCTGGTACCTTGAATGTGGTTGGTCCCCCTCTCTTATTTTTTTGGTGAACATGATGTGAACCATTTTGGTTTCGTTTTGTGATTCTAACAGTTCTTTTCCTCATACTCTTGGAGTGTTGTAGGTGTGAGTGTTGTGAGGCTATCGCCTTACAACCCAACCTATGACCCCTAGCTGGTGTAGTTGGAAGGTTCCGAAGGTGTTGCATAACGAAACCTTAATTGGGTCACTGTCTTATCTTTTGGCCTTCAGGGACTCTATGAAAGTATCGTCTAGTGTGTGTAATAGCCTCCTTCCTACATCAACCTATCCCCTCTGCGCAACCTATGGACAGTGGTATTGGTATAACCTTCACTTCACAAGACCTGCCGGTGGGTTTAATAAGGGAACCATCTCCTCTCTATATCCTTGTGCAAATCAACAGAAACATCATATCAGGTGTTCTCATTGATCTGATGTCACAAGTAAACATCATAACTAAGGAGATTATGATTATTAACTTCTTACATAAGGATGGGTACAATGCACCTGTGAGTACCATCCACACACATGACGGGCTTTCCATGCCCCCTTTGGGTAGTATTGTCCTATCAGTCTTAGTTGGGCCTAAATATGTGAAACTCCTATTTGACATTATCCCTAGGTCTGAGCTCTTTAGGATGAAATTGGGTATCCCTTGGTTGGTGGCTATGAATGTGGTACCCTCGGTCATGCATAAATGTTTAAAATTTATCCATGGGGGTTTCATGCATGTAATTCATGACACCTATTATAAACCACCGGTTGGTTATGGTAGCTACTCCTTGGACTACTCTTGGCCTATGCCTGTTGGTCCTCTTCCACCTAGGATGGACCATCTGCACTGAACATATCAAAACTATAAGAAAGGGTGCCTAAGGCCAAAAGTGAGATACCCTTTGTCACCTTGTGTTGTTTCACATAGGGCTTGCTTAAAAGCTGATAGCGATGCCACTAAGGCACATAGGATAGAGGAAGAGAAGTAGTCTCAAGCTCCTCCTTCTTCCTCTTCTCCTAGTTAGTCTAACACTTCTTCTCAATTTACTATGGTACCATTAGATTTTGCTCTGCACTTGTGGGAGAATCCTATGGCACCCGCTTGGTAGAAGCTTAAGCTTCCTGCATTCAAACTTCTTGTTCTATTGATGGAGCCTAGACCTGTTTGGTATAACGGGAAGGTCTCCCATGGAGATTCCTCTTTGACTTGATCTTTAAGGCCTCCTACCACGCTTGCTCCTAAAGTAGTGAACGAGAAGAGGCTCGCTACCGAGACTCTTGAGCTGACTCCTCTGTTGCTCCTCAACCTGCTCCTCTTGCTTCCATTTAGGAATTTGTCCCTCTGTTGGAGACGGTTGTAGTGGACGTTCCCATGGTTGAGTAGGAGCCTTTTGTTCCTTTGCAACTTTCATCCTCTAACTCAAAGAGTCATAGAAACCACCTTGCACACAAGTGCAAGCGCTGACAAAAGGCTCTCTCGGTTGAGCAGGCCGCCTCGAAAAGGAACGAGGAAGAGATGAATGCCCTTACTTCAGGGAATCTTGTAGTGTCTTCCTCTCCCCTTCCTTTTTCCTCCCTTTAGTCTAGTCTCACATTGCTTCTGACTTCCGCTACAAGTACGAATGTGCCTAACCCCAAGGGGGTTCAGGTGTTCATCACTCCTTCAGTGGAGCTTCCCTTGCTGATATCTGTTCTAGATATCCAGTCTTTCTCGAAGCCCGTGGATATGATTAATACCTCGATTGTATCCACTGCAGTTCTTTCCTCCTCCTCCTCCGCACCTCTAGCCTTGTATGTGGGGATTTAGTCTCCTTTGACAAACCAAAAGTTGGAGTGTGGTCCTTCTAGTAACGAAGGATGTAAGAGGATCCCACCTTCTTCACAAGGTGGTCCTGTGCTGACTTGTTCCATCTTAGTGACAGAACTAGTCTTGGCTTCCCCTGAGTTCGTCACCACTTCTGAGTCATTCGGTGAGCCTAGAGGTGAATCTTAGGTGCAGCTTGCCCCATCCACTAAAGTTAGACATGATGCCCCTGTAGGGTGCATGTTTAACTCTATGGATGAAGTTTTGACTTTTTCAACAATCTTCACGAAATCACTGACCCTAGCTCCACAAGAGCTCGGTGAAGAGGACCTCGAGGGGACCTCTTCCTTAGCCCTTGTTGTAGGAGGGATGGATGCTCCTCCTCTTAACATCCCACCATTGCAGGCTCGTCCTCCTTCCCCCTATGATGATCTAGAGTGGGAAGCAGATGACCTCTCGGTTGATCAATGTTAGGAGGAGGCCCCTCCTTGATCTTGTGTGTTTATTTTGTGATGTGTTCCCCTATGATCGTGCTATGTGTTCCCGGATGACCCTCATCACTCTTGTTGGTGCTTGGATATAGGCATGGTTTTTTCATCGTAAACCTTCTTCTATTTGTATCATCATTCTTCCATGTTTGTGCTTGATTTTCGATAAATTGGGGACGATGCAAAGCGTTGGGGGCATTTAGGCTTCCCTTCCATGTTGACCCAATTTTTTTATTTTTACTTTTTTTTCTCATGCATTCCTCACATGGTTTGATATAGTAGGGGGTTGATGATAGTTCATTTATATACTATATATATATGAGTAGTTCTGACCCCAGAATATCAGGCTACCTGTGTCCTTTTTATTTTTCTATTTTTCTCTCTCTTTATCTTTCTCTCTTCTTTGCTTGAGTTGTCCCTCTCATGTGTGACAACTCATTTCTTCAACATTCATATTTTCAGAAAATGCATTCATTGCCAACAAATCTTTTCTCGAAAATCTTCACAAATCTTTCTTCAAAATTGCATTCTTAACTTGGAACCCTAATGGAACATGTTTCCTTCATCATGGGTTCATAAAGAAAGGACTTGAAAGTCTTCCTCTAAAGTGGGAACATCTTTGACCTTCCCCTCGCATGGGGGCATATTCTTCCTTTTGAATTCCTTGATGAAGTGAACATCTTTTAAAAGGATCCCTTGATGATGGATCGATTTGAGAAAGAAAATATCTTATTTCGAATTCTGTGTCCCTTGAGATGACCCCTTCTTCATGATGGGTTCCCAAGGGATCCCTTTGAAATTTTTCCAAATTGTCGACAGTCTGCACGACTGTCCGCTTACTTACCTATGTGGCCGCTTCCTGAATTTGCGAAGTTTGCTTTCCTAGGTTTCCTCCATGTGAGAGATCTTGGGGGATACCTCCCTATAGTTGAGATGACCCCTTCTTCATGATGGGTTCCCAAGGGATCCCTTTGAAATTTTTCCAAATTGTCGACAGTCTACATGACTGTCCGCTTACTTACCTATGTGGCCGCTTCCTGAATTTGCGAAGTTTGCTTTCCTAGGTTTCCTCCATGTGAGAGATCTTGGGGGATACCTCCCTATAGGTTTGAGATCCTGTAGGGTGCTTCCTTTGAGATTCTTCCATGCGAGAGATCTTGGGGGTGGCTCCCCTGCAAGCCTGCGAGCCTATAGGGCACTTTCTTGGGTTTCCCCCATGTGAGAGATCTTGGGGGTTACCTTCCCTACAAGTCTACGGGTTTGTAGGGCACTTCCTTAGGTATTCTTCATTCAAGAGATCTTGGAGAATACCTTCTGTATAGGTATGCGGGTTTGTAGGGCACTTTCCAGGCTTCCTCCATATGAGAGATCTTGGGGGACGCTTCCAGGGTATCCTCCATGTGAGATTTCTTGGGGGACACCTTACTTGCAGGTCTGCAGGCTTGTAAGGTGCTTACTTCATAGGGATTCCTTCATGTGAGAGATCTTGGGGGTTGCCTCCTTGTAGTTCTACAAGCCTGCAAGACTCTTTATTTCTCTAGCTTCATAGTTCTGAGAAGCTATGGAGTCCTTCACTTGCCCTGCACCTTCAGGTTCATCAGATCGTGGTTTTCTTCCTTGATGGTTCAGGTATACATTTCTAACATTACTCTTCCTCTATCTACTTTATCAAAACACTCATCAGTACTTGTGCTCGCTAAAGTTCAGGAAAAATGTATAGGAGTGAATTTGCACCCCTTATGCAAATTCCCCTTTTTCCCTTCTCCACTTTAGGAAAAAAAGTTTAGAGGATTAATTACACCTAAGCCCACTTCTTTCATTCCACTTGATACCTATTTTGGGCGTCAGTGGGGAAATTTCTGTTGAGGATGCTCGTGCGACACATAGATGTTCGTGCAATGCACTTATGTCCCTATAGATTCCTATAGTTGAACCTGTAGAGGCGTTACAATTCTCATTGGCAATCGACTTGTAATGCCCTCTTTGGCTGACCAACCTGAATATGGTCCTTTTCTTCATCGCCTCTTCAGATTCCCTCCTTCTACTTGCATTTCATCTTCTTCAAAACTTCAAGCATTCAACTTCATCTCTTAGCACACTCTTCAAGAATTCTAGCAACACTTTTGCACTCCATTGCAGGAACAACCTTACACCATCACTTCAGTAGAGAAAGTGTGGGACAACACCATTGCAACAGAGGCTCAAGTACTCTCATTCTCTCCTCCATTAGCCTTGAGTACTTTTGGTGGAGGTGGTAAGCTTCCCATTCCTCTCCTCTATTACTTGGTTGAGTAAGCACATTTACTATTTTGTAGTGTTTTAGTGTTCTTCATTACATTACTTTCTTTATCATACTCACTTTCTTGGTTGTCTATGGATTTGGAAACACCTAAATGGGGGTCTAACAGTTAGACCCCTATACAACCACCCAAAAATTTTCCTCCTCTTTGTGTGTAGGTGAACTTTCTTTTGAGGAGCTAGTTGGCGAACAAATTTCTTTGTGAGATCATCCTTGCCACCCTAACTCTTGCATTTTTACTTTATCATAGTAGAGAGTATTTTGGTTACTTAATAACATTATTTTGGCCCTTTAGTAGTGGTTAGATGGGGTGTTATCTTGTTTTCCTAGGTTTGACCTTGTCTCTTTAGTTGTCTATTTGTATGAACACCAGTGCACTTAAGAGATGCCAGCGCGTTGTGTTGTCATCCTGAGATTGTACTTTCATCCTCAGGTAGAGAGCTTCCTGAGGCGTAGTGTTGAACCCAAAAATGGGCTCACCTAACCCATTCCTATATTTCGGGTTTGTAGGGTGATTGAAGGACTTTATAGTCCTCATCATTCTCATCCCGTAATCCTCAACATCCTGTTAAGCTTATGTAAGTTAGGGAAGCCTTCCATTCGTGGCCCTCCATGACCTGTGGCCTTGAACATGGTTGGTCCCCCTCTCTTACACACACATCACAAGTATAGCCATGACTAGCTCCAACATACATCATATATATCTAGTGTGAACAAAACATTCATACATCATAGGTTTACATAAAAATAATTGGTAAAGTGAAAATAGATGCAACTTACTGCATGCATCCCACAACTTGGTTCATAAGAGCATAACCCCACAAGTGGATCTCACTTGGAAGAGGAATATTGATGCATCACATACTACATCATGGGTCCCATCCTTTTCCCAATCCACCACCATCTGTGATGATATTAAATCAACCCATGCTACTTGATGTCATCACTAGCAAGGACTTCATTGAAAATATACACAAATCTAAGGACCATTTACATAATGAGTGACTAGAATATGCACAATGAATGACTAAAACTTCCACAATGGTTGACTAACACATGTCCATAGTGCATCCAAAATAGAAAAGGAATGTTGGTGTATTAGGCACTACACTATGGTTCCATCCTTTTCCTCGGTCTTATGCACCATCAAGCAACTAGGAAGAGGATTTAGTGTATCTTATACTACACTGATGGCTTGTCCTCAACCCAAATATTTACACAAGTAGTTAAACTACCTAGACTAGTGGATTCCAACTTCAATCGCCTATAGGAAACTAGTGACAAGTTTGTTTGCCAAGGAAGAAGCAGGTTTTGACATATACTACCTTGTGACCTTAGTGATATTATCAACTATCTTATTCACAACCTAGGTAGCACATGTAATTCATAACCCTCGTGCTATAATTGATTTCCAATGAACCCACCAAATATGATAGTAAGCTTCGGTTATTGTTACCTGCATGGCAAGGTAACTACTCGCACAACTATTACCATATTATAACAAGGGTAGCCATTGAAAAAATTCACCTCTGTGAACTAGATGAATTTTTACTAGTCCCTAACAATATCCCAAGCATTGATCATTATCATGGTCCAATTAATTCCTACCACTTCTCAAATATACTGAAGGTTCACACTTGGGCCATCTCTAGCTTGAAACTTACACAACATGGTCCACAAGTACTAGAGTATATCAAAATCAATTGATTCAATAGCCTAATTATAGATCCGTATAACTCTAGAGTTGAATTCCACAAAAACATAAGAATCACATTAAACCAACACAACATGGCCTCTACTCAACAAATAGTAACTATAGGGTAGTCAAATCTATTAACTCCATTCATGTTACTATTCAAAAGAATATTATGTATTAAATACAAGTTATTAGGTTTCCTTAACTCAATCATAACCATCTAATACCCATTTCAACCTCAAATTAAAATCTACTTAAGAGGGAAGGTCAAACAAGTTAGGAAAATGTTTAACTATCATTAAGGATTACCTTCAATTATTAACACCTAATAGATTCAATTATTAACACCTAATAGCTGGTAGGAAAATGTTTAACTAAGCTCATAATATAGTAAACCTATACTAAGGAACTTCCAACAAGGTCATCCATATCTCAACTTGACCTCCCATTGATATTGATATTAATTCAATGTGAGCACCCCAAAACCCTTACAATTACCTACCAAGGATATTATACAACATTTGGTATTTGGATAATAGTTTATAATATAGGGTTTTATCTAGGATTAGAATGTGATTTGGAGATCGTATATATCACAAATGTATTACTTCTTGATATCTTGAACCACTATATTATAATTTTAAGAAACCCCTTAAACATTCATCTATGAAGATAACATAGTAGAATAAATATTGTAATTAGGATAATTTTACTAGAAATGAGGGTATCAATACTCAAGATCTAATCACCATATGTTAATCATGTGAAGCCCCAATATGAATCCAATGTTATTCTACTAATATGATAAAGCATCATGATCCTATTAATTTATGGCATCAATCTCCACTATAATTGGCCATACCTCAATAAGGTCATACAACATTATGTAAACTTTGAAACACCTAACATAATAGTTACAAATTTTCTTAAAGCATGAGGGTAAGTGCAAGAAGATGGGGGGCCAAAAAGGGGTCTTAAGTGGCCACTTATTTTATGAAATCAATAAATACTCACCTTGGATGAGAAATTGAGGATAGTTACACTCAAAATTTTAAGATGTAACAAAAACAATGTTTGTAGTGCTCTAAGTCTAATTTCTAAACTACTATTTTTTTTGAAAATAATAGAGATTAAGGGGTTCAAAAAAGGGAGCCATAGAAATTGGTTTTATTTTTGTCAAAAAAATATAACATAACATCTTTTGTGGCTCCCTCAAAAGGTTAATTTTTTTTTTTTTGGTATTTTAAAAATCACTTCAGTGAGAAATTAGCTAACAAAATTTAGTTTATGCTTGATTTTTTTGATAAGTTTTTAATGAATATTTGATTTTTTACTAATTTTCAAAGTGGACACATTCGAAAAATAAAATTTTGGCCATACTACCCCTATAATTTTTGAAAACTAATCGAGAATCAATTTTTTTTTGAATGTGTAGAATGGAGTCTAGTTTATAAAAATGTAATTTATTTGAAATTTCAATGAACGGTTAAAAAAAAAAAGTAGAAAATACCAAACACTAATTTTTGACAGAAAATGAACATACAAACAAAAGAAATTAAAGATGAAAGCCTTAACATCATCAAAATGTGAAAAAAATTACATCATTAAATAGCTAAGAGAGAGCCTAACATTACCTAGGTGTTCAATTTACTCGACCTTGAAACACATGCAAACATAAAGGTTAGCACGATGAGATTATGTGAAATCTTGTAGAATATGTAAAAACACGTCTTTGGATGTTGGAAAGCACTCCAAGCCTTTTGGTTGGAAATCCAAATCAAATCCAAGCATAAGGCTTGGGGATTCCTAAAACAAGACATAACGCAAGCGTGTTATAACATGCTCATGTTATGTTTTGTATTGAAATTTGTTCCTTTTCAATGAATTTCAAAAAATGAGCCAAAATGCATTACCAAAAAGTGCCAAAAAGCATTTCAAAAATGCGAGTGCGTTATAACGTGCTTGCATTTTGGTTTGCATTAAAAAAATTCTACTTTTTTTTTCTCTTTCTTCTTTTTTCTCTTTTTACATATGGACATTTACTTTCTTATACTTTAAGTTATATTTCATGTATATAGTTTTAGGATGTCTGAGAGTGGTTTCAAATCTGTAAGAGTTATAATGAAATTTCTATTTTTTGGAAGATCTTATAATTTTTCAAACTTAGTCAAATTTTAGTAATAAACATGTCAAATTTCAGTAATCAGGAGGTCAAATTTTAGTAATTAAATTAATTTGTATCATATTTATCTCTCTCTCTCTCTCTCTCTCTCTCTCTCTCTCTCCTTATATATTCCTTATGCTCTAGACCTCTCGCTCACTCTCTCTTTCCCTCTCTACTCTCTATCTCACCATTCTCTCTCTCTCTCACTCTCCCCCCTCTATACTTCTCTCCCTCTCCCTCTCCCTCTCTCCCTCTTTCTATCTGTCTCTCTTTGTCTCTCTCTATCTCACCTATGTCTCCCTCCCTACCTCGTTCCCTCTCTACTCTCTTTGTCTAGCTCTCTTTCACTCTCTCTATGTCCCTCCCTCTCTCCCCCTCTTTCTCTCTCTCTCTCTCTCTCTCCTCTCTATCTCATCATTCTCTCTTTGTCTCTCACTTTCTCCATCTCTCTATCTCACCATTATCTCTTCACCTCTCTCACTTTCTCCATCTCTCTATTCACAAAATGTGCTCACATTTTGGAAATGTTTTTTTGAATTCAAAAAATGTACGTTTTTTGAAATTTAAACCATAACACACTTGCATTATAACGTGCTCACATTTTAGCTTGGTAGTGACCGAGCCTAGGCTCGGTCACTACCAACCCATAATGCGAGTGTTTTTTACTATAATGCACTCACATTTTCGCTATTTCGGGTTGAAAAAGTAAAGTGTCCATTTTTTGGCCCCTCATCTGTGTGCACTTACCCATGAGCAGTACTTGAGTCATACATAAGATAGTTGGTATCTCTACATCCATTAAGGAATTATATATATATTTAATAATAGTAATAATAATATCCTTAGCCACACCCTAACCCACACCCTTATAATTAATAAAGAGTTACATACATAATTAACAATGATTGCACTTTTCAACATTTGACTATCACTAATTTACAAGGGTCTTCTTGACACAAAAGAACCCCAAAATATTAGTTTCTATACAAATTAACTTGCAAACAAGCAAGGAATAAACACAATATATTGGCACTCAATGCATTTCTATAGCATCTAAAATAGGTCTCATGTAGACATGAATACATTAGTTGTTTAATTGGCACATTATGAATTAACATAATTTATAATGTTCATGGTATTTCTTAATAAAGTTAAGAGTCTCTTGATTTTAAAATTGCCACATTTTTATCATGCTTTTGACCAAAATCTCACTATTCACACTATTATTAAGATAGAGTTTTTATTTGGGTTTAGAGAAAGATACCCACAACCTAAAAGATACAATTACACATAACACTATAATAATAAATAATCTCATACTTTTCATTACATAATATTCCAAGCCAAACCATTTTTTCTAATAAGAATCATTTAATTTCCACTCCAAATTACATTACACCCAACTATATCTTATTTAATTAAGACCAAGGTGAAGCATAATTACACAATATGTCTTCTCTTTGTTTCTCTATATAAACATGAAACATACATAGATGCAAATTCACTAACGATATCATGAAATATCAATAAGCACATTCCAAGTAACATAGTTCATGATCTCCTAGTCAAATGCATTAAGAAAGGTCCCATATAGACAAATTCTATCCAAAGCAATTTTTATCCATTAAATTTTTGACATGATAAAATGTGAGATAACAAAACTTCAACAAAGCTAAGAGATATAACTTAGAAATAAATACTATTCTCGGAGAGTAATTATGGAGGGGTATACTTATCTCTCAAAATGAAACTAAATTATCTTTGATGTAGGCATTGAGAAGCTTCATTAGATAGATATTTTTTTGAGAAAATACCATCTAGATCTATTGGGGATCGATGGAATATCTAATGCATCTATCAATGACATAAAAAAATTATTTGCACACACCTCTAGTGGTCTTTCTCCACATCCCACACTAAAATCATGCCCTTTTGATAGAATAAATTGACCCCAAAAAGGTCCACAAACTTCCTATTTTCCTATTCCTTCCATCCCTCCTCTCTAATTCTTCCTGTATTTAATAAAATTCTTCCATAATTTATTCTTGAAAGGCATCCTTAACATATTTGAAAGCTCTCATTTCATCACAAGAAATGAGGATAATGATTAAGGTTGTGGAATATAGCTTTACTATCACCACTCATGTTTGCTTGAAATTTTCTATTGTCTTTTCAACAAACTCATTACATGTATTTCTACAACCCTTGCAATGCATAAGACCATAATTATTTGAAGCATTTCAACCAATCTAGAAGTGTCTCCTTCCTTTCCTCCTCTTATCTATCCTTTATGACTCCACACAACTCCCAAAAACAACCAAAAACTCCCCAAATCCCACTTATAATTCATCTTGAGTGCCAAAATTTGAAACCATAAAATTCCAAAAATTCTAATTTATATATTCAATATTTAATAGATAACACTCAAATCTTCAATTTGAGTGCCAAAATTAATCATATACCTAAGGGAAATTTCCAAATAGTTTTAAATCACCTCTATGAATTATGCCTCACAAATTTCCTATGTCTCTTCTCCTCTCTCTTTGCCAAAACGCCTTTGCATCACACCTCCATCCTAGTCCCCTCTATTCTACCTTCCCTCTACATTTTTATTGCCTTCAAATTTGTCCAAAAACATGTTTTAAAAAGGTGACGACTTCCCTCTTCCATACATGTCAAATGTTTCCTACACTCACATTTTCTCCCAAAGGCAAAGCTTGAATCCATAGAATAAGGGGTCATAGGGTTCATAGACTCCAAGTGCCATTTTTTCTCCATGTGACATGATATTTTTGGATGCCAAGGGATTATGATTCCATAGTGCTTTAATGGAAAGATTGGAACTATCTATTCATAGCACCTACATGCCCATACTTGTGATTGAATGTGTTGATGGATGACCATTTTGTGCTCCCTTTCATTCATTTTTCTACAGTGCCCATACTTCTCATTTAATTCATCCTTAGAGTCTTTCATGAATTGATAACATCATATTATTTTTCCTCACATGACACCCATACTTGTGCCACTAATCCCATTGAATACCATTTGATATACTTTGGCTTTGTGGGATATGACAGTTCAATAGAAACTAGAAAATAAATATAATAATTGAATTAAATATATTCAAAATTATATACCTTGGAAAGTTTTCTTTGAGGGCTATAATATTACAAAATCTCATGTCCCAATAACTCAATTTGATGGCCCAACATAATATTTGAAACATTTTTCTTAAGAGAACTATGTGACTAGACTTGGATAATGGCATATAAGGGACCTTCATTCAAAGGTTCCTTTGAATGGATGTTCCTTCTTTGAAGGTGTCCAAGGACCTTTAATTGAAGGTACATTTAGATGAAGGTACATTTTTTAACTTATAAAATATTAGATTATTAAAACTTACCTTTGAATGAAATTCTAACTTCTTTCAAAGGTGACTTCCATGTGACCTTTAAATGAAGGCACCTTCATTTGAAAAAAAACCTTTAAATAAAGGTGTTTTCCAAATTTATTGTCATGTTCCATACAAAATTTTAATGTACCATAGGTGGGACATTCTATTGTGGGTCCACCCCGTGATATTAGCAGTTATCATGATTCCCTTGTGTTCTATTGGTTGTTGACAATGTATCCCTTGTACACTAGTGTTTTATTATTTTAGCAATGTGTATGACCATTTTATGTGTTCTAGATACCTTGGTGTTGTATCAAAATTGTATTATTTTAAGTGATTTTGTATGATCACTTGATTAACAATCTCTTGGTGTAGAGGGTTGGCCTCAAGGTACCACATAGTTGGGTGGTATTTATCACCATTGGGGCTAGCTAGATCTACAACTATGGTTTAGAGAATGTGTAGATTTCACTTGGTGATTGTGATGTTGAAAGACCTTCATTATTACATTATTGAGAAATGTATACTTAAGGAATTTTGTCACTCTACAGTTCAATTTATATATGATCCATGAATGAAATTTGTAAACCTATGAAAATTATCCATATTTGAGATGGCGTCATATTGTATTATTTCAATTATCATTATTTGGCTTGATAAGGTGTTGTAGTTTGAAATGGAACCCTTTGGTGAGCTTGTCCTAATTCTTAAATGCATAGATGTAGTTTTCTTTCAAATTGAAATAAGATTATTAATTGTTATATATGATTACGAACGAGTTATAATCATTAGTTCATATTTTGTATTTAAATCTTGGGTAGTAGTTAAAAACAATCATGTATGTTATTGTTACATGGAAGGAAATGTGTAAATACTAATGAATAGTAGCTTTTTGGATTGAATTTTAGACATGATAAATTGAGCCTTGAGAACATAGGAAATGTTTAGTTTAATCTATTATGGCTCAATCTAGGTTCAATTCCCCTTTATATTTTCCTAAACATTCACAAGTTGTCTAATCAAATGATTTATCCCATCTAATGACTGCCATGTTCTTTTACCTTCTCACACATGAGCCTAACCCCAAAAGTGTATGGGTCATTAATGTGAATTAAATGTCAAGATAGATGATAATTTTTCCCTTTCTTTACCTTTTCTCAACATAAAAAAACCTTGGTTGTTGATTCATGAGACCCACTAAAATTACAAGGGCTCACGTGAACTTTTCCTATCAACAAAGTCCAATATCCTTCAAAGTCTTATGAGCCCTCAAATAGAGTTAAATCTAACAACCTTTGAAATTGATGATATATCTCTTTTGTGGCTTCTTGAACCCAAAGAAAAACTAATGGGGCCCATGTTATATCTCTCCACCAATAACAAGACTCTTAGAACATTATTAAAATTATAGAAATAACATGAGTTGCCCAATAATGTTCATATGACCTCCTCAACAATGGAGATATTAGATTTTCCTTCACTCACCCAAATGCCTTTTGATTTTATTTAGCTTCTATAAACCATTCCATCAAACATATGATAGTTGCCACTCCTCTCGAAGGCCTTTGCAAAACTATCAACAAACAATCTCCCATGCATTGTTGGATTAAAATGATCAATGTCAAATTGCATTTATCCAAGCCTCTTAAACCTTCATTTTGTTTGTGATAATCATATCTTCATGTTGGAAGGTTAAATTAAAAAATTCAAGATGCAGTGAAATTTCACCACAATGGTAATATGTCCTCAGTAATTCAGCAACTTCCTTCAATTTGTTTGTGATAATCATATCTTCATGTTGAAAGATCAAATTTAAAAAGTTAAAATATAGTGAAATTTCATCATAATGGTAATATGTCCTCAACAATTCAACAACTTCCTTCTCTATCAATCTTCAATAGTGGTAACTATATCCAAAATAAAAGAGGTAGGAAAACTAAATCATAATTATTAAATGAAGATAAAAGAATGGCTTACAAATGTTGAATAGTGGTGTGCACGAAATTTGGAAAAGCTTTAGCATGAATCTTAAAGATCTCAAATTCATGGTAATGTCTTCTTGGTTGCAAAGTTTGGACCATTTGGTTTATTAAAAGATGATTATTAGTAGATCTCAAATTAATTATGGGTGATAGTAGGTTAAGGATAAAATTTCTTAATTAAAACTAGGCTAAACTAAAACTAGAACTCAAGATCATGTCCTTGTAGAAATGGAAAATATCATTTGCGGGATTAGAAGTGACTTGCTTATCCCTTTGATAGTAAAATATTTGTTGCAATGAACTCATCATTTTGGTTCTAGAAAAGCTAACTTTTGCACAATATGAAAACACACTTAGTGGATGACAAAAGAAAACTAAGAATGATATGTCAAGAGTCCTAAGAGGTAAATGTGACACTTTAATTTAGAGACACTAGTTGACAATCGTATTTTTATATTTCATATCATGCAGGGTCATGTGTTAAATTGTCAAAACATCATTAGACTTTAGATGAAGGCTTTTTTAAATTTAAACACATATTAGTTAGGGTTTAGCAAGCTAATTTTTGCCATATGAGAACTTAAATATTTCAAATCTTTGTGCTAGCACAAAAAATCCTATAATTAAGCACTAATATTATGAAGTATAAAAGGGTGTCAAGGTCTAGCATAGTTAATCTAGCCAAGGACGTGTTTCTTAATTTGAAATGTGTGAAAGGCATTATATGATCTATCAAAATTTTCAAAATCTCATTTTATTTTTTACATTTGTATGGGTTGCTACCACAAATGCCTTTGATACTACTTTGCATGGTTTGACTTGTATTGGACAAATGAGGGTGTTTAAAAGAATGATCTTGTTATACATTTGAAAAAACTTTTAAGATTATAGGTTCATAGGTATTTAGGTTCCTATTGATAATTTACTTCTTTCTTGAGTTGAGGGTATGTGCAGGATCATGATAGAAAAAATAGGCCCTTAAGTGGCGAAAAATTTAGAAAAATCAAAGTTAGGCAATTTGACATAAAAATTTG
Organism: Sequoia sempervirens; assembly: GCA_007258455.2. Lineage (NCBI taxonomy): Eukaryota > Viridiplantae > Streptophyta > Pinopsida > Cupressales > Cupressaceae > Sequoia > Sequoia sempervirens. The sequence goes on from VDFB02271358.1 coordinate 1,187,344,577, forward strand.
AATAAGTTATATATATTATTTCAAAAATATGTAAGAATATAATCTATAGCAAATTGAATGTAGTTTCTAAACTACTAGGTTTATTTTAAAAAAATAAAAATATATTTAGTGAAAATTTGAAATTTCAATGTAGTAGTACTTCAATTTTAGGGAAAAAATAAGAAATAGGTGTTTGTCTAACCACCCTAACCACAATAAAATGATAATATTTTTTTATAAGATTTTAGATATAAGTACAGGATTGATGTCCCAATGTGATGCATATTTTTTTGTAATTTTTTTCTAAGTAAATAATTAATTATGATTTTTTATTACAAGTTTTTAAAAATATAAAAACTTGTATGTCTAACCACCTTAAATTGGTCAAAACTTCATGAAATTCATTTTTTTTTTTTAATCTTATAGTATGCGAAACATAGAATGTAACACATGTTTTGGATTCAAAAAATGTGATACCGTTTGAAAGTTATAGATTTTTTCAATCAACCTATCAATTAGGACTATAGTCGTAATTCAAATAAAAAATGAATAATAATTATTTATTAAATTCAAAGTAAAGCATAATTTATATTGGTGGAAAACTAAGAATCTCCTTTTAAAACTCTTTTCGTTTTATCAATTTTGGGTAAGAAAACATCGTTAGCCCCATACCCTACACATACCCATCATATTGCCATTTTTTGGTCCATCATGATCCTACACATACCCTTGAATATTAACATATAAAGGATTTATTTCTTTTATTTAGAAGGGAATGTTAGTGTAAATAGGATTATTTCCTTTCTAGTTAGCTCATCACCCTTTCTGGGTTGATTCATTCACACTTGTTAAGTCACCCCTTAGGGAATTTTTAGTTTTTGTCTCACTTCATATGGTTGAGACACATGTTCTCACCTTTTGAGACACCGATTTCATGCACATCTTACACATGCTCAAACACTTGTCATACGAGCAAGCATGTGTTACACATTTAGAGGGTTAATCAGTCATTTAGTCTTAGCTTCCTATCTTCTCTACCTTGCCTATATATGCAAGACACTCATTTTATATTTTTAGACACTCTCATTTTATATGATAATATCATATTGTGCATTATTTTGTTTCACTAGTGGAAGGCTATTATGTTGCATTTAGATCTTGATTTTTCCAACATTGTATCAAAGTCATGATTGCACATCCCTTCCCAAATCTAGGTGGTTACAATGCTTATCCCTATCATCAAAGCATCATGGAGTCAAACAAACATTTCCATTGAGTTTCGAAGATTTGAGAAACAAAAAAATACCCTTTGTTTTATCGAATTTGATAATTTATTTTTTAATTTTTTAAAAAATTTAACCCCTATACCTATGAAATCTGAAATTTTGAAAAAGAAAATAGTAGAGGGACGATTTTGACATTTTGGTGCAAATTTTTCTTGTAGGTTTCATGGGGTTCATGATTGAGCATTTTTTATTTGGTCGAGGTTCACCACCACCATTGTTTTCCATCTGTAAATTTCTTCTTCCATTGTTGAGGCTTTGTAGGTGATTCAAGTCATGTTCATATGCTCTGAGGTCTTAATGTGTTCGTCAAGCATGTGATAAGGTGTGGGTGTCCCCATAGCCAATGATGGAGACTAAACCTTTGTAATCCACTTGGACAATTCCAGCCTTATATTTGAACCCGAAAGAAAGTTTGCAGGTTCATTGGCCGCAGAGGGGGAATCTTAGTTGAAAGACAAGAGATCTGGATTGTGTCAAGGCTGAGAAGTGGCCGACCCTACATTTGGTAACTTCATCCCATTCGACCATATCAATAGACTAGAATTCTTGGAGTTAGTGTGACCCTGTGTGCACCTATTTTATTCCAACCACGTACAAAACCCTTCAAAGCATGAAGACTTAGTAAGGTGACTAGCTTTAACAGATCTGTTATTGCCATATCATGGTCTATGTTCAACAAGGGAATCTTATAGGTTTACGAGATCCCACGTATAGCAAGCACTTTCACCCCCATAATTTTTGTGAAAAACCAGACATATTCTCAATGTGGTCTCGAAGCCTTTCTCATGTAGCCACTAACATTTGACAAAGATTTATTTGTAGAAGAATTTCTCTGCAGACAACCTTATGCCCCCAATCGGTACCTGCACACTATACTCTTCAGCAAATGCGAACTCTGAATCTGCATTATCACGACCTATGGTTTTGGCAATGCCGCCAGGGACAACAAGAACGACCACATAATCTCTAGGCATCTTCAACTTACAGTCAGGAACGATGAAGAATTAAGGGAATTATTGCACTGCATCACCATTGCACGCAATATCCACATAGTCCACAACCTCCACCTTCTTCCAAGGAAGAGCATCCAAAGCACCTATCCTCCAACGATCATTTTTATTGACCGCTAACCAATAGTAGTCATAAGTAGGAGGTATTTTTCACAGCGTGTCAAATTGTGATATTGCTATCACGATTCAATGTGTAGTTTTAGAGTCAAACATGGGTCAATGAGTTTGACTCTAAAACTACACGGTTGAATTCTGATAGCAATATCACAATAGTAATTATCTTAACCGCTCTATAACCACCAGGTCACAATTAATTTGACCGCCAGGTCAAATTGCTAATTGACAGGCTCTCTTTGAGCTTGTAAGGGGTTGTTTCCTTTTTTCTATAACTTGCAAATGGGGAGTTAGATTTTTGAGTTCTAATAGCCGACATAAAGTTCTTTGTATCATGGATATTATGGTGATTTTTATTTTTTAATTTCGACGGTGCATAACTTTCTCCTCAATTATTAAAATTTTGCAATTTGTTTTTGAAATTTATCAAAATTTTGCAAGAAGTTCATTTTCACATGTATAATTAACATTTGGATAGCCAATTTATCATGAATTGTAAAAATCTTTGAGTTATAAACAAAAGATTTTGAAATCTTATCTTAACAAAACTTGTAATTTTTCATGCACATCTTTTTGGGAGAACCTAAAATCAGTTAAAATCAAATCAAGGGGTGATCTAAGTGTTTCTACCTTTGATCTCACTATTCATGTGATCATGTCTCTCACACGAAATCCCTTCCATTTGAATATTATTCATGATCCTCATAATAAATGAAAAATAAAATATGGATATTGTGGAAGAAAATACATACAACAAAAAGTTGTATTTGTCATCAAATTGATGAAATGAAATAATATATTATCTTTCATGGTATTGCCTTACCTAATCATTTAGTTCCAATAATGTAGAAATATCATATGGTTTCACACGGACATCTTATAAGACATACCCATCATTTGGGGATGAACAATATAGCCCCATGGCTTGCATTGAGATATAGTGATAGTTGTAAAACTATGGCCTTAGGGCTAAAATTAGCTAATCACTATCAAATTATAAAATTGCTCTAAATCTGAATTTAATAATATGTACCCTTTCTTAATAGATACTCCATTAACAACTTTAATTGAGGTATAATCAATTATTTTCTAAGCCTAGTGATTACAATGATAATAATAGAAGATTATGAAGAACAACATCACATAAAGTATTGTCTCAATATAAATACTTCATAATTTGATTGATGTATAGATTTCAAGCATTTCCCTACCATTTGAGGGAGGAAGTAATGTCTTATGTGAGAACTATCCATAAACTAGATTGAGTTAAGATATTAAGTAGTTACCTTTCATTTTGTTGAAATCAGACCATAAAATATAGGAGCTAAACTTGCTTGAAGTAATAAATTTTAAAAAAGGAAGTCACATTTCTCAGATCAATAGATTATTAGTCAATGGAAACCATTATGTTTATATCAGCTCTGTAATATTTGAACAATTAAAAAAGTTTTTAAAAAAGTTTTCATATTACTTCAATACTTAAAAAACAATTTTCTTTAACATCTTAAAAGAACTCATCAGATTTATATAATTTTCATTTCTCTTAATAACTAAAAATAAAAATAAAAATTGAACTTTATTAAAATCATTGAATTTCTATAATACCCATTTTAAAAGGCCATTTCATGTGCCATTCATCCAACTGTGATTTGTAATATTAATGCAAGCTAAGATGTATAACTAATAGGCAACAAACCGGAGTATTTCCTTTTATGTTAAACACCTACATTTCAATGACAATTCGTCCAATTTGACTTGGAATTCCTCAATTGTTGCATCATCATTCTCATCCAGCCATTCTTCAACAGTATTTAGTGCCCTACTGATATCATCTGCAACGCTCGTCTCCATCGTTCCCCTGCTCTTAGCGTCTGTCACCCTGCAATGCTTCTTTGCCGTTTCTTCATCCTCTTTTCGAAATATGTCTGCATCAGCCACCATTCTATCTATCTCACGTTCATTTGTAACATTAATCTGATTGTTCAACCTTGTTCCCACAACCTGGCAGAAACTGTTAAGAATTCTCTTTACATCCACTTGAAAGCAAACTCTTATCTTTGGCACCCCACACCGCATACGTAGAATTCCATTCAGGACAAATTTACCTAGCAAATTGTTGTGTGCAACCAAAGATCTCTCGCCTTCATAAATTTGAAAACTTGCACTTGTCTGATTGTCATATACCGTGGTGGCATATTTCTCCTTCAGAGTAGGAATGGGAGTATTGCGGGGAACTATTTCTTTCACAACACCACTGCTTACTTCAATTCCAAGACTCAAAGGATTGACGCCCACCATAACTCACTGAGTGGATGTTTTCCTTGTTCATTACAGCTTCCTGCAAAGCTGCACCATAAGCAACTGCCTCGTCTGGATTCACACTTTTATAGAGCCACCTGCCCTCAAAAAATTGGCTTAGCAATTCCTGGACCTTGGGTATACGTGAAGAACCTCCTACTAATACAATATCGTTGATTTCGTGTTTGCTCAGCGTGGAGTCTTCCATGCATTGCTTCACTAATTGCATGCATTTCTCAAATATGTCCGCGTTGAGCTCCTCGAACTTCGCCCTTCGTAGAGGCAATCTATGTCAATTACAGTCTCTACTGCGGAAGACAAACTTCTTTTTGCTCTCTCGCACTCTGAAAGTAGTCTCCGAAGAGGTTTGGGACTTGTACTCATATCCGTTTTATATTTTTTGTTGAACAGCTGAACACAGTAATTGAGAATCCTATAAATCCTGGCCGCCCAAATACATGTCTCCTCCAACAGCTTTTACTTCAACCTTACCTCTTTCAACTATAACAATAGATACATCAAAGGTACCTCCTCCAAGGTCAGAAACTAGAATGTTTCTTTTTCCTTTCTCTGATGTGTTAAAGCCATAAGTTATTGCTGCAGCCGTAGGTTCATTGATCATCTGCATGACATCAAGCCCTGCAATTGTACCGGCATCTTTAGTTGCTCGCTTCTGCAGGTCATTAAAATAAGCAGGCACGGTAATCACAGCATTCTTCACATCACACTGGAGGTATTGTTCGGCTATCATCTTCATTTTCACCAACACCATGGACAGATTTCCTCAGCTGCAAAATGTTTTTTCTCACCTTTAAAAGCCACTTCAACCATAGGCTTGTCATTCTTACCAGGACCGATAGTGACTGGCCACAATAGTTTGTCAGACTGCACAGAGGGATCATTATATCTCCTTCCAATGAGTCTCTTGGCACCAAACACAGTGTTGGTAGGATTAGTTGAAATCTGGAACTTGGCAGCATCTCCAACAAGTCTTTCATTGGGAGTGAAAGCAACCATGGAGGGAGTGGTTCTGTTTCCTTAGTCATTAACAATAATTTCAACTCTGTCGTGCTGCCACACTCCCACACAGCTGTAAGTTATCCCGAGATCGATGCCAATAGCCTTATCTTTGCCCTCTCTGTCCATGTTTCTGCATGAATGTAAGGAGTAAATTCGAAAATAATTCAAATTTTGATTCAGAGAGGAAAATGCTGTTATTAATTCCACAATGATTTTTTTTTAAAACAGACTGCAACCTTAACATATTGCAAGAACCTTCTAATAATTACACCCCTGTTTTTCCATCACCTATCTCCTAGCCTCATTAACTCTCTAACCATTTTGGTCACAAGCGAAGGCTATGGTCACAACTTGCATATATCTCTTTGGCTGCAATTTGAGGGGAAATTGGGGATCCCTCTCAGTTGGTTGAACTAGTTGATACCATTCTGTGACATTTGGTACGAGTCCTCTTTGGTAGCAGCAGTCAAAGATGCAGTGAAAGGGGCATTGATGGTAGTTTACTAGCTATTTAATGATTATTTTATCTGGTTTAGCTATGGTATCATAGTTTGACGTGATGACCCTGATTCAAAATGACAATCTCATAGCATCAATATAATTTATGCTAGTAGAAAGGGCATACCATTATAAATCTATGAATCCATCATGGTTTGGTTGGCAATCTATTTTGATAATTATTTTTGAGTTCCAATGTAGGGGATCGATGAACAACCCCTGTAAATGTATTGTGCTAGGTATATTTTTCATCTGTAGGCAGTTGCCCTGAATTTCTCAGGGTAAGTATAATCGATTTTTGTTTCATAAATACATTTCCCACGCCTGGGATATGCAAAGTAAGATATCTATGATGGGACATTTAGCCTGTCAAACAAGTAGAAATCGTATTTGCCTGTCTACACTAACTACCGGAGAATAAATAGAGATATAGTTGTTACAAACACCCAGGAGAAGGGTAGGAAGGGCCTCTGCCCAGGACTAATTACAAGCCGACATTATAAGGAACTGGCATCTAAATTCAAAAATTGACAAAAAAATTAAACCTAACTCAAAAACTCATTACTTATTAGGAAATAAGTTTGTGAACAGTCATTCTGTTTTTTCCGTTTTGGCGTGGTCTCCATTGGCAGACACTGTATTTTTGAACTAAACTTGGCAGTGCAGCACAAGTGGGCTGAGAAAAGAGGCCTGGGCATAAAACCGAACTGTTGATGTAGATCCAGACGAGTGGGGCCTCAAAAATTTCTCGACATGTATAGTCAGTATTTTCAATTGCATTCAACTAAGAAAGCTAGAGCTAAGGAAAGGCTGTGTAAATCTGAGGCCAGCCGTTGTGCGTAACACTCCAGCCCCGTGTATTGCCAAAGCCATCTCACTATACGGTGCGGGTGCTAAGCCTATCATCATTCTACTCTCTCATAATGGCAGTGTAATTTGTGAGCTGCATTCTTATTGTAAAACACTGAAGTTAAAATATGTTTAGATTTGATAGAGATAATTGTAAGTGTCAATATCTTATCCTAAACTGACAAATTTCAACTAAATTGCCATTTGATAAACACCATATTTTTGGTTCTGGAAAAAGATATTGGTGTTATTACACTTGCTGAAACAATTCTGTGCCACTACAAAGGCTACTGCTACCATTCCAGCTCATTCATATGTTTAAAACAGTTCTGTGCGTACAAAGGCTTCTGCATACATGGTTGAATTTTGTGGAGAGGCTTGGTATGGTTTCTCCTTTCTAACCAGAATAAGGGCATCTGTGCCATAGATGGGTAAACTTTTTATTTCATGTGACATTTCTGTGTATGTTAGATGTTATGACTTAAAAATAAGTTTGTTGAGTAATTAATAGTTAGATTTTTAAGGGAAAGGCAGATTCAGTTGAATTCTTTCACAATATATTTTCTGTGTTTCTTGATATACAGTTGATCCTGATTCTTACAATTATTATAATAGGGAAGTTAAAAGAAAGTTAACTTTTTTCATATGCATATATATTTACTAAAATAATAGCCATAAAAATTATATTAGTTAATATTGAAGAGTATCATTTGGTAAAGAACATTGGAAAGTATAAAAGCAGTGCATAATGTGAGACCTCAAGACAATGAGAAGTTTTTGTAGTTAGGACAGTGAAGAAGGAATATTTTTAATGTTTGCTTATAATGCATCTGGTATAAATGGTCTTGATAGACAGTAAAAAGGTGATGAATCTTTAAACTATGAAGACAATAACATATGATATATATTTTTTGATAAATAAGGGGCCGAAGCCGAAAAGATTGTATTAAAATTAAAAGTATAAGGATTTACAAGACTTAAAGCCTCAACAGAAGATAGAACAAACATAATCATGACATAAGTTTCTCCTACTCTTAGTAACTCCACAAATAGGAATTCTTCAGGCCTCAAATTTATTGAAAATGTGACCAAACTATCTTCAGCCCACAAAATCAGCTAAGCAAGCATGAATCCTGTAAAGAAGAGGAGGAACAACATAGGTATAGTTAATGTTGAATCACAACGGGTGACCTGCTCTTATGATGATGGTGCATCAACCTCATCCTCTACCTTGCCTTTGTCAACTAGAGCCATTATGCATCAAATAAAGCATCACAATGCTGGGAATAATCAAGTAACATTGAATACAGGGATCATAGACCATTTGAATCCACAAGATGACAACATGGAAGGCATTTTTAAAGCAACCATGATAAATAATACAGTTGTTCCTCAATACACTTATTCCTTTCCTTTAGTTCAAACAGTTTCTCAGCACATATGAGCCCCATAGTGTATTAAACAATTTCAACAATACTGATGTGCCTGCTAAACAACTCTTTGTAGATAGATTGAATGAACTAAATGGGAGTTCAAATACTAAACAACAACTTCAACCATAGACCAGTATGAATCAAGCAGATCATGAAACTATTACAATTCATGGTGAAGCAAGTGCAGTATTTGGACCACCTTTGATAGTGAACAACAATTCAAATGAACTCTATGGAAGTATAGCTGATTGGAACAGGGATGGACTGACTTTCTACGACATCCTTCCAACACCATCTGACTATTTCTATGGCATCCTTCCAGCACTCTCTGACTGACTTTCTGCAACATCCTTCCAACACTCTTTGACTGTCTTTTCGTGACATCCTTTCAGCACTCCCTGAATCTTTGCAAATGGTGTTTGTAGTAGCCACTGTTTCCTTCTCTGCCTTCTTACTTGACTCTCCCCTCTTAGAATCCTAAACGTCTCTCTACTCTTCCTCTCGGATGTCCTTTAAAACCTTATCCACATAAAGCCTTGCTCCTCATGGAGTTATCTATTTAAGTGTCATTCCATCATCTCCCATATTTGCCAATGCATCTTCCATTGTGTTGCCTTCTCTATAAATATGGTTAATCGTTACATTTTCAAACTTATCCATCAGATTTATTGCTAAATCTAGTAAAGATTGTAATTTCCAGCTCAACACTTTCTTAGCTCTTATTGCATTTACCACAATAGCCAAATCCCCTTCAATTTCTACCTTTTCCAAGTTCAATTCTATGCAAAGGGATAGCCCTAACACTAGAGCCTTAAATTATGCCATGTTGTTTGTATCAATCTCCAATGGTTTTGAGTATCTTGCAATAGTTTTTCCCTGCCAAGAGTGAATCACACCACCTGCTCCTGATGGACCTGGATTCCCTCTGGATGCTCCATCAAAACTCAATTTGAACCATCCACTATTTGGAGGTCTCCATTTGCAATTTTCTCTGTTTTGTTTGCTGACTTGACACCCTTTCCCAACAACTTGAGGAGTTTTTAGACCAAACCAGTTCTTGAACATACTATCATCCCAACCTGTATAAAATTTCATTTTTTTGCTTTGGGCATGAATTCTCGAATTCATTGTTTCCACAATGACAGCTTCAATCTTAATCATAAGCATTTCAATCTCCATGGATTTCCCTTGAAATTCTCTCCTATTTCTCTCCTTCCCTAGTTCCCATATGAAAATTGAAGGAGAAATAATCCAAAAATTTCCACAAGCTGTCCCTAAAAAGAATTGGCCAAGATTTGAATAGTGTGAATATATCATTTGGCAATGTTGATATCCAACCAAATTTAGCACAAAGTGCTGCCAACATTCAAGGGAAAAGGGGCATGTTATAAGCAAATGGTTGACATTCTCCTCACTGTTGTAACATAGTGAGCATCTTGAAGGGCCCTAATAACCAATTCTTTTAAACTAATCTACTGTCAAAATTCTACCTTGCAATGTCGCCCATGTGAAGATGCTAGCCTTTGGCATGCACACTCTATTCCATCATAATTGGATAGGTAACTGGTTTTGGTTCTTTCTTGCTGACCAGATGCTATTTTATAACCATCCCTCACATTATACCAGCTTGATTTTGATCCATTCCAGATAATCTCATCGCCTTCCTACTTAAACAAAATAAATATGTCATTTAATACTTGTCTAAGGTTATTAATCTCCACCAATGGTATGTCAAGGTCTTCAAATTGTTTTCACTCCCATTTGCAAGCTTGGTTATTGTCTGATAATATAATGTAGTCACTTACATGAATACCCCATTTATCTGAACAAATTTGGCTAATTTTGTCTGTGTCCATCAAATTACTAATAATAGGGTAACCTCCCCATGAATCATTCCAAAATAGTGCTTTCTTCCCATCCTTTGCATTTCATGATATATGATTAAGTATAATATCACTAGATTTAGCAATAAAGTTCCAAATATGGGACCCCCTAGGAAAATTTGTTACTCTTAATGCCTCTTCACTATTTAAGTTAGTGAGGTATTTGCTTCTAATGATCCTAACCCATTTGAGGTGTTGTTCCTTGTGTATTTTCCAGAATAGCTTAGCCCCAAGAGCCTTATTCTGCCATAACTAATTTTTGATACCCATACCTCCCTGCTCAATTGGGTTGCAGACCTTATCCCATGCAATTAGAGCAAACTTCTTTTTTATGTATGTGCCTTGCCAAAATAATTTTCTCAACTTCTTCATCAGGGCCATGTACACTCCACTTGGCATTGAAATACATGACATTAGATAGATGGGAATGGTTGATAGAGTTGCTTTCAACATTATAATTCTCCATGCCCATGATAGCCATTTTCATTTCCATGACTCCATTCTCCTATCAATCTTTTCCCCGATTGGTTTCCAAGCTGAGGTAGATCTCAAGGATTTATCTACTAGAATCCCTAAGTAAGTGCATGGAAGTCTACCTTCCTTGAAACCTAATAAACTTAGTATTTGGTTTTGGACTCTTGTTTTGACATGAAAAAAGAGAATCTATAACTTCTCTTTATTGACTACTTGTCCCGAGGCCTTAGCATATATTGATAGCAACCTTTTCATTTGTAAGGCCTCTCCTCTACAACCTTTCCAAAAGAGAATTCTATCATCTGCGAACTGCTGATGTGTGATTGGCTGAACCAAAGATGTCACCTCCATTCCTCTAATAGAACTAGATCTTTGAAGGCTGCATAACTTCCTACCAAGAGCTTCAGCCATGATGATGAAAAGGAAAGGAGAAAGTGGGTCTCCATGGGAATCAATGGGAAAAAACCACATGGATTCCCATTGATCAGGATGGAGAATTTTGGGGTATAAATGCAATAAAATAATAGGTTTATCCATGATTTACAAAACCCAAAACCTTCCATGCATTTGGATAAAATCTCCAGTCTATTTTATCATATGCCTTCTTGATGTCTAGTTTTATAATCATACTTGGCTGCTTATTTTTTTGAATAGAATCAATTGCTTCTTGAGCAATTATCACTCCATCAAAGATGGATCTTCCTGGAACAAAGCATGTCTGTTCTTCTCCTATAATTTTTGGCAATGTCATTTTCAATCTATTTGCAAGAGTCTTTGACAACACCTTATATATTGTGTTGCAAAGTGATATTGGTCTAAATTCATCTAAACATAGTGCTTTATCTTTCCTAGGAATTAAAACAATGAAAGTGTTGTTGATTTCTCTAAAAAATATTCCTGATGATCTTGTTGTTTCTAATGCTTCAGTCATTTCCGAGCCCAAAATTGGCCAACACTTCTGGAAAAAACCTATTGGGAATCCATCCAGGCCTGGGGCCTTGTCTGGATGAAGCTGATTTAGTGCTTTCAAAATCTCTTCCTTTGTAAATTTTTCTATTAACATCTGATTATCTTCCTCTGAAATCAGCCTTGGGATAACTTCTAGCATCTCTTGTTGAGCTGCAAGATGTGAACCTTTATGATTATTAAGAAGATTTGAATAAAATTGAATTATTTCTTTTTATATCTCAGATTGATCATCTAAGGTTTTCCCATTGTCATCATTGATTTTGTGGATTCTATTAGTGATTCTCCTTTGTTTTGTACTGTTATGGAAGAACTTTGTGTTCTTATCCCCTTCTTCCAACCAAATCTCTCTTGATTTCTACTACTTCCAAAAAATCTCTTCTTTGGCCAAAATGTCTTCATAATCCCTCAAAAGCTCATTTTACCTGCAAAACATCTCTGAGTTCATGCCTTGTTGGATGAATTGTTCATTGAGGTCTTTAATGTTTTGCTCTATTGAGCTTTTTGAATAAAAAATGTTTTTAAAGTGATCTTTGTTCCAACAAAGAAGGTTTTTTTTAATTTTCTTCAATTTGGTCATAAAGCAAAAAAGTTTAGACCCTTCAACATGACATTCCTTCCACCATTGTTCAATACTTTTCACAAAGTCTTCATCTTTCATCCACATATTCTCAAATTTAAATGGGCATAGCAACAGTTTGATTTCTCCCAGAATTTCTAGCTAAATAGGATAATGATCTGATCCTGATGTTGGAGAAATGGAAGCTTTGAAATCAAACGTGAAGGTGGTTAAATCTCCTTTATAAAATAACCTATCTAATTTTTCAGCTATGTTGCTAAATCCCATTCTTCTGTTGTTCAATGTGAAGGTTTCATTCTCCAGCACAATTTCTAAGAGATTTTCTTTTAGCACCTAGTTTTTGAAGTCTGTCTGAGGTTGAGATTCTCTTTGTAACCCCCCATTTTTCTCTGAAAGATGAAGAATGGCATTAAAGTCTCCTCCAATAATGTAGTTCTTTTTTTCCCAAATCCTAAATCTGCTACTGATCTCTTCCCATACTTCCAGTTTCTTCTTTGTTGGGATTGGACCATAAACATTTAAAATAGAAAATTTCAAGTTAGAGTTTAGATTTCTTATTGTTCCACCAATCCAATTGGTACTACCTTCCAGTTTGATAAAATCAACTCTTCTTAGATTCCACAAAATTGCCAACCCACCCGAGGATTGAATAGCCTCTTCAAATTCCATATCCCAACTTCCTATTGATCTATTAAATTTTACCATTTGATCAGCACTCATTTTTGTTTCCTACATCATAACAATATCAGCTTTGAAGGAAAAAAGGCAACGTTTGATCAAACATTGCTTGTTAGGAGCATTTAAGCCCCTAACATTCCACGATATAACCTTCATTTCTCTTTGGGAAGGAACTTCCCCTTCCCTACATGCATATAATCTATGATTTTGGTTTGATCTGATTCCTCCCCTTCTTCGGACCTTAAAAAGGATGATGATTTGCGCCCTTTTCCTTTCTTGTACTTTTCCCCACAATTTGGAGGCATCTTATTTGATATTGATCTTTCAATCCCCAGGCTAAAGGTCAACACTTCAGACTTGGAAATAGAAAAGATGTCTCTGATTCTTCTAGTTGATCATATCCATTCAAATTGCAACATGACTTCTCCTTATCCAAGTCCTCTAAGAGTGACAATCCTTCCAAGTCCTCAATCCTTTCCTCTTACTCTAGGAAATCTGGATCCAAAAGTCTGTCTACAAAGGAAATCTTACTCTTCTCTTTCTCATTATCCTTTTCTGATAACATGTTGTTCTCAACCATTCCAAAGAGCTCGTATACTACCTTAAGTCTAGGTGAAAGAGGTGGGCATTGGCCTTTCTCCTCTAAATTTTTGATCAACATATTCTCTTTCCCTGGCCTTCCATTAATATTTTTCCAATTTTTATTAGTAAGTGAAAATAACCCCCCCTTGATATCCTCTGCTAGAGTGTTGTTGTCCACTAATCTAAGCTCTTTTAAGTTTGGTGGCTTCTGATTGTTGATCTCCTTAGAAGGATAATAATCCAATTTGGGTTTGTTATCTTTATTCTCCCCCCCTATTGACCCTACAATTTTTCTTGTTCTCAACTGCTTATATTTGTCTTTAAAAGGTGCGGAATGAGATCTTGATTCCATTTCTTTCTCCATTAGTCTTACCAATTTCCTGCTACTGATATTAAGGCTACTTGTGTGCTCCATACCAAAATGTGGTTTTTGACCCATTTCCAAATCCAATTTGTCTTTCATGCTGATTTCCCTTAAGGTTGCCGATTTTCCATAATGTGACTCATCATCTTCTCTACTCAATTGGTTCTCCTTTAGACTTTCCCCACTAACCTTACTATGAGTAACATCTGATCCCTTTGTGATAGATTGTCTTTTACCTTTTTTTAATATATCAATGAGTCTTTCCTGTAGAATGTCATCACAATCTTGTCTTGAGTCTGATTCAACAAACTTCTCCACAACCTTTCCTTGTCTTCCTAATACAGATTCATTGTTAAGATTAGCTACCTCTCTTAGATTAGTAACTATAATTTCTTTAACCACCTTGCTCCTACCCTCCTTTGCTTGCTTTTCAGCCCCCTTTCCTTATTTTTCTCTACTAATTCAGTCTTAGATATCCGCCTCCTCTTTTCTGCCCTAGAAGACTCCTGCTTATGAATTGAGTAATCCTCCAACCCCGTTATTTCTGCCAAAACTTGACCTGCTATCTCTATTATGATATTTTCTTGAACTTCTACCAGCCATTGCTCAATTAACATCTCCATTTCTCATTGACTGATGTTGGATGATTTATTTTTGAGTGATCCATAAACCCCAATAGTTGTGCTATGGGGATTTAACAACATTTTTCCTCCAAGAGATGAAAAACTAAAGAGATTTTTTCCAACACTTAGTGTGCCTCTATCCATAGAAATCTGCCAAGTGCTGGGTAGATTCACCTTAATACTTCTTTCCCCTCTTCTCTGATATGGACCACTTTTATCTCTTAGGGCTAGCCAGCTATTGTTATTGCCATCCTCTAATGTTGTGCTCAACTCTTCAAGGTTTACCATCCTTAGCTCACTAAAGATTTCAACGCCTTGATTGTGTCTCTTGCTAAGCCCTTTATTACCTAATGTTAAGAGCTTCTTTCCTTGAATCTTGTTGTAGAAATGTATCCATCTCCAAAAAAGGGTCCACAACATAAGAGTGACATTATCCCTAAATTCTTTATCATCAGAAACCTCACTCTCTTCCCAAACCTCTCCTATACTTCTGATTTCTAGAAAAAGAATGTTTGGTTTCAATGTGGATAGCTTCCAGGGCGTCCCCATTTCTCCAATCTTTGATTCCCTATTAGGATTATTACTACAAGGGTCCTCTCCCACAATATTTACCAACCCCCCATCTGAATGGTTGCCTATGTTTGCTTTTTTAAAAGGGAAGATAAAGTCCATCTCTAAATGATCATACATAATCTATTGAATCCACAACCCAAACTTTGAGATAATTTTAATTGATCTAGGGAGTTCGTTTTTAGTGTTCATAAGAATACATATTTTAGGACAATTCTTTTCCACGATTAGAGCATGTTTTAAAAATATTCCCAATTTGTTTCCAAAAATCTCTAAAATATATGCATCCCTATATTCTAGCGGTGAATTTTGGAAGGAAATCCACATTGGAATAAATTTAATATTGTGGGCTTTGATGTTGAAGTTAGGGATCCAGTATTGCATATGAAGACCAACATTCTTATAAAACTAACATTTCCTTTTGAATAATTTGTCTCTATTTTCTTTGGAATTGAAAATTACTATGAAGAAACCTAGAGATGAATCTATTAATTCTATTTGAGTTATGTCACTCTAGTTCTCTAGTGTCCAATTACAGAAGTCTTGATAAGATAAGTTAATGTTCTAGAACTTACAAATGATGGCTTGTTGTTGGAGACATTTCATCCTTTCTTTGAGTGTTCCCTCTGAGAAGATGATGGATGTTTCCAATGCCTCTAAGGGTGTCTTCCCTAGTGAGTGATCCAACTGATATTTCTGGGGCTTTTCAAATACTCCTTGTTTTTCTATTTGCTTTGGATTGTAAATCTCTCCTTGAACCCCTGGTTCTCTGCTTGCTCTAATCTCACCCCTATATCTCTAGGTTGTGGGCCTGTCTTTATCTCTTTTTGCTTCCATATAATATCTCCTATGTGTTTTTGATATGTTATAGATGTATGCTCTGAGAATCTTTTCAATGGTTTGTTGTTGTGAAGGGACTTCCATCTAATATTTTGGATATGAAGATTGCTCTTTCCCTCCCCTGCTCTCATGATTCTTTCTCTCCTCCTGAAGATATCCCAATGAAGTCCTAACCAAGCTTTCTTCGGCAATGGGGGATTAAAGGGTCTGCCTTCCCTTGTTGTGGGGAAGATAGGAATCATGTTAGGGTTTATTCCCACCCGAGCTTGTAATTTTTCATTGTTTCTATCCCCATCCCAAAACCCCCTTCTCCCTAGGGTTAGAGGGGTGCGAGCATTTCTTTGAATTCTGCAATCTACCTTTGAAGGGTGGGCAAAAAACCTCCTTTGATGGTATGCCTCCAAATTCCCTCTAACCACGGGCTGATGCCGCAAATCACCCTGGAAATTTTGTTTTCCGCGAGAAACACTTTGAAGATGCAAAGGATTTACAAATTTTCCCATTGTGGGCACCTTCCATCGATCATGACCCCCTTTAGGTCTGCAAACATCAACCCATTTCTTATTCTAGAACACCCATTGAGGGATCCATGACTCAGATTTAACCCCTGACATTGGATGGTGTGCCTCTAAATTCACTCTAAACATAGACTGATGTAGTAAATCGCCCATTATATGAACATCACACAATAACATATGATATTGGATGAAGAAGAGTGACAAATATTGTTCAAATAGGAATGTGAAGCAAAAGATTAGTAACTAAGAGAATGTGAATAGATACCAACACTAGTTCATTAGTATTAAGAAACAAGAGATTGAGTTTATAGAGTGGAAAGCGAGTTAGATTGATGGATGCCCCAAGTTATCTTGGGTTTGTTGTTATTTTATTCAATGTTATTAATATTTATTTCATTTTTAGATCAAATGAGGATTTGTTAGATGTTATGATCCAAAAGTAAGTTTGTTAATGTTAGCAATGTGTTGGGAAGTTAATAGTTTAGTTCTTAAAGAAAAAGTTATTGTAAAAATTAAAACAGTGAAGACCTTTCATAATTTTCCCCATGTGTGCAAGGCACAACAAACACCAATTTCCAACACATATCAGTACAATAGGTAGAACACCACCCCTACCGGATTACATAGATAAAGCTTGTGGACCTTTAATTGTAGCCAAATACATCTCATACATTTCTGATTTGGCTACATACACTCTTCTACACTCCTTATGATCTTCTAATAATGGTGCATTCTTTGAGATACAACTCTCCTTTAATAAATTTGGCTTCATAATTGTTTCCTTCTATATTCACCACCTTCTCTCAATTATTCTTCACATTGTGCATCCACACAACTGAGGAATATATACATGACATTGCATTAACACTCTTCCATATTGGCCAGGGGTCCATAAATAACCAAGATGGCATAAGGTGAACCTAAATTCAAATTACATGAAATGTGTAATAGGTCAGTCCAAAAAAAAATTGTTGCTTCCAAAAGAACATGATGTCTTGCACTACCACAAGAACCTTAACAAGGTCATATCTTAACACCAAATGCTAGATTTGAATAATGCATGCTACTAGTTGTTACCATATAGGTCTCAAACACCAATTGCTTGACAAATAAGTACAACGAACCTTTTTTACTTCAATTTTTTTGTATGTTGAACATATCCTCTAAAAACTCAAGAATATGATAGATCATGTGTAGACATACTCTCCTTTCAAACTGTAGAGCCAAACTCACCCTTTGAAAGAAATGTTAACCATAATTGTATTGCTAGAGAAATCTCTCTGCCCTGAAACACTGAATTGGAAAATTTCGGTACAACCTTTTGGATCACTTCTATCACAATGAATAGATGCATGCATGATATTAAAAACAATCCTCAACCTTTTATCAATATAGATGGTAATATATATTTCTATAAATCTCTACAACGCAAAATGATATGACAATACAATTACCAACACAGAAAGGTATGATAAATGAACTCCATTTGGTTCACATTGAACTCCTAAAAAGATAGTGCCACCTCTAATCATATATTCTTTGACATCAAACAACCTTTGTTCAACAATATCCCCCTTTGTCATTGATGGAAAACAACAAAATGTTGGCCACACACTAAGACAAATTTTTCTTCTGCTCACTAAGTTTATAGTACACCCCTTAAAAGACATAGCATTTTGAGTTCCAATTTCTCTCCCTTTGAAATCATTAGAAAAAGTCAACAATAACAAATT
Organism: Sequoia sempervirens; assembly: GCA_007258455.2. Lineage (NCBI taxonomy): Eukaryota > Viridiplantae > Streptophyta > Pinopsida > Cupressales > Cupressaceae > Sequoia > Sequoia sempervirens. Next base: position 1,187,362,875 of record VDFB02271358.1, read on the forward strand.
GTTTATAATTGGACAAAACACTAGTTCTTAGATGACATGTACTTGTTGTTTCCCTTTATTTACTACCCTTGTGAAGGGTAGAGCCATTTCTTGATTGAAGGTGTGTAGGGGACCACATATATTTGGTTGGAGGTAAAACACTTAGGTGATGATCTCCCTCTTTCAGTTGAAGAATACCAAAGACTTGATCACTAATATACATTATTTGTATTTCACATGATAAATGTATTATTGATCATTTATAAATTTGTATAGCATGTCATCACGAAATGAATGTTACTTTGTAATATGTATTTTGTAAAATGAAATATTCATTTAATAGTTTATCTAATAAAATTATTCTTTTCAATATCTTAGTTGTATTTACAAGTTGTAATATTGTTGGATGAAGGTATATTCATTTATTTTAAATGAATTGCATGATGAAGTAATTTTATAACTTTCTCTTAAGAGAAATTATCAATTATTGAATTAAGTTTTAATTTTTTTAGTGCTTTGATAGAGAAATGTTAATATATTTTTAGAGAACGGATAGGTGTTTGTCACAACTTCCCACCTCCTCTACCTTTCTTTTATATCCTATAAATTCATTGTAAATCAACACATTCTTTATACTATATGATATTCATGCTTTTGTGCTCATTTATTCACTAGTGGAAGGATATCTTGATGTTGCATTTAGATCTTGGTTTCTCCAACATTAAATTGTGTTGAAAAAATGAGGGTGTTTAGAAGAATGATTTTATTATACATTTGAGAACATTTCTAAACTTATAATGTCATAGGTAGTTAGGTTCCTATTTATAATTTACCTTTTTCTTGATTTGAACATTAACATTTAAAGGAATTATTTATTTTATATAAAATGGAATCAATAACTTAATAGGAATCAATAACTTAATAAGTCTCAAACACCAATTGGTTGATATCCAGGAACAAAGAAACTTTTGTTACTTCAATCTTTTTGTCATTAAAAAATTGACAGCTAACATGATGGAGGAACTACATTCCAGTCACATTCTAGGGGAATCCTCAAACCAATTATTGACTCAAGAATCACACATGTCTCCTAGACCTCACATCAACATGGTTAAAATAAATGAAGTTGAAAAAAGACCAGCTAATAAAGCCTTCTCATACCCAAATTCCTTGAACATTGATTGAAGTGAATCCCCCATGAAGAATATCACACCTTTAGCATTACTGATAGTCAAAGGAAAAGTTAGACCTATGACTATGGGACTAACAAATAGAAACTAAAACTCTTTCCCTCCATCTTCAAGGAATTATAGTATAGTCACATGGGGGGGCTTGGGCTTCTATTTTCATGAAGCAGGAGGTCTCATGGGAAAGAAAAAATTGTCTTACAAAATTAATTAGAATCTTTTCTAGAAAAATAGTAGCCCCTACCTTTTATGACTAAATATTTTAGTTGGTGAAATTGGGGTGGGACTAGAAATTTCCCCTACAACTTAGGAATTTTTTCTACCACTTGTCTATCATCTAAAATTTTAAATTCCTATTAGAAAATAAAAATATTATTTTTATCAAAACACTATAGTTCATTCCTTAAATTTTTGAGCTTAAAATTTTAAATTGAATTGCACTATGGGAGAGGACCCCTGAGCATGTTTCAATAGTTGTGATAGTAGTTGTTTATATTATGCCCAATATTTTTGTCAATATTTGATCAATAGTTGTGACTTTAAAGTTGTTAGTGTTGATGATGACTACTATAATTAAACAAAATGTATTCCTTTGATATAAAAAATAACCAATCATGTGATTCCACATCAACGCTCAATAAAACATTTTGTGAATGTACAAGTATTGGTCTCACTTTTTTTTTTTGGGCCTTTATGGAAACCTTGACAAAAAACATGTTGATGTGGCATCATATTTGATGATGTGGCCTTGAAACCTTAGTTATAAGCAGGGGACCTGCCAAGTAAGCTGATGTAAAAAATTGGGAGTGATTTGAAATTTCCACGTAGGATAATTAAAAGCACGAAGTTAGGGTGCACAATTACTGGGTCCTCTCCCTTATATTAAAATCATGAGATCTCTAGCTTTGAAATATTCCTTAAAAATCTCATGAACACCCACTACAATTTTTTAAGAATCCCCCTCCATGAAACCTTACCCCTAGCCTTACATTGGTTAATGGGACTAACAATTGATTCCATGCACACATGAGAGGAAATGGAGATTGTTTTCCTTGATAAGTACTAACAATATTTCTAGGTTTAGGATGAGGACAATTTTTTAAAGATGAAACAAATAGAGGATGAAAACTTAGAAGATTATGTCAATTGTTTCCTGTTTGTCCACAAAATGTGTGGCAAAAAAATTTGGATGAGGAACTTAGAAAAACCATTTTCTTAAGAGGAATTCATGAGGATGCCATTTTCTTAGGAAATAAGTTTGTGAATAGTCATTTTGTTTTTTTCATTTTGGTGTGGTCTACATTGGCAAACACTGTATTTTTGAACTAAACTTGGCAGTGCGGTACACTGCACAAGTGGGCTGAGAAAGGAGGCCTGGGCATAAAACTAACCTATTGATATAGATTTAGACGAGTGAGGCCTCAAAAATTTCTAGACATGTATAGTCAGTATTTTCAATTGCATTCAGCTAAGAAAGCTAGAGCTAAGGAAAGGTTGTGTAAATCTAAGGCCAACCATTGTGCATAATGCTCTAGCCTCGTGTATTACCAAATCCATCTACTGTATGGTACAGGTGCTAAGCCTACCATCATTTTACTCTCTTATAATGGCAGTATAATTTGTGACCTGTATTCTTATTGTAAAACATTGAAGTTAAAATATGTTTCTAGATTTGATAGAAATAGTTGTAGGTGTCAATATACAAATTTTAACTAAATTGACATTTGATAGACACCATATTTTTTGTTCTACAAAAAGATATTGGTGTTATTACACTTGCTGAAACAATCCTCTACCACTACAAAGGCTACTGATACCATCTCAGCTCATTCATATGTTTAAAAAAGTTATCTACCGCTACAACTTAGGCTTCTGCATATATGAGTTTATGCATGTGCACATATATGCATATTATTCATAATTTATAATATGTGTATGTACATTCTTTAAGAATAATAAAAATAAAATCCATTCAACATGCAGATTTCCAAATTAAAGATACATTGATTCTTTCAAATACACAAGTTTTGGTTTTATCCAATATATTCCAATACTAACACAATGAATATCTACACAATGGTTTGATATTTTATCAAGTAAAAAATTTCCAACTAAAACAGTACCAAGTTGCTTATTTTTGATAGAAAAAATCAATTTTAGAATGTAACAATTGGCTATGAAGGTAGCCACCCAAGATCTAGAGGCCTAATAGAAAGCACAAGCATAAGAGAGATAGAAACAATATGACAAGAATAAATTGTATTTTTCCAATGATGCAAATAGAATGTGTTGTAGATGTGTAAAAGTACATAGGAGACCCCTTGGTTATGTAGCCAAGGTGAGTACATAGAAGGGTATAATGTCATAATCTTATGACATGAGACAATTGTGAAAAGCTATCACTCCACCTAAAGTGGAAAAGTGAATGTGATAATCACCACAAATGGTGGATCACCCACAAAAGGTGGAGAGGTAATCACATGATGTATCCATGAAAGGTGGATGCGATAAAGTAATAACATGATAAGTCCACCAAAAGTGGAAATTCTCCAACTACCTTTGATGTGGTTCCTAAGTAAACTTAACTAAGGTGTAATCATGACCTAGGACAAGGTACAACACTTTTAATTACACCAACACCCTCCCTTAAGTGCAACTTAGGGAGAATGTACACACAAGGAAACAATGTAAGATGGGTCCCGACAACTAGGCCATTTTAGGTACCCATGTACAAATGCAATGCAATCTCTCATAAAGCAGAGAAAAGGAGAAAACCCAGTGGGACAAAACTCCTCCCCAAAAGAGAGAAACAAAACAAGAAACATGCTCTAGAAAGGACAAAACCTTGAGTGAGGAAATATTCCCCCCATAAGAGAGAATTGAGATAGTCCATGCAACCCCCCCTCAATGGAGAGTCACTACTCAAATGCCACAATGTCAAGAGTCCCCAATCTTAACAGAAAAAGGAGACAAAGTAGAACAATGTGAAGAATGATGAAGAGTGGACCATGGATGATGATGAGTCCTCCAAATGTTGTTCCAAAAGAAATGCCAAACTATGACAAGCACTGATAGAAAGAATCATGTACAACTGCAAAAGATGCCACATAACTGGTGACTGAGCTGAATCTATCAACTCAAGAGTAATTGCAAAATCTATCGATGAAGAACTGTAGATTATGTAAGGAAATCAATGGAGTGCATCTCATAGAAACTCCAAATAGTAGTGCCTTCTGTAACTTTAATTTCGATTAGGTTGCCTCAAAGACACGTACTACTATGTCCTAAAGTGGAAACGAACATAGTTTATTTCCCACATTAATCCTTCTGAGAAAAACACATGTAAATTCAATAGCATGCATCAACAGATTCTCTAACATAACCAATACAGACATGAAAGATGAGTCAAACAATAGAACATAAAGATTTACGTGGGGAAAACCCTTTCGGGTGAAAAACCCCTCTCCAAAGTTCAAGCCATTGTATTATTCAGCAACAGAAAGTTACAATATAGTTTCAGGCTCTTAGCCTTTCAAAGATTACATCTTGTTCATTCTGGATACAACTGGAAGCAACATATCAACCCATCAGACTATACAACCTTCGTACTGTTACAATACCCTCACAATATACAATGCAGATCAACATGAGAGAGATCTATCATGATCCAGGATTAGAAGAGATTCCAACCTCATGGCCTTGGCCTTTCGGCCAGTCACTTGGTCCTCTCTTTATCGCTTTCTCTCTAGCTCTCGGCTCTTTAGCTCCTTGGCTTATTAGCTCTTCTCCTCTCTTACTAGCACACTACTTTAGAACGTCCAATGCATACGTATATACATTTGTTCTCTGCAGGCTCTATGAAATTGTTCTTTTCCAACTATCGGATCAGAACTGTCGAATCATCCAGCCCAACATCATTAGATGTTTCTACTTCCTCAGGTTTTATTTTTCCAACTTCCACACAGAAACAGTTCAACAAACAGTTCACACCCTGCTTTCTCTGATTGGTCCAAATCGCACCATGTCGGACAGTCTTCACTCGGTCAAAAGGAATTTAACCTGTGTTGCATGTCGGTGAGACACTAACTGTGTCTCCCTGATGCCACAAGACCGATTGCACATCCATCGCCAAGAGTCTTCATTATTGGCAAGAGATCATAACGAGTTCACAAGTCACATCGACCTCAGTAAACCCATCGGCGAGACTATCATCTTTTGCCAAGACACCACACCAAGCTCACAAGTCATTCTGAAGTGTTCCTTAGTTTCCAAGAAATCATCATTCACTGAGAGATCATACCGAGCCTTTATGTTATACCGAACACTAACTAGTCACCAAGTGTCATACCGACATCAAGATTCCCATCAATAAGACAATCGCTCTTCGCCAAGAGATAATACTGATGCCTTCATGTTACCCTAAAGTCTTATGTCGGCCAGACATTCCATATTCGCTAAGACTTCATACCGAGCTCAGGAGTCATACTGAACACATCCCACTGCATCGGTGAGACAAAGGCTCATCGTCAAAACTTCATGTTGATAGGAACAAGTCATATCGATTTCCACATTAGCCAGACAGACCAAAGGTCATGCCAATATCAGAAAGACTTCCTATAGTCGTCGAGACATCATTTTGACACATATGAGATACCCCAATGACCACAAGAAAACTCTATCAGCAAGACTTCACATATCGCCAAGACTTCACATCAAAGTCTTTTTGTTTCTCCGATGACTCCAATTGGAAAAATATCTCTTGGTCACCAAGACTTCATACCGAAGTCTTTGTGTCTCCATGAGACCTTCAAGTGTATCCCATTCGGTGAGACATATCTTGTCGGTAAGACTTCATACCGATAGCCTTGAGCTACATCGATGACCTATCGGTGAGACTTCATACCGAGAGATCAAGTCACCCCGAAGACCCCAATTGCTATGAGTATCCTCAAAGCCCGATAAAAAACCCTTCTTTCTCTAAGACATTCCATATCAGTAAGAGATCTCACCAAGTCTCCATGTCATAGCGATAGGTTCATTTTACAAGAATTAAACAAGGTCTCAGCAACCAAAATATTTCACAAGGTTCCCAAACTGCCAGTCAGCCAGACCAAAGAAATGCCACACTGACTTTGTTCTTCCAAATGTTCTAGCCTATGATATTGAGGCACATGACTCCAACAGATGAATCCAAACTACAACAGGAATAAGGTTGGAACCAAGAAGACAACTGCGTGAGCATCAACTTGAATGCTCACTAATGGCAGATTGGTACAATCTAAGTCTCACTAGAGCCATGCACCAAGTCTCTAGATGTAGAACTAGAATTCTGAAGAGTGCTTCCAAAATAAGAATGTCTATATGGTGTTTAGTCCATCTGACTGAAATGCATGGGTAACCAGTCACTGCATTAATTAGTATATAGGAACTAACACTAGATACATAGATCAATCCAAAGAAGCATACAGTACGACAAAGTACACTAAAACAAAAGGATTGTGGAACTTTATTTTAGTGCATTACACTACAAAGAGGAGAACTACAACAAACATGATCATGATGCAAAAGTGCATGAGTAACTTTGAAGTGCTCAAAACAACCTTTCCAATTTCGCAAGAATCATGAAAAATGGAGAAACGGTGCAAAAGTTATGAGCTCGGGAGTGCAACTGGACCTTCTAACTTCGACGAGCAATAAATACAACCAAACAAAAACATTCTGAAGAAAAACCTATACCATTGGAAAGTTGAGATTTCCACCTTTCTGATGATATTTCGTTTGCAAAATTTTTCCATCTGGAGAAAAAGTTATGCAAAAACCAAAAAAAGACATAAAAGAGGACCTTTCAACACTAACTGAGTGCAAAAAGTTATCGCTAAATAGGGTCAAAAAGTTTGGCCCCTGGTTCACCATATGACCCCCTTATTAAAAAAGGTTTAAAAAAATTTCAATCCCACCACCGCCATTGGTGGCGGGCGGGTGGAGCGGGGGTGGTGCCCCGGTGGCCACCCCACCCCGCATCGGTTTCAATACAATGTCGGATTTTTGAACCTTTATAAACAAGCCAAGGTTTTAATAACAAAATTTTATATTAAAAACCTAGTTGAAATGAATGAAAGGTGTATCACTTGTACTACCAATTGATTAATAGGGACAACAACTAATGCACCTGATGTAGGAGTAGAGTATGGTGGTCGGACAAACAATGAGCAAGCAGTCGATGTGATGCCAGGTGATCAACAATAAGAAAATATTTTAAAATATAAAATCTACGATTTGAAGACTTATTTCACCATGGAGAACCTATAGGATATGTATGCCACTGACCATGTACAAACCGATGCACAAAAATATGCTAATTACGAACCCACTATGGATTAAAGATAGTGGACGACTAGAGAGATGGTAAAATGGTCGTCAATGAAGAGGTCAATACCATCAATTAATGAATTTTGATGGAGAAATGACACAAATTGCAAACCATTGATAGATAATGAACCACCAATGTCAAAAATTACGGGCCAGTAAGTGTACCCTCCACATACCAGGTGATAGCCGAACGAAGACTCTAGTAACTGGAAAAGATCCACCAAAGAATGGAAAATGAAGGAGCTCGATGGGAATATGTGGAGGTGTTGAATGAATGCCAAAGACTGTTGAATGACAAGATTTAACAAAAGAAAGTACCGACAAAGGGGTATGCTGAGAGAGTGAACCAACAAATGAATGAATGAATGAATGTTTTTAATCACGTCCACAAGGCCAAGCAAGCTATGGGACCAACATATAGCCAGCGAAGAAATTTGAACCCCCAGAAAATGAAAAACCTATGTTTCCTTTTCTTTTTACATCTTGGATCTTTTGCTATGTATCTTGACCAGAAAATCTGCAAACCTTATCATCTTCTCTTCTTCAAAAAAATCACCCAAGTTGTTCCCTTTTAATGTCTCAATATAATTGATTTGAATGTCCTTGTAAGCTAAACATTCCCTGATGTAGTGACATTCTGTCTCAACCACTTCTTGAGTGCAATATCTACACCTTTGTCTGTCCACTCCTCTTTAGGTATCATCCATCTTCCGGTCTCACATCTAAGCTGGTGCAAAATTGTTCTTATCTGAGCTATTAATATTTTTTCTTTCCATTTTATTTCCATTATGATGTAGGACTTTTGTGTATGGTCATGTGTAGGGTTAAAATGTTTGACATAGTATTCCTTTTTCCTCCCAAGTGGCCCTTTCCACATGCTTTCTTTGAAATTTCCTTACACATACCTTTTTATTTCCCATTGTTTTTTGGACACTCACTTATGCTAATACCCCACTTGCTCATCCATTTGATATTTTGTTTCATCCACGTGCTCTTTCTTCTATCTAATTTTTCATTAGCTGCCATTTTTGGCTAGTGATGAGTCTCCATGTTATCTAATCTTCTTAGATAGCTTAACAACCAAAACATAGCAGATGCTTCAACAGGGAAAGCCCCGACCTCAGCTAGAACAATCTCATAAGGGACATTAGATTTAATCCTGAGACTATGTGTGATTAAATGTTTTTGCAATCTCTCTATTGTTTCCACATTTTTGTTGAGGTGTTGCTACCCCAAACTTCACATCCATATAATACTACTAGAATAACTAAAAGCCCCAAAAGAGTTTTCTTTGTCTTCCAATCCCATAACTTAGCCCTTCTGCATCTATTTTGCAATGAGTGCAAAGCTTTCCATCCCCCTTGTATCATTTTTTCTCTACACGTTTCCCAACTGAGTTTGTTGTGGAAATCAAGGGCAAGATACTTATATTCATTGACCATCTATAAAGGGCTGCCTTCAAAAACAAATTTCCTATGAACTTTCTTTCTATTCAAGGTAAAGATCATGATCTTAGTTTTGGTATTGTTCACTTGCATCCCCACCTGATGACAAAAGAGCTCTAGTGCTTTTAAATGTTCCTTCAAATCTTGTGTTGTTTTTTCCATTGAGGCAAGATCATCCACATATAAAAGAAACTTTATAACACAATTGGTCAAGTAGACCCCTCCCCCACCAAACTTATCAATCCACTACTCTAATTTGTCAATGTATATCCCAAATAATGTAGGGGATAATGGGCATCCTTGCTTGACCCTGATATCACTTCCAAAATATTCTGAAAATCCTTGTTTGGTTTGAATTTTGGCCCAAACTTGTTCATATAGCCTATGAACAACAACTCTATATTGTATTCGAATTTCCAATTCTTCCATCCTACTCCATAATTTTCTCCTAGGAACCATATCAAAAGTTGTATTGGATATGACTGGGAATGACACCGGAGTATGCTAACGATGTGAAAGACTAGGCTATGGATGGAGATACAAAGGAAAGCACCTATCAACTGCCGATGAAATGGATGACCGCCAAATTTTCCAGGCCAATGTTGAGAATACAGTTTGGAAAATGGAGACTAGTGGAAAGGAAAGCAAGTGCACATTAAAGGGGGCCAACTTGGAAATCCGGTAGAGTAAGTGCTTCGTCCGACCACAGTACAATACAAGCCCAAAAAATCTCTACAAAAAACTTTTGTCCACAAAAAAATAGTTCAATCCACAAAATTTTTGCCCCAAAATTTTCAATAAAGTCGCAGAAAATATTTGATTGAAATATTTTTTTGTGAAAATTGAAAAAAATTGTACTGAACTCGGAGTTCCATAGGGCCTCCGGGCATTTTTTTTTGCCTTAGCTTGCAATTGAGAATGTCCAAAATTGACGAATTAGTAGTTGATCTTTAGGTTTTCATGCCTTTCAGACATGATGGTAGGGTCAGATTTGACCCAAACTGCTCTAAAAGATCAACTACCTTTTAGATATGGCAACCAACACCCAACTTCAAACCTATGCAGATTTGGCCTTCAATGTCTAACTAGGACGAAACAAAAGGAAAATATGGCTATCTCAGACACTCCGGATGCAATGGTGAGTTCAAATCTGATGCAAAAAGTTCCCAAAATGCACCTACAATACAAGGCCAAAAATGGAATCCCCCATAATCTAGTATTTCTATCAAGAAAATACAAGATTGCACTCAAGATCTCCCCTAAATGACATTCCAAAGGCACTCCAATAGCTCTGATACAATGTAAGAATTGGCTATGAAGGTAGCCACCCAATATTTAGAGGCCTAATAGAAAGCACAAGCATAAGAGAGATAGAAACAATATGAAAAGAATAAAATATATTTTTCCAATGATGCAAATAGAATGTGTTGTAGATTTGTAAAAGTACATAGGATACCCCTTGGTTATATAGCCAAGGTGAGTACATAGAAGGGAATAATGACATGAGACAAATGTGAAAAGCTCACTCCACCTAAAGTGGAAAAGTGATAGTGTGATAATCATTACAAATGGTGGATCACCCACAAAAGGTGGAGAGGTAATCACATGATGTGTCGACGAAAGGTGGATGTGATAAAGTAATGACATGATCTAAGTCCACCAAAAGTGGAAATTATCCAACTACCTCCTATGTGGTTCCTAAGTAAACTTAACTAAGGTGTAATTTTGACCTAGGACAAGGTACAACACTTTTAATTACACCAACACAGAACATTACAAGAACTAGTATTAATTCTTTTTCAATCATCAGTTTGAAATGCTTAGTAAAGGCATAACATTATCCTACAATCATTATGTTTCACACAGACAAATAGGTTCCATGGTTAACTAACATATCATTTATTCTCTATGTTTAATTTAGAACATTGTGATGTTCTACAATTTTTTCATTTTTAAATCACACATATATGTTTATATAGTAAAAAATATTGGGGTCGATTTGCATTAATCAATCTATCAACTTATACCCTTCTTCCTATGTTGGGTGCTGGCAAGAAGTTGAGTCCACTTTTTGGCCAAAAAGTGGAAGTGTTTTCCTTGATTTTTAACATTTGACACATTTGACCTTAAAATTTGAAACACTTAGAGATTGAATCTTCAAAAAAGTCACTAATCATAAAATGTAGTACTCATAGTCTAGTTTCCAAATATGTAATTTATTTCAATACCCAGATTGTACAGATTGAGTTTCAATAGGGGTTTCTAAAAACCACTGTTTAAAAGTCACTTTTTTATACCATACCATACACGTGTACAACATCCATATTTTGACCTAAATTATCATATTTTTCTAAATCCTTTTGGGAAAAGATTTGTGACTCACTAAAGCTTGTTCTCGATATTTTTTTGTAATTTTTTATTGAATATTTTTGTTTTGTTATTTTTTATTAGGCATATTTGTTGTTTTGAAAAAATTTTGTGTATGATATGCATAAGATACTTTAACTTACCATTTTAAAAAAAAAATTAAATTGAAAATAATTGTTTGAAGTTTGTTCTTGTGAAATCCATTCGTCAAAATGTTATGTTGATCAAAAGTTATTAAAATATTAAAAAACCCTGATATTTTTAAAGTTTATGGACCAGTTTCATAAAAAAAAAATTAAAAAGTAGAAAAAATAATCCAATTGTAAAAAAAATTACATATTTGGAATTTTTATTAATGTCTCATCTAAAATGAGTTTTAATTTCGTCAAAAAATTCTGTAAAAAAAGTCGTTAGCCATATATCCAAACTCAGTATTTTTCTTTGACATTGTTAGGATCTTCAACTTGCAAGTCAAACCAGGTTGAAGGCTTAGGTTTAGATTCCCAATGCTTTTCTCAAGCCAAAATAAAAAGAAAATTCAAATTCAATTTTTTGGAAATAGGATCCCGTTTATGCAGGATCCCACTTTATAAAACGAGATCCCATTTCCTACTATTAAATAGCATGATTGTTGATAGGGAAACAGGATCCCATTTTATGAATGAGATCTCGCTCCTTTGTCAACTGTCCCCACATTAAATATTAGGAACGAGATCCTGATTATAAAACAGGATCCCATTTACTAATAAAGGGGATCATGTTTGTTTGTTAATCGTTTTATTTAAATTTACTATCAAATATTACTGTGAAGTCTGCAACTTCACATGTATAGCCGAGAGCAGTAAAATTGGGCTATTTTTCATCAACTATTGTTTTTACAAGTGGTGAATTTGGATTTTTGATTAATTTTTTCGGAGGCATCATGTAAATAATTTTTGAAGTGGAATTTTTTTAGTTATGTACTTGTTTTGAGGAACAAAAGGTCTTCAACTTGCAATATGGATTGATTTTTTCAAAGGAGGCACGAAGAAAACAGTTTTTAAAGTGGAATTGTGCTAGCTTTCTACTTGTTTTGAGGAACACAAGAGGAAGAATTTTGTCCTTATAGGTCTTCAACTTCCAATTTGGATTGAACTTTTTGAAGAATTTCACTATTGATATTCATTTGTGTTTGAGAATTTTATAATCATGGCAGATAAAGCTTGTAATAAGAGGAGGAAGACATTGACTCCTAAAGAAATTGAAACAAAAAAAAAGGAGAGACAAAGACAAAGAGAGAAGAATGAGAATTAAATCAATGAATGATGGGGGAGCATCTAATTCCAAAACTATTGAAGATGAAAACATTGAGGAGACCATGGTTGTAGATGAAGCTAATCTGCAAGAAGTCAATTTGGAGAAGAATATGATTATACAAGCAAGTCCTACTATGTCTTCAAATCCCTCTTTCAATGCTATGTAGAATGTTTCAATATGCAAAAATCTAGGCACGTCTTCAAATCCACATGTTAGTGAAATGAAAAATTTGTATGAGAAGTTTTACAAGATGTTGGACTTAACGATGTTTATAATATTCAGAGAGATGAAAATTTTATAATTTGTTGAAAATGAAATGGGAATGATCCTTTTGTTCAAAATGATTCAAACAAAAACGTTTTTGTTGATGTAAATGAAAATGAAAACCATTTTGTTGATGAAAATGAAAATCGTTTTGTTGATGAAAATGAAAACCGTTTTGTTGATGAAAAAGTAAATCATTTTGAAGTTGAAAATGAAAATGATAATGATAATGAAGATGAAAATGAAAATGAAAATCTAGAATGTGATGTTGAATTTAATGAAAATATTTTTTTTTTAAATTGAAAGTGGTGTTTTTGATAATCTTCCTAGTCAAATTTCTTGGAGGCAATAAGAACACATGTGAATAAAATATACAAAAAATTCTTTAATCATACAAAAATTGCAATTCAATGTCAACTAATGATGCAATTGATGAGAATGCAAAAAATGAGGAAAATAATGAAAAGGTTAGGATTTTTTGTTAAACCAAAAAGAAAAGATCAATCATTAAAACATGTTATGTCTATTGTTGCTAATGCCATTCAATCTATTGGAAAAAATAGTCAATCTAAACATAAAAATTCAGCAAGAAGAGCTGTAACAACTACTATTTTTAATAAAACAACTTTAAATAAAAGAATGGTAAGCAATATTAGTGAAGTTTTAAAAATACATCCTAAAACATTGCTAATAGCAGCAAAAAGAGGAGAAGGTATAGAAAATGATCCTATCAACCAATGTTGGAGTTTCAGTGGTCGAATCCCGAGGTCTAATATGAAATTGAATGTTGAAATTAAATCTTTGATTGAAAAATATTGGCATGATAATACTAGGGTTTCATCTAATGCTAAAGATGTTTTAAAATTAAGGGTGGGGTACAAAGTTTGTGATCCTCACCCAAAACACCTATTAGATACAACACAAACTAAATTTTATAGAAAATTTTGTGGTGATTTAGTGTTACCTGGTAATATTAAAATAGGTCAAAGGTCTTTTGTAAAATGTAAACCATGGTATGTAAAAATTAATAAGAAACGAATATCTTGTTGTTGTAAAACACATGTTCAATTTCGTTATTTTTATGATGTTTTTTGATATATACATTTTACCTTGCATACTTACATGATTATACAGGAATGTGGTATTAATATGCCACTTGAAGCAATAAGTGAGTTTATTTCAGGTTTGTTTTATGAAAGATCTAATGGTAAATTGTTTTATTTAAGTTCTTGTATTTCTGGACAATGCATTGATTATGGAAATATTTCATTCTTAATAATTTGTATGCATGAAATTGTTGATAACAATTTTGGACAACAATTAGTAGATCTTATAAGATTTAAGAATGCTCACTATTCATTAAAAGATGGAAAAATAGGAAAGCGTTGTGATTTAGTTACAGAAAAAGTTAGTGTGCATGAATTCATGAGTGAATTTAAGAATAAGATTGTACCAAAATATGTCATGCACTCTCAACATGCTTGATGGCTTGACGACCAATTTCGCACATGTAGAAACACATTTCCAATTGGTACTATACTTTCAATGGTTGATTTTGCTGAAAATTATAGTCTAGCTATGCAAGAGGAAATTCAATCATAATATTATAATTCAGTACAAGTAGCTATGTTTGTCCATATTGTTTATAGACATGCAAATGATAGCACTGAGGATGATAGAAATTTTTTGAGGGAGTATCATTTTTATTTTGAGTGACAATCGATTATACTCGTCAAAGTTTGTTCAATATTATTTCAATATATTTTATAGAAAATTAAGAGAAAGAGGAATCCAGATGAAAGAACACCTCATATGGTCAGATAATTGTACGGGGCAGTTCAAGAATGCTTGAATTTTCTATTGGTTAAGTAGGGTTCACAAGGAACTTAATGTCTAGCATATATGGAGTTTTTTTGAAGTTGGGCATGGTAAAGGAGAACATGATAGAGTTGGTGCATGTGCCAAAAGAATTCTTGCTAGAGAACAATTAAAATTTGAGGATGCAGTAAAATTTAAAGATGCACGTGGGATTGTGGATTGGTGTAATACAAGATTATTTGCACCTAGTTCGAGTGAGTACTCTACAGTTCATTGATTGTTTTGGTTGGTTGAAGAAGAGAACATTGTACCTAGAGTTGACTGTGAGACAATTGGTGGATCTACTAAATGGAATTCATTTAGGAGTTCGACATCAAGAACATGGACTATCTGGATAAGGGAGCTTGCATGTTTTTTCCATTTTTGTATCTCAAGAGATTGGGAAGCATATGAAAATACAAAATGGGTTGAATAGTGGGAGCAAAGATCATTGACACCTACACAAGCACATGATGAATATGAAAGAACTGTTGAAGAAAATGATCAAGTGTTTGCATCTGAAGACTATGACCGTGTTTCAGACCTTGTACAAGAGGGTAATTTAATTTGATTTATTTAACTTTATATGGATATGCGCAAATTATTAAATCAAATTTTTTTTTGTAGGACATGTGTATGCTATTGTTGCACCTAAGGGAATGAAGAACAAACACAATATTGGTTGGTTCATTGTGTGGAGACTAAACATAAGTTAATAGCACCTCGAGAAGATGATGATGGCTATCATTATCCAACAGGTACGACGATCCTCTTAAGAAAATTTTGATAACAAGTTTTTGATCCCCTTGAGCAATTTTTTAGAACACATCTTTGACCCCCTTAAGAAAATTTTGAGAACTTATTTGATCATGGGTTTTATGTTTTCCAATAGGATTGGTGGTCGTTATTAGAACTTGGCTACAAAAATACCTAGCAAGGAAGAATGGTCTACCTGCATTCAAAGATTATGAAACACATAAAAATATTATACATTATTCACATTTGGTGGTGGCAACAAATATAAAACTAGATTTGTATTGTGGAAGATCTGCAAATAAAGTGCTATGGACAATTTCTGTGGAAGAGCATGAGACAATCATAGATGCATTGCAAAAAAAAGAGGATGTAGATGGTACAATGGAATAAGTAAATACAGGTAAATATAGTTTATTTTTATATTGTCCTTTTAAATAGATTAAATACATGTTTTGATATTGGTCAAGTGTGTTATTAGTTGAAATTGATTTAAATTGTCCTTTTATAGATCCTTAATCCATAATCAAAAAAAGGATCTAGTCCATGCAGATTCAACCTAGACATGGAATACTTGGTAAAAAAAAGGTAATTATTAGTTAAATTATGTTTAAATACATGTTTCAATTACATATTGATATTGCTTATACAGTAATAGTTAAAATTGACTTATTATCCTTTTTGTATCCTTAAGCCATCATTGCATTGATTTCATACTTTAAAACAATAAGGAGAGGATGCTTTGATTCAATCTACACATGTGTGGAATACTTTTAAATGCAGGTACTTGAGTTGTGTACATATAGATAGTTTTATATAAATTAAAATATGTATGTTTTGATGATTTCATGGATATTTCTTTTACCCTTTTGATATCAGGTGGTGTGAAGACCTACTACATTCTAGGCACGAGTTTCAGATCATGTTCTTGAGATGACATATCCAAATTTTGTAAACATTGTTTTGAGATGACATATATGTACATACATACTTATAGAATTAAAAATTATGTACAAATTACAAATACATGTACATACACAATTATGTACTCTATGTACTATGTATCAAAATCGATATTCTAGATATTTTGTTTGTTAAATGTGCATATTTTCCTACTTTGAAACTTTATATTTGATTGTATAATCACTAAATATCATGCATGCATTGTTTTTAAATCAATTATATCCTTAAGACATTGTATTATGACCCCTTAAGACATCCCCTTAATACATTGTATTATGACCCCTTAAGACATCCCCTAAACCCTAAACCCTAAACCCCTTAAGACATCCCCTTAAGACATTGTATTATGACCCCTTAAGACACCCCGTTAAGACCCCTTAAGAAATCCCCTTAAGACGTTGTATTAGGACCCCTTAAGACATCCCCTTAAGATGTTTTATTAGGACCCCTTAGGACATCCCATTAAGACGTCGTATTAGGACCCCTTAAGACATCCCCTTAAGATGTCGTATTAGGACCCCTTAAGACATCCCATTAAGACATTGTATTAGGACCCCTTAATACATCCCCTTAAGATATCGTATTAAGACCCCTTAAGACATCCCCTTAAGACGTCGTATTAGGACTCCTTAAGACAACCTATAATTAGAGTTGGATGCTATTATTTGTTTTGACAACTTATAAATTAGTATTGGATGCCATTATTTGTTTTGACAACTTATAAATACTATTGGATGCCATTATTTGTTTTTCCAGCTTATAAATTAGTATTGGATGCCATTATTTGTTTTGATAGCTTATAAATTAGTGTTGGATGCTATTATTTATATAATTTATTAATGCTTTTGTTCTCTAATCTTGTATGGTATTGTTTATTTCTTAAAATTTTATCCTTTGTGGTATAGAAACATATTGCTTTTATTTGTAAATTACAATTTATTGACTAATTATTGATTGACGTGAATTGAATTGACTAATTATTGTTTGTAAATTATGATTTATTGACTAATTATTTAATTTCACATTAATGTCCTATATTAATGTCTTGACTATGAACATAAAATGAATAAATGTACATGTGTAAATTAAAATTTTCAAAAAATAATAAAGTCTATAATTTATTTAAATATATTAAGTGCATGAAACCAATATATTAAGTGCATGAAATAAAGTCCATCAGAGTACAACCCATGAACTAAAGTCAAACCAAGTATTTGAGCCATTAAATATAAAGTCCAACAAAGTTAATGAGAAACTAGAAATATAGTCCATGAAATAAACAAATATAACCCATAAAATCATGTTTCTAGGTCATGCATTGTCTCTATAATCAAGAGACCTCTTCATGCCATTTGGACTATGCAGATGACCTAAAGCACTCTATAGAAGAGAAAGATGAAATTATATGTAAGACAATGAAAAATGATTTAATGATAATTTAATTTATAATTTATCATAAAATTAAATTACCATCATATATGGGTTTGGATGCTCGGGTGCATTTGAAGCAATCTCTAAATTCTCTGAATCAATCTACATAAACAAGACAAAGAAAGTTGAAATTAGATGTACAAGTCTACAATTAAAAATGATTTAATTCAATTTAATTTATAATTTATCATATTTTAATTGTACCATATTCCGAGGTTGTGCACCCTCTTCTCCAAGACCTGTTTATACATGCTCAACTACAAGATGTGTCTGATGCTATAAAAGAAAAATAATTAAAACATGTATTAGCTCATATTAAATATATATATATATTGAACTTGAAATTTGAAATTTAAGTCATATTTATAATATATAATTTATAATTGACTTTAAATATAATAAAAATTTTAGGTTACCATTTGATCTGGAGTCTGCTTTGCATGTTCTCCTGGAGGTGTAGCTATGTCTAGGTCAGTGCTAAAAGTCACACTAACAAAGTCCTACAAGATCAAAATTAAAGCATGTATACTTGAATTAGGTTAATAATATATATATTCAAGTTTGCACATTTTGTGTAGAAAATATTTTAAACAACCTAAAAATCAGAGGCCTCATGAGTAGCCGCAACATTTAATGTTTGCCCGATGCCCATTCTCATTGTGGTATCAACCTAGACATACATGTAGACATTTAACACTTGTAATATTTACAAGTGTACATGCACATTTCATATATAGTGAATTCAAAATTCATAATTGTAACTATACTAATGTAATTTAAACAATTTACAATATAAATGTACCTGCCCTTGATCTACGATGGCTGATGGTGGAGGAGTGCTTGGCAACCCCTCGGGTGGAATCAACATGGAAGCCTATTGACTCAACTAAACCAACATAAATATTTCAAATAGATATGTGATTCAATTATAAATTTAAAACTCAAGTTAAAAATCATTTCATATATAATTTAAAAAATTGAAAATAAAATACCCCATAAGGGTTCCTAAGTAGGACTGGTGTCGATGTATGTACTCGTGGAATAGATGATTTCCCCATCGTTAGTGTCATCTATACACCAAAAAGTTTGATTGTTAAAATGTAATGCAAGATTTTCTTTGATATATACATTCATCAAAATTCTTATAAAATGAACGTGTAGATGCATATTTATACCTATGTCACAGTGTCCTCAGGGTGATGGTCTACTATAAGAAACCTACAAATGAATCAATGCGACCAGATGAACCACCAGAATCTCCACGTCCACCTGAACTAGGTGTGCCTTGATCAGGTCCATAGCATACTTGATGGTAACTAGTACATACATGTGGGACAAGCCTTGAAACTCCTGTTGTGGTACTCGGGCTAGTTTCATAAAACACTACTCCAAAATAATTGTCTCTATGTTCCCCACCCACTATCGCAGTTGCGAGTGTACTAAGAGAACCTAATGTCAAGACCACAAATCGATGATGCATAGGTGTGAGAATGGGAGGACCAGGAGCAACAACAAGGGGTTGCACATGCACGAGGCATTGGGGATCAACCCTTTCCCCTAAACTCTATTGTGGCATGTCGCCATCAACACCCTAAAATGATTTAAAATAAAAATAATTAGTATTTTTCCCCAAAACAAACTCTACATATAGTTTCCTCCAAAAATACAATGGGCACTCCCAATTAGCGTGTAAGGGACTATCCAAAACCATATACCATCAATCCCAAAAATGTGCACTAATCTATGGATGTATGCACCACCTCATGGATATTCTAGATTTGTTGGGAGGAATGGGCTATCAAGTAATGGAATCAAGAAAGTAGGGGGCTAGGTGGGATTTCATTATTTTAAGGTCTAATTTGTTTGTAAGAGAGACTGTCAGCATAAAATTGTCTCATCTGATCTCTGTCTCATTGATGCCTATCTAGATCAAAATCAATGGTCTTGATGGCATCCACAATGTTTTACATCATAGATGCAAAATGTCTCACATGGGGTGGCATCAATGCTTGCCTCTACATAGCATTGATTTATTTTAGATGGATGCAACTTGATCATTTATGCGTGCTCGCAAGCGAGCCTCATCAGATGCAACAGGTGATGGAGGTTGCATATTAGGTGGAGGGGGAGGGGGTGAGGGAGGGGGAGGGGGAGGTGGCTGAGGTGGTGGATTGATGATGTCATCAATTTTAAAATCATCCATGATATGAGATATAGGTGTGCACCTACATTAAATTATACAAAATTAAGATACAAACTTAAAAAATGACAATTTAAATAGTTAAATTTGAAACACACATGCAAATTTGTTTAAATAGGATGTGCATACATATATTAAGATCATATCAAATTGAAACACACATGTACATTGATTGAACTTGAGCATGTGCATACAAAATTCAAAATTTAACAAGTACATACATTTAAAATAAAAAAATATGATGCATAATTTGCATGCATACATAATTAAACTAAACTATGTACATACATACAAATTTCAAAATTTAAGAAGTATATGAAATTTTAATACATGTGTACATACTAAACAATAAACTTGGAACTTACACAAAAAAGCTCATTTTATGTCTAACACACACACACACAAATATATATATATATATATATATATTACAATTTTCCAACATGAGAAATCATGATCTAGTAGATAGTCATAAAATATATACTATTATAAATTCATCATTATAAGTTCATGAGTTCCACCAAACTCATAAATTCACGTCACTAAAAATATCCATCCAACGAATTTAATAAATTCATCACAAAAAATATCCATCATTCACCAAATTCATAAATTCATAACTATTTAAGATCATTGTCTTAATTTAGAAACTATTGTGGCTCTCTACTGCATCTCTTCATTTCTTTGCATTTTCCTTTTTAGAATTGGAAGTTCTCCTCTACTCTAGCCATTGTTAATGCTCATCTAAGTTCCCATCCATAGCCCTAACAACATCAACAATGGCTTGCATCCTAGATGCAATCATCCTCACAGGTGGTGCAACACATTCTTCATTTTGAATAATGTTGATTTGATCTTGCATGGTTCTAACATTGGAATTGATTTATGCTTTCAAACGAGCACCATCAATTTCAAGTGGTGGAGGTGGGGGGTTATGAGGTGGAGTGGGTGGAGGTGGAGGTGAAGGTGGTGGAGATGGATGGCGCAGAGGTGGATTGCGATTATTATTGAGTCAATCCATTTGATCTCTAAGATATTAGTGAACCTGTAGTAGATTTGTAATTTCAAAATGTAAGATACATGTTTAGGAAATACCCTAAAACCATTCAATATAAATGACCTAATTGAATACCAATGATAAAATATCCAAGCCTCATTTATGTCTAAGGCATGTTACTTGAATGAAAATACAATTAACTATTAATATAGGACAATTTATGAATGATATAGGGTTTACAGTTTAGAGTTTAGGATAATTTAGGTTTTAGGGTAATAGGATGCCTTAAGGGGATCTATGTAGTAAGGTCCTAGTACAAAATGACATGGCTTTTAATTGAATAAAATTTGGTGAAGATTCCCAAGGCAACCAAATTTCATTAAGGTCCATGGCAACTTCACCAAATTATATTCACTTGAGCCATGTCATTTTGTCCTAGGAAATTACTAGACATAGATCCTCTTAAGCCATCCTATCACCCTAAACCTTAAATTGATCAACCTAGATCGTGATTTATCTCATTCATATTATAATCTTGCACGATCTTATTATTGTTAAATTTGGTTGCCTTGGGCAACTTCACCAAATTTTGAGAGCTTATTTAATCTCCTTAAGAAATGTCATAGTAGGACCCCTTAAGAAATCAATTTACGATTTAGGGTGATAGGATGGCTTAAGGGGATCTATGTCTAGTGAAGTCCTAGGACAAAATGACATGGCTCAACTAAATAAAATTTGCTGAAGTTTCCCAAGGCAACCAAATTTCATTAAGAGCCTAATAAAAAATGATGGCTTTAGGGTTTACGGTTTAGATTTTAGAGTTTAGGGTTTATGGTAATAGGATAGCTTAAGGGGATCTATGTAGTAGGATGCTACAAAAAAATTAAATGTCTTAAGGGAATAAAATTGGGTGGAGTTGCCTAAGGAAACCAAATTTCATTTAAGGTCCTAGGAAAAAATGAATGCTTTAGTGTTTAGGGTTTAGATTTTAGAGTTCAGGGTTTAGGATTTAAAGAACTTAGGGTGAATTTTGGGTGGCACTTGGAATATAATGAACTTGCAATTTAGTGAAGAACATTTTCTTGTGAAACAATTGATTGAGATAGCTCTTGTTTCAATTGACTGACCTAGATCATGAAATATCATTCATATTATAATCTTGCACGGTCTTATTATTGTTAAATTTGGTTGCCTTGGGCAACTTCACCAAAATTTGAGAACTTCTTTGATCCCCTTAAGAAATGTCATATTAGGACCCCTTAAGACATCGATTTACAATTTAGGGTGATAGGATGGCAAGTAAAGGGATCTATGTCGAGTGAGGTCCTAGGTCAAAATGACATGCCTCAAGTGAATAAAATTTGGTGATGTTTCCCAAGGCAACCAAATTTAATTAAGGGCCTAGGAAAAAAAATGTTGTCTTTAGGGTTTAGGGTTTAAAGTTTAGAGTTTAGGGTGTAGGGTAATAGGATGACTCAAGGGGATCTTTGTAGTAAGGTCCTAAGACAAAATGACATAGCTTAAGGGAATAAAATTTGGTGGAGTTGCCTAAGGAAACCAAATTTCATTTTAAGGTCCTAAAAAAAAAATGAATTCTTTAGTGTTAAGGGTTTAGATTTTAGAGTTAAGGGCTTAGGGTTTAGCGAACTTAGGGTGAGGTTTGGGTGGCACTTGGAATAATGGACTTGCAAGTTAGTGCCTAGTTTATGAATAGTTTTGATTTTATGAATAGATTGACTATTTGCGTAATAGAAACACATAATTATGTATTATTAAGATTGAGTTTGATGTATATTTTAACTGGATATTTTTTAAATTGAATATAAGATTATTTTATTTAACATTTTTTTCATTAAAATTTCCCACTTAAATAAATTTTATGATATAAAATGTATAATATAAAATTAGTTAATGTTTAATCAAGTATTTTATTTTCGATTGTTTGGAATTGAAAGAACCTAAAAGAAATGAAAGAAAAATATTTAGATTATTTTAGTGTCTAGGTAACTAGTGCAAAAATTGAGATTTTAGACTAAACTAGAAGCTTAATTAACAAGTAATTGACAACAAGAAATGGAAACAAGGCATGACTAAGAGAGATCAAAACTTAAAATGGAAATGAATGTTGAATACTATCTAATTAAGTGACAATTGGAAATCGATTGTACAATTGGATTTATGAATTTGCTAACTAAATTTGCAAACAAACATTGATAAAATTTATGAATTGTAACTATTCTTTAACATATTTTTTTCTAATCTAATTATAATTTAACATTGAAACTAAAGTTTAACATATCATTTTCTCCATACAATGCAAATGAAACTTAAAACATTTAAGCAATGGAAATGTATTTTCTTGAGCTCAAAATTAGGGTTTTCAAAATCAAAATGATTTTTTTAATTTCAATTTAAGGTTTTAGCAAATTTTTTTGTTTCAATTCAATTTAGGGTTTCAATTTCTAAGCAATTAGGGTTCTAAATGCAATTTTTTTGTTTGATTTCAAACTAGGGTTTTCAAATTCAATTTTTTTGTTTGATTTGAATTGAGGGTTTCAAAAATCTTGATTAGGGTTTCTAAATGCATTTTTTTTATTTCATTTGAATTTCTAGGGTTTTGAAATGAATTTTTTTTTCGTTTCAATTAGGGTTTTCAAATACAATTTTTTTTGGTTTGATCAAACAATCTAGGGTTCAAAAGCTAAATTATTTTTCTAAAATACAATTCAAGGTTCATTTTTTCATTTCCATCGAGAAATCTTCAGGTTTCATTGCATTTTTCATCTATTTCTACAATTCCTCATTTATACTATAACAAGAAATAAAATGCTTAAAATGTGAAATAAATTTAGAAAAACATGCTAAAATTTGTTATTCTATTGACAATTTCAATAAAAAATGCAAAAAAATGGGGGTGGATGGGTACTTGGAGACTCTTTGTGGAGGTCGCTGTCGCTCGAACTCGGAATCCCATGTGTAGGTAAAATGCAGTTTTTTTGTTTTTTAAAACATAAATACCATTAGGAAACGAGATCCTGATTCGTACAAAACAAGATCCTAATTTATACCGATTTGTACAAAATAGGATCCCGATTCTTATAAATCGGGATCCTATTTCATATTAATTGGGATCTCGTTCCTTATCTGTTAGTTCGGGACCCTTTAGCAAACAAGATCTCAATTTTTAAAAAGTGGGATCCTGTATTGCATTTAGGCTTGGGATCCCAAAGCTAAATGAGATTATGATTATTAAAAATTGGGATCTTGTTTATAAAAATTGGGATCCTGTTTTTGCAATGCCGATTTCATTTTTTTGGCTAAGGCAAAAACTTCCACATTTCATGGACTCAACTTTGTGCACTGACCTTGTTCCAATGGTGTTGTTGGCCTCATACTGGAGGCACCAATTTATCATTTGAAAAGAAATAGAGTGTATATTACTATTCGAATCTGTATGATTCATAGACATGGTAGATTGAGCATGCACACACACACACACACATATACGCCCGCCAGAAGAGTAAGGAAGATTTATTCATAAGATGTGAGGATTCCATATAACCTCGGCCTATAATGGTTGATATTTTGTTGGTGACATATCAATATAACACATGCATTATTGTTTATGAAAATATTTACAATAGATATCGTTCCATTCTGTAATCTGAACGATACTTGATTGTTCGAAAAAAATAGAAGTAACAAAATGACATAGGGATTCATTCCCAATACACATCAATATGTTACAAGGCCAATCTTGATTAGTACACATGTTACACTAGGTCGATAATACTTATACCACACTAAGCTTTGAGAAGGATGACACAGATCGTCCATCAAATTGCAACTACAATGACAATTTAATCTTCCCATTTTCTATATATGGAGCATAATGATATAGATCATTCTGAGATTAGATTAATGCTCGAATGGTCCATACTGTTCTTCCCTATGAAATAGGGTATATGCATGTTGTTGTGAATGAAGATAACGTTCAACTAGTATTATGGGCGATCAACACCATAGATGGTGTTTTCCTTCATAGGGAGCATGTTGATGTTCTCAAAATTGAAAATAAAATAACATGCGACCTATATCCCAAACACAAACCTTCGAGTCCGACCATGCTCATGCATTTCGTTACACACAACGAAGGTAAAGAATAGGGGTTTCACCTTCCAAACATGGCTATCTACAATTACATAACATAAAATGGAACAAAAGCCACGAGTCTGATTACAGTGTATGAACAATTCTATTAACAGGGCACTTTTTCATTAAGCTCGAGATTTTCTCAAGAAGATAAAGTAAATCAATTTTTTTGATGGAAAATTAAGAAAGGGATCAATTTTAACCTCTTTTGATTCACAAGTTTTATGCTTGTTCCTCAATCAAATGGATAACTACTTCCTTATCTTTCGTGCTTTCTTCTTTCTACAACCTTTTTCACAATCACCTCTCTTGGCTTTTGTTTGATTCCCCATTCAAAATTACCCCCTTTCTACATTCGATTCCCTTGCATTCTATTCTTGGAGTGCTATTAACTCTCCATACCTCCATTATTTAGCCGCCCCACTCCCTTGTTGTTGAGCATTATCCGTCCATTCCAATTTGGAAGGGGTTATATGAATAATCACTATCATCGCTCCTTCCATATAATTTCATAAGGGGTTTCGAATAAGAGGGAACTTATTATTAAAATCATGTATGATGTGATTGCATACATATATCTATGTTTATATAGATAAATTCACAAATATATATATATATATATATTTATTGAATTATTTCTCTTACCAAGAACTAATTCTTTTCTAATTCTTTTAAAGGATAAAATATTCAAATCATTCTTCTTGCAAGGAAATAATTGCATTTTCTTGTCTTACCTTGTTTATTCAAAGTTAATTTCATATTTAGATAACAAGGGAAATAAATGGTGGTGTGCATTTAACCAAAATACAATTATATGTAAGCAAGAATGATATCTATCAATTGCAAGACACATGTAGATGTCATGGCCTAGACTATGGTGTGTGAGATTTTAGATTCCAATTTTGCTTACCATTCATCATCTGGCTAAGCATTCCTACCTCAACCATGTTCTTTTTCTTCAACCTATTCCTGCATACACATTCTTGCAATTGAAATTGTTCATTAGTAACCTTTAACAGATAGTCATTATAAAATAATTATTAAATCATAAAGTTGCAAGATAATCATTTTCAAATATTATTGCATTTATCAAATCTCATAAAAATTAAACAATAAATTCCATTTTTCAAATATTCAATTAACTCAATATTAATAAATGCAAGTAAGGAAATTGAAATGTGACAAAAAAATATAGATTTTTAGACTGTAAACATTTAAACAGATACCCAAATTTGACATAATATGAATAGACATTCATAGTTGAACCATTGCATTTAAAAGGGCTTAGAATAGCCATACAAAGTAACTCAAAATCAACAAATTACAAATGGTATGAATTAGAGATCTATCAAAACACCTTCAACACTTTTCCATTTTTGTAATTGAACTAAAACTAAATGACATGAAAATAAAACTTGGAAGTAGGAACCATGCAACATGAAGCAACAAAGAATAAGGGCACCAAAAGCCAATGTATTCTTCTTGTATTATCTTCAAAAATTTTTTACAACAATTATAGATCTAACTTTACAATGAGGTAGAACCTCATATTTATAGAGTTTCATTACATGTTAGGGTTCTAGATTAACCCAAAATCAATAGCTAAGATTAAACATGATGGGCGCCTACCTAGTGTTAGAATTGCGAAAACCCACAAAACCACGAGCCATAGGATCAAACAACAAACAAAGAAACCTTCCACGCAAGATATTTGCAAACAATGTGTAATATTCCTCAACAAGAAAAGATACAAAAGCAAGAGACTATAAAAAAGATATGAAAGCTCAAGAGATAATTACAATGAGGGTTGAGTGATATATAGGAGCAAAAACCTAAAAGCATAAAAGCACTCCTAAGTTTAGCTTAAGTGCATGAGAATAAATTAGACTAATAATCAATTAAAGAATAATTAATCATTACATAATGCATGATTACTCTAACACCTACGTCGGCCAAAACAGGTTAGACCTAACCTATTTTAAATGCATTTACATTTCAAAACATTAAAACAACTATGACACAAAACTCGAGACACCCTAGGCTAGTGTGGGACTTTTGGAAAAATAAAATAAATGTGGCATGGATCTAAGGTAGGTCATCCCTCTCCACCTCTTTCCCTATTTGTTGCCTTCTTAAATACTCTTGAAATATATGTAAAATGACATTTAATTGCTCCAAGATGGGTATGGGAATTATCTGGATTATGTATGATGTGGTTGCCACCCTAGCCTCAAAACCTTTCAGTGCTTTGGTCCAATCCTACTAAGATTCTTGGAATATATGCATGAAACTAATATACATAGTTGCAACTTCTAAGTGATTCTCAGTAATGACACCATTAGCTACATGAGTGAATCTATCTTTCCAAGATCATGCTCTGATACCACTTGTAATGAAATAACTTGCATGAGAATAATATAATATGAAATATGCTACAAATACTTGATAATAAAATGCTACTTTGAAGGGGCAACCTCCTAATCCACTTCAAGGGGGATACCTCCAATATTCTTCAATAAGAACACAATACTCAACATGATGATGAAATAAGACTCACAACCTCCTATATATACCTATTTATACCTAGAATATCACCCAGGTTGACCTAGATAGCCCTATATAAGTCTTAGGCCGACCTAAACAACTAAATAACAATAATATGACTTAATTAGGATTTAATATAGCCACAAGCCAACTATTCATAACCATATAAGCTATGGAAATAAGGGCATAACATGACTTTTGTAAGTTTCCAATGAAAACATTCTACACATCTAAGTCTAGCAACAAATAAGATATTTGAGAGAATAACACTTGATATTGAGTGATAAAATTAGTCACCTTTTCCTGGTCCCCTTGCTTGCATTGAACAAGATCCAAAAATTTCATCGTTGGCTCGATGTTATCCTAGAACACTTAGATGAATTGGTTTACCAACTAATCAAATGAAAAGATAGAGTTATCTAGTAAGGAACAATACCACTCAAGGGTAATTTCATTAAGGGATCTAGGAAAGAGCTTAGCCATTGGAGCATCATGGTGAAATAAATCAATGCACATAGCATTAAATGTTGAAATGTGTATTTGAGGGTCTCTATGACCACCATATTTTCAAATTTTGGAATCTCCATCCCATAAGGGATAGGAGTGTTTAAAATAGCAATAGATAAAGGATTGTGATAAAAGAAAGGCTGAAATATAGGCTGAGAAGTAGCACTAGATAAGTTCACTAGTTGGTTTTGCATCTAACCCATGTTCTACAACAAGGCATTTAAGACAAGTTTAAAAAATGAAATAGGACTAGTGGAACCTCCACCAAAACTACCAAAGTCACTGTCCCCCATACCACTAGAGGCCCCACCACCAGGAACAACATGGGCCCTAGGATTGCCACCATGAATATTAGGACTAAAGGAACTAAAACCCAAAGGTACCTTGTTTACTTTAATGATGGAGGGCGACTAAGGAATATAAGTAGTGTTAATGGAAGGTCTAGTCTTGGCCATGCATACTGATACCCTAGACATCGAGACTTCTATCTATATTTTAGTGATATTGGACCCAAGGTCTTGAGCAATGCCAAACCTAGGATTATACAACAAGACATGGGTGTCCACTATGCCTACAAGGCCCCAGAGAAATTCTAGACCTACCCTATCTTTCTCCAACATAGTTCTCAAGTTGTTAATAACCTTAGCAGCCCTAGTCGTAATTCTTTCTTTCTCCAAATACTTTATGAACTCCAAAAGTATTCTATCTAGGGAAAGAATTTTCTCTATGGGAGGAAAATCATCTTCCTGCACAAAAAAAATAAAAGGAGAAATAGGAGGGGTAGGAATATAAGGAGCTTCCCCAAAAGGACCAGAGAAACTTGTATTTGTTCTTGAAACTATTTCATCGAAGGTAGGACTGGAAGTGAACTTCTTAGAATCCATCTCTATATGTCATAAGCTCCTTCTAACAATGTGCCCTGAGATTATAGACTAAGTTGTAAAGCTCATAAATCTTCACAACACATGAGTCTATAACACACTAGGACACAAGAGAAAAATATTCAACACCAAGAAATGAAAACAAGACTTCATGTCGGGTTCACAAAAAATGTAGAGAAGGGGGATTCATCACCCCCAGGGCTTTGAGTCATGGGAGTGCCCCAAGGAATGAACTACCCTAAACTACCTTAGGTTATTTGATGGGTTGAGAGAGAGGTTGAAAAGGAAGGGAAAACAACACACTGTTTCCCTTCTTCTAAAACAAGTATATTGAGAATCAGGGGAGCCATCCATAGAGGTTTCAAGCTGTAGACTAGATAGCTCATTATCTGAGGATAGAAACACAATATTTTGACTCCAACAAGGTGAATTAGAATCTCAAGGATGCACTAACATCCTATATGGACACAGGTCTGGAAAATAGACAAAAAGCACAAAAGGCCTACTTATGACTTGACTGACAAAGTTTTATAGTTTGATAGAAAGAATGTAGGAAACATAAAGTACAACAGGAAGAATATTGAAAGCTACTCTAATGCAAAAATACAAGGAAAGAGTACCAAAAGATATCTTTCCACCCACTCTTTGATTCTGTAACTTTAACTCCAAATAGACGAACCGACACCTGAACACACAAAAACAAGAAAAATGTTGGGCTTAATTTTGAGGTCTGCCTCAATTAGGCCCTCATTTTGGTGTTCCCATCTCCATGGATATCCATATATGCAACACGATAGGAAAATTGATAAAGAGAGAATATAAAAACACTATCAAATAGAGTACAAAGACAACCTGAATGCTACTTTATAAGACACAATGATGCAAATAAAATAACACCCTAGCAATATCACCTTTCCTCTTGCTAGCACTCAAGGCTGAGAGGAAAAAATAACACCACAACAAGAGAATGTAGATTTTACAACCTAAAAATATGGTGGAGTTGTAACAAGAACAATGTAAGATCCAAGTAGAGAGCAAGAATCACCAAGAAGAGAACAAGTGTGAGCTTGATGTTAGAATTGTGAAAAATACGAGCTATGTGATCAAACAATGAACAAAGATTCCTTCCACGCAAGAGATCTACAAACAATATATGCAATATTCCTCAACAGAAAGAACATCAAGAATCTTTAAGGAAAACAAAAGTCCTCAAAGGTTGAGAGTTTGAGAGTAAATCTCTAAAGTGATAATACAATGAGGGTTGAGTGCTATATAGGAGTAACCCTAATAATTACTCACTTCAGTTAATAGAAAAAACACTTAGTTAACTCAATAAATAACTCCTAAGTTTAGCTTAAGTGCATGAGAATAAATTATACTAATTAATTATTAGCTAAGGAATGATTACTCTAACACCCTCCCTTAAGATGAACTTAGGAAGTAGCCAAAAACCCTAAAAATAAAGAATGCATGATGGGTCCTAGAAAATAAGGCCTAGTGAGGTACCCATGTGAAGAAGAGGGGGATTCGCTGCTCATGAGTTCTCTTCGTTCAGAGAGCCTCACGAGGCAAATTTCCCTAAACTACCTTAGGAACAACAAAAGTTTTAGAATCTAAAAGAGCAGATCACAAAGATTCTTTGGACAAATTGATGAGCTCTCAGCCAAAGGATGACTACACAAGAAACAAATGATGTACCGATGCACTAGCATCCCAGAGGCACGCTAGCACCTCAGTCAGACCAAAGAATGAGTTTATCACAAAAAATGGCTAAATGACTACTTCTACTCCGATTATTGAGAAATTAAAAAATGTGATGAAGTAATAGAAAGTGATAGAAATGAGATAAAGCAAGGTAAATGATAAAGAGGAGAAAGAAAGGAAAGAAGATGATCACCACCACGCAAGTGATGAAGTCTCCCATTTGTGAATGTCTTCAATAATTGCAAGTGTGATAGCTGGAGAAAGTTTTGGGGCTGTATAGGGGTTTGCCTTAGTCAAACCCCCATTTTGGTGTTCCCACCTCCATAGACAACAAGATAGAAAGAGAGAGATGAACCGAAATGGAGGAAGCATGTGGTAAAAGAAAACCTTGCTCAAGGAGGAGAACCCATATCACAAAAGGGCTGATAAAAGCAATCCCCGCTCAAGGAGGAGAACCTATATCACAAAGTAAGAATGCAAGAGAGAGGGGATATGTAATCCCAAGATGCTCACAAGCATGAAATGAAGGAGATGAAGCTGCAAGAACCAAAAGAGATGCAAAGAGGGAGAGCAAGATAGCTACAAGAGCCAAAAGTGTTGTAGAGGGTGTTGTAAGAGATTGAGAAAATGTTGTTATGGCAAGCAATGGAGCTATACAAGCAAGAGAAAGATGGTAGAAGTGAAGCTGGAAGTTGGAAGAATGGAACTAGAAGAACTTAGAGAAAATTAGAAGATGCAAATGGAGTGAAAAGACTACTTTTAAGGAGAGAAAAGAAGCTTCTTTAGCTGTTATAAGGTGTTCTTAGCTGTTACCACCAAAAAAAGGTGAAGACAAGTGGTAAACAAGCTTAGAGATAGTTTTTTTAGCATTGAAATCTCGCAAGATGCTAGTGTAGCACATAGATGTTCACATGGCATGCTAGTGTTTGGACACATCATAGTACAAAACAACGAGAATGGGAAAAGTACCAGAGCCGCCGAAAGTTGACACACAAGGGTAGCTAATGAAAAGGGGTGCTATAGTATCTTGAGAAGGGAAAAGGTTGGTACAAGGGATAAAATGAGTCTACTCAAGATGCTAAGGGAGTGGACACTAAAGTGGATGCAAGAATGTATGTGAAATTGCAAGGGGTGCAATTTTACACTTATACATTTTCCCCCCACTTTAGCGGGCATATGAATCTACATTAATATGCACGCTAAAGGAAATCTACAAAACATAAATAACATAATATGCCAAAAGGATACTATAGAGGAAGCAAACAACTCTTTGAACCACAGAAGCATGCCCCATGTTGAAGACTTGTAAAATGAATGCACTAGAAAAGAAATACTTGCACCAGAAATCAATGTTAGAACATAAAAAACTAAGGGATTCAAGTCAACATAGTGAAAGAGACCTAAATGTGAAAGGTTGTCTCAGTACTATGTGTCATCCCCAAATAACACAAGAATTTTAAGATGTTGAAGAGAAAGAGAATATACTTAGAATGAAGAAGATGCAGATCTTTGATCTGGTATATACAAGTTGAGAAGAAAGAGAATTTAAGAATGTAAGCACCTTACAGGCTTGTAGATCTGCAAGGAAGGTGTCCTCCAAGATCTCTCACATGAAGGAAACTGAGAAAAGAATCTTATAGGTCTGTGAACCTACAAGGAAGCAACCCCCAAGATCTCTCACATGAAGGAAGTCGAGGAAGGGGACTCCACAGAGTTGAAAAGTAGCTTCACAGGTGCACCTACAAAGTGAAAGGGGCCACGTAGACAAGTAGGTGAATAGTCACACAAATCGTCGATAGACTGGAAGGATTTGAAAGTGGTCCCTTAGGAACCCTTCAAAAGGAAAGGGGTCCACTCAAGGGATGTGCTATTTGAAAAGTGAGGTCTAGTTAATCTACCCCCAAGCTAGATGTGATATAATTCATTTGAGAGAAAATATTTCAAGGAGTCCCTTGGGAACCCTTCAAAAGAAAGGGGTACACTCAAGGGACACTCTATTTGAAAGACATAGAGAAAAGAGGTGGTCCTTTAAGAAGGATGCACATATCCAAAACAATTCATCACTTCCCCCAACATACAAGGGAGGAGAACCATGCAAGATACTTAGAAAAAATAGCATAGAGGTAAACCTCGATATCACTTGTCATGTGAATTAAAGGTAGGTGCATCAAAAAAATAAATGAGTGATGGCACTTGAATCAAGAAGTTGTTGTATTTTATCCTTTAAGCCCTTCCATTCATTAGTAGAATGGCCAAGCACTCGATGGTATGCACAAAAATAATGTTTTTCTTCATTATGTCTATGATATTTCTTGCATGTAGGAGAAGGAAGAGTTATTAAGTGGGATTTTAGAAGCTTCTTGCTCAGATAAATAATGAGTAGAAAGAAAACCTTTCTCTTGTGGAGAAAATTTTTACTACTCACAAGAAGATACAAAGGTAGTAGACAAAGGAGGATCTACATGGAGAGTATTATTCTAGAAAAAGGGATCATACTCCTCTATGAGATCATAATCATCCTCTTTGATAGGACTACCAACATTAAGCTCCTTAACATAAGTTTGATCGTCTTCCTCAAAAGGAAGATCAACACCAAGAACATTACAATTTTCATTCACCTTACACTGTGATACAAAAGAGTAGTCATCTTTGATAGCGGGTGTGGATGATGTCATCAGAAGGTCTAAGTGGATCAGGTTGACTTTACATTCTTCAATGAAGGAGTTTGTAAAGTCTAGAGAACCCCAATCATCACCAAGACATGCATTTTCTTGAGAAGAGGTAGAAAGATCTTCTTTAGGGACATCTATCTCAAGAGTATCCTTTGTAATGGATATTGCTAGAGTAAACATCGACACATTGGGAGACACTGAAGGAATAATAGTTGGTACAACCAAAGCCTGACCAACAACTGCAATCTCACATAAGTGCATGGCCTCAGAGTCAACTTTGATTGCAACTAATTTATTGTTAGCAATGAACTTAATATATTTATGCAAGGTAGATGGGACTACACCTATAGTGTGAATCCATGGTCTACCAAGAAGAAGGTTATATGGTAGCTTTTTGACATAACATATACTAGGGTAGGTATGGTAATGGGTCCCAACCTCAAAGGCAAGACTATCATGCCTAGGGCTTGTTGACCGACATTATCGAACCCATGAATAACAAAAAAAGAAGCATCAAGAGAAGACAAATCAATATTAATATTAGGCAATAGATTGATGCTACATACATTGAGTGCTGAAAAAGCGTAAACAGGAGTATGTCTAATGAAAATTTTATTAATGTTGACTATGATCATTAGAGGATCTGCTTGCTTTTGTACTTCTGAAGGTGGGAGTTCCTACAGATAGAACGTAATATTCAGCGAATCCACACGAATATATGCCATCAATGCATTAGCATCTGTTAGCCTACCGAAAGAAGGAAAGATGATCTTTTGCAAGGCTTCCTAAAGCATACCTTGATAAACCAAAGCAGACTAAAGCAAGTCCCATAGTGAGATCTTGGTTGGAATAACTCGAAGTTGCTTGACAAGATCATAATCAGCAGGTGCTTTAGTCATAGGTTTAGGTTCTTGAGGAATGATTGATTGTTTATTCATTCTATTCTCATAAGTATGGGCTACCACTCTATAAGAGCGAGCCTTAGGAGAGTCATCATCAAATGAAATGCCATTATTAGAACAAACCCGTTTAGGAGGACTAGCTAGAGTCACATAAATAAATGGTCTCCTAGGCCTTTGAGGGGCAGTAGAGACAGATTACATTTACAAAATCATCACAACTAGTAAGGTGATTATTTGAAGACATATACTCAACATCAATCCAAACAAGATCAATTATGGAATAATTATTTGAAGAAACATTCTCAACATTGATCCAAGGAGGGTCAAATGTGGACAGCAGTTCATCATTCACTAATGCATCATTTCTAAAAGAGAGTGCATTGGAATGGAGACAAGATTCATCATTCACCAATGCAATGTCTCTAGAAGAGAGTGCATTGGGATGAAAAGATTCATCATTCACTAATGCACCATCTCAAGAATAGAGTGCATTGGAATGGAAGAGAGACTCATCATTCATAGATGCATTATCTCTAGAAGAGAGTGCATTGGAATGCATAAAAGGTAGAGTAACATTAAGAAAGGTATCAATGATTTCTTCTTGCAACAAAATATCCTACGAAGCAAGAGGATTTTCATGAGAAGGATCAAAGATATCAAGTGACATAGGAAAGGCCAAGTCACCATCACACACATGAAATGGAACATCATTAAAATTTTTAACAAAGTTAGATACATAACTAATAAAAGAAGATATTAAATTCATTACATTTTTTTCGGTTATTTTTTATGTTTTAATAATTCTCATTTTTAGAGGTCTTCAAAGTGAAATTTGAGTTCAAAAATTGTGCTGGTCCCTAAAATTTGACTACAAAAGGCACTTGTATTTTAGGGACTGAACTAGTTCTCTAGGAGACCATTCCAATGGTGCAAACGGTTCTAAATTCTGAGAACTGGGTCAAAAGTTATGACCCCGACAAGTAGGGGTAAATAAATTCCTAGTTTTTTGGAAGATTTTCTCTTTATGTTGGGCTCACCAAAATGTAGAAGAGGGGGATTCACTACTCATGAGTTCTCTTTGTTCAGAGAGCCTCATGGGGTGAACTTCCCTAAACTACCTCAGGAACAATGACACAAGTTTTAGAATTTGAAAGAGTAGGTCACAAAGATTCTCTGGACAAACTGATGAGCTCTTGGCCAAAGGACGACATTGTAGGAAACATATGATAGTGTGATGTGCTAGCATCCTAGACATGTGCTAATGTCTCATATGAACTAGAGAACGAGTTTATAGGTGCTGTATAGGGGTTTTCCTCATTCAAACCCCCATTTTGGTGTTCCCACCTCTACAGATAGTTAGATAGAAAGAAAGAGATGAATTGAAATGGAAGAAGTGTGTGGTGAAAGAAAAACCCACTCAGGAGTAGAACCCACACCACCAAGTGTGAGTGATAAAAGAAAACCCCACTTGAGGAGACCCCATATCACAGAAGAGGTGATAAAAGAAATCCCTGCTCAAGGAGGAGAACCTATATCAGGAAGCAAGAATACAAGAGAGAGGGGATATGTAATCCCAAGATTCTCACAAGCATGAAATGAAGGAGATGAAGCTACAAGAACCGAAGGAGATGCAAAGAGGGATCTATCAAGATAGCTGCAAGAGCCAAAAGTGTTTCAAAGGGTGTTGTAAGAGCTTGAGAAAATGTTGTTATGGCAAGCAATGGAGTTGTTCAAGCAAGAGAAAGATGGTAGAAGAAGTGAAGCTAGAAGTTGGAAGAATGGAACTGGAAGAACTTAGAGAAAGTTAGAAGATGCAAATGGAGTGAAAGAATTGCTTTTAAAGAGAGAAAAGAAGCTTCTACAGCCGTTACAAGGCATTCCCGACCGTTACCACCAACAAAAGGTGAAGACAAGTGGTAAACATACTTGGAGACAACTGTTTGAGCATTGAAATGTCGTAGGATGCTAGCATGGTGTGTGGAAATCTACACCGCATGCTAGTGTCTGGACACGTCACACTACAAAATGACAAGAATGTGAAAAACACCAGAGTCACTGAAAGCTGACACACAAGGGTAGGTACTGAAAAGGGGTGCTAGAGCATCTTGAGATGAGAAAAGGTTGGTGCAAGGGCTAAAATGAGCCTACTAAAGATGCTAAGGGAGTGGACACTAAAGCGGATGCAAGAATGTATGTGAAATTGTAAGGGGTGAAATTTTACGCTTATACACCATGTACAAACAAAATATCTCTAAAAACTAGAGAAAAGGAGAAAACCACAATGGGAGAAAACTCCTCTCCAAATGAGAGAAAGGAAAATGAAAGACTGAAAAATCCTCCATATCAAGATGTGAAGAACTGAGAAGCCTCCAACCAAACAATTTATTGAACAAGAGGAACATGTAGAACATTGTTGAAGCACTGAGAAGTTGTAGATTGTTGTTGAATGATGACTGTGATAGTGCTGAAATGAAGAACATCCTTTTGGAACAAATGATGATTAGGATCAAGATAATAAGAATTTTCATGAGCGCTCCAATGACACTACTTGAATCAGATGGATTCAAACAAAGGAAAACACCTAGAAGTCGAATATACAAATGCCAAGATCAAGAAGATAGTAGTCTATATGAGTGGCCCTAATGACACTACTTGAATCAGATGAAAACTAAAGGTAACATTTGGAAGTCGAAGATATAGGTACCAACTAGTTTGAAGAACATTGGTCATGAGAGAGACAATAATCTGTATGAGTATCCCCAACAACACTACTCAAATCAAATGGAAAACAAAGGAAAACAGTTGGAACTCAAAGATACAAATGACACATTGTTGAAATAAGGGAGTCATGATAAGTGCATTGAAATTGTTGGAAACCAAGAAGTGCATGTAGGAGAAACAACTTGCAAATAAAAGGGTGTGAAAACTAAGGCACACACATAAGACAAGAATCACTGGGATTCACTACCATCGTGGAAGGGACACTCACTTGAAAAAGGTGTGATGGAAAACCAAAGGAAAAAATTAGCCCCCCATGACACTTTATATCATAGTGTGAATACAAAAGGCACAATAGGATGTAAAAAATCCACAAAAAGTAAACACCAGGATGACACTTTATCTTAGTGCATCTACATAAGAGAATACATGCATGAAAAAGATGTCTATAATGTCCACATAGGAAAAAAACTTGGAAATACATATAGAACAACAAAAAAATGAATCATCCCACACAAAAAACAAGTTTCTAGGAGGTAAAGTGTCTAAATAATTCACTAGTGTGCAAAAACACAAATAAGTGAATAAAATGTGCATGGATGGCTGTGAAGAGATCTGAAAGATGGTTCTAATGCCACTGTCATGAAAAATGGAGAAACTGGTCAAAAGTTATGAGCTTGGGACTAAAAAAACCACCTCTGACTTAAACAAGCTATAGAATGTACCAACAAAAAAACCAAGTGATGGGACCCACACCATTGGAAATTTAGTAGAACCAGCTTTTTGATGATATCTTGTTCACCAAAAAATGATATTGTATGCCCAAGTTATGGCCAAAAGAAAAATAGACCCCCCTTAGGGCACAACAGGGCCTTGAAAGGGCCATTACCAATGTTCGTACTGTTGACATTAGCATGAAATCATGATGGCATTAGTGGCATACTCCAAGAATGTTCCTTGGGTGCCATAAAAAAATTCAGCCCTCAGGAGAAAATCTTCTCTAGAATATTCCACATATTCTTGGAATATTTGTTGTGATTTGCCATAAAACTTGTCGCTAGAAAAAAAGAATCATCAATCAAAAAATGCATTTGCCAAGAAAATTGAGTTGGTAGTTGGGAATGTGGAAAAAGGCTGCTAGAGATCATTTTGCGTGTGCTGGTAAAATGTGAGTAGTGCTAGAGAAAAAAATGTAGCCAACTAAAAAAAAAATGACCATTGGTAAAAGGTTGATCAAGCCACTGACAAATGCAATAACGATGGGAAAAGTCGTTGGGCAGGTGAAAGAACCACTGCCAATGGTATGGCTAGCCATGATAGGGTTTGGTGGGCCCACATGGGTTAGGTACCCTATGGGTACCCCCCATAAATGCACCCCTAAACACAAAAAAATCGTCTCCAATTAAAATTTTAATCTACTCAGCCTTTTAATTTTATTTTTTTAATTTCAAAAAGAAATTTATAATAAAATACACGATGGATTTTTTATTTTTCAGCGGTTTTTCTCAAGTTGCATGCATAAGGATCTGTACATCTGTAGAGTCCCTATAGAATTTTTTTTTTGACTCAAAAGCTCCCAACATTGAAGTAGGGGAAATTTATATTCAAAATTTGTTGAATCAGTCTCCTAAATCTTGGCGAGGTTCTTTTCATGTCAAAATGCACCAAAAGTGTAGCTACCCTCCAGATTTGGAAAAAAGCAATGCTTCAAACCCTCACAAATTTGACCTCAAAAATCCAAATCAGGCCAAACAAAAGCTAAAATTGGCTTTCTCAATAGCTTTGAATTCAATGGAAAACTTTATTTTGGTTCTAGATGCACCAAAAAATCACCCACCTCCAAAATTTGCAAGAAAAGCATAGGGGATTCCTGATCTAAGCCTATAACCCTTGTTGAAGAAAAAAACCTCATAAATTGAAAAGGGGTTTGCTAAATCCACACTTTGATACCATGCTAGAATTGTGAAAAACATGAACCATAGGATCAGACAACAAACAAAGACACCTTCCACATAAGATATTTGCAAAAAATATATGTAATACTCCTCAACAAGAAAAAGCTACAACATGAACCTCAAGAATCTTCAAGGAAAATAAAGCCCTTAGAGGTT
This sequence comes from Sequoia sempervirens, assembly GCA_007258455.2. Taxonomy (NCBI): domain Eukaryota; kingdom Viridiplantae; phylum Streptophyta; class Pinopsida; order Cupressales; family Cupressaceae; genus Sequoia; species Sequoia sempervirens. The sequence continues at coordinate 1,187,402,174 of VDFB02271358.1, forward strand.
GAGAGTTTGAGAGTAAATCTCTAGAGTGATAATACAATGAGGGTTGAGTGCTATATAGGAGCAACCCTAATAATTTCTCACTTCAATTAATAGAAAAACACTTAGTTAACTAAATAAAGAACTCTTAAGTTTAACTTAAGTGCATGAAAATAAATTAGACTAATAATTAATTAAATATTAATTATTAGCTAATGCATGATTACTCTAACACAAGTGATTGAGTGAGAGAGTGAAAGAATGATCAAGAAGCTGAAAGAATGAAGTTGATTTTCATTGGTCAAGGGACAAAAAATGTTACCTTCACAGCCACCCAAAGACGTAATGGTTTTACAAATTCCAAGGGCATGAATCTTGTCAGGATGTTAGTGCGATGCGTAGATGTCTGCACTATGTGTGCATGTCCTTGAAAAAAATTCCTCCATTGACACAAAAAAGACAAGGCCATGCAAAAGGAATAAGTTGACGGTGGAAAATTTGTATCATTGAACTTATAGTTTCTAAAGTAAAGGTAAATAAATGGGGAATTTGCCTAGGGTGCAAATTCTCACCATTACATATAGAGATTTGAAGAAACACATATGAAATAACATAAATAGAAGAAAAATAAAATATACCATCATGATTGGGTATGTGCAGGATCATCATGGAAAAAACAGGCCCTTAAGTGGTAAAAAATTTAGAAAAATCAGAGTTAGGCAACTTGGCATAAAAATTTGAATAAGTTATCTATATTATTTCAAAAATATGTAAGAATAGAATTTGTAGAAAATTGAATGTAGTTTCTAAACTACTGGGTTTATTTAAAATAAAAAATCTATTTGGTGAAAATTTGAAATTTTAATGCGAGTACTTAAATTTCATAAAAAATAAGAAGTAGGTATTTGTCCCACCCTAACCACAATAAAATGATAATATTTTTTATAATATTTTAGACATAAGTAGAGGACTCATGTCCGAATGTGATGCATATTTTTTTGTAAATTTTTTCCAAGTAAATAATGAATTATGAATTTTTATTACAAATTTTAAAAAATATAAAAAATTGTATGTCTGACCACCTTAACTTGGTCAAAACTTCATGAAATTCAATTTTTCTTTTTTTAATCCTATAGTATGCGAAGCATAGAATGTGATGCATGTTTTGAATTCAAAAAATGCGATATCGTTTGAAAGCTATAGATTTTTTCAATCATCACTTTAATCATAATTCAAATAGAAAATGAATAATAATAATTTATTAAATTCAAAGTAAAGCATAATTTATATTGGTGGAAAACTGAGAATCTCCTTTAAAAACCATTTTCATTTCATCAATTTTGAGTAAAAAAAGGTCATCAGCCACATACCCTACAAATACCCATCATATTGCCACTTTTTGGCCCATCATGATCCTGCACATACCCGATTTATGTTTCCTCATAGGGTAGAGAACTAATGGCATCCTCCATCTTCAAGGCGATTGAAGTGCTCCCAATAACCATGACTAGGCTATCCAATGAGTTTGATAATGAACATAAAAAAATATTGGCACCTTTCTTCTTCATCCATCTTCACCCCAACTAACCTGTCAACAAAGTAATCAACATATGGAAAGTTTCTACATGCTTAAAGATTCATCCACCTTCTTCCATTCTCAAGGAATGCAAATTTTTCCTCAAGAAAATATTATTTAGTAGAGATTTGGCTTGATATATCTCACACATCTTCTTCCATAACTTCTTCAAAGAGGGTTCTTTGTGAAAATTTATTAGAATCAAATCTACAAGGTACATTCTTATGATACCTTCAACTATTCTATCTATTACATCATATTTTGTAGTCAAATTTGGATTATAGGCCTTTGGACATTATCATCCATCACAACCCATAGATCTCAATCAATCAACATATCTTCCATTTCATCTTTCACATTTTAAAATTTGCACCAAAAAACTTATCTACCTCGATTCTCTCATATGTGCTCACCATCTCTATTGTCCTACAATATAAAACCTGAAATACTTTGCACAAGCTCTCACTCATATTGGGATGTGAATCCCAATGGTCACATGACCGTTCGTATTCTCCCATTTCTTTGTATTGAAGAGCTATGTATAAATATATGTGTGTAGATCATGTGTTGAATATTATATAACAATTAATGTAAGTTTCCCTGCTTTCTCGTGGATGCAACCATTTATGGTGAACCACATAATTCATGTTGTGTCTTGTGTTTTTGTGTGTTGTTTTACTTCTATTTTTATTTCCTTTATCTGCTCGTTTTTATTTACAATTGGTATCAGATCTTTGGTGAAAAAATTGTTTTGGAAATCATGAAGAATTTCCAAAAATGAACATAGCAGCTTTGGATGATTGGGCCTGAGTTCTAATGTCTTGGTCTTGTGGCTCTAGAGAATTTTATAATGAAGTTGTTCATTCTATTGAAGATTCACCATCATTTGATTTCCGGGCTGCTCAAATGAAGTTTCTGGATGAATTAGATGTTGAAACTAAATTTCTTATAAAGAAGTTCATGGCATGGTGGAATTTGGTAGTGATTGCAGAAGAGGAGTTGATGGGGCTCTCGATGAAGAGTACTGGTTTGAAGATAGGGCACCTCAGGTAGAAGAAGATTGGGAAACACAAAAGAAGAAAGTGTTGTTTGCAGAGGTTGTTGATATTATTTATTGTGAGGAGGATTATGACAATTTGAAGATGAGTAATAAACTTAGAATAAGGAAGCGATCCAAAAAGAGAAAGAAATCAAGAGATGAAGAAGGGGAAGGGGAACAAAAAAGTGCTCTATGGATTGTTTTGGAGGAGAATGAATACCCATGTGATGGGGAAGTATCATGGGCTACAAAAGAAAATCCTATGCCCAAGCGAATTACGAATCCAATGAATTACGAATCCAACACCAAAAGTTAGAAATGGCGTCGTAAAGCTTGAGCCCATTGAGCCTATTGGTGTAGAGGAGGACTTGCCTAAGGGGGAAGATGAACCCGAGGACTTGCTTGTGGGCGACATCATTGGAAAATTTCTTAACCTTCTAGAATCTGATCAAAATTTGGTTGCAAGACAAGAAATTGTAGAAGAGACAGGAAAGAAGTGAGGAATTACTGTAAAAGTTGTGACATAACTTGTTTATGTTGAAGAAATGATAAAAAAAAATAGAACATGGTGAGGAGAATGAGAAGAATAGGAGCAGTGGTGGTGCAGACCTTGTAGCTCATCACAAGGATTTTGTGGAGGATAAGGAAGACGAGGATCCTCTAACGGTAGGGGAGAGGGGATCTACCTGCTCTATGGAGGGTTGCAATGGGAAAGTAAGTTGCATGACAAGAGAGGGGAGGACATCTTTCCCTGCGAATGTAATTTCAAGGTTTGTCATGAGTGCTACTTTTATTACCAAAAGGATGAAGGGGTTTGTTCAGGTTGTAATGAGCCTTACAAAGTAGGGTATTTGGAGGAGCAAAACGAAGCGTATCACAATGCTGCTTTACCAATGTTTGCTTTCTCATGGCTATTGGATGTGTTGCCCAAATAGTGCCCCATCAATCAATGCATTGATTTGAATGTTCTCAAGGAGAAGTTTCAATAGCCTAATCTTGAAAATCCACCAGGACCATCAAACTTTCTTGGTGTTGATGTCTTTGTTTCTATTGCTGACCCAGAGAAGGAGTCGCCACTAGTTACTGCTAATACTATTTTTTCTTTCCTTGTTGTTGACTATCTAGTGGACAAAATTTCCTGCTATGTGTTAGATGATGGAGGAGCTCTTCTAACATTTGAAGCTATGGTAGAAGCTGCAAGCTTTGTAGATGTTTGGGTCCCTTTCTATTGCAAGCATAACATTGAACCCTGGAATCTTGATAGTTATTTCAACACTAAGGGTGACCCTACCAAAAATAAACTATGTGCAGAGTTTGTCAAGGATTGAAGAAGGCTTGAAAGGGAATATGATGAGTTCAAGGTGCGAATCAATGGACTTCCTGATTCAATTTGGGGTCAAACCACAATAGTGGTTTACAAAATATATGAGGAAGGAAATTTCATTTTTTCCCTTTTCTCCAAACTCAATGGGTTTGGTCGAACTCAATGGTTCGATCGAACATCATTATATGTTCGATCAAACCCACAAACCCTAAATAAAATAATCTTATTTAAAGGGGTTCAGTCGAACATGGGTTCGACCGAATCCCCTTAAATAAGAAATAAATAAAAAACATTGTCATTTTCGATTGTCATTTTCACTTTCTTTTTACTAGGTGCTTTCCATGTGCTTGCACGTGCGGTGAACCGAGACCATGATCTGCAAACGGTGAGCAAACTGACTTCATCTCTCTGAAGAACGAAAACTCAACTTCGTCTCTTCAAAGTTCATCAACCCAACTTGCATATCAAGCACCAAGTATGTGAAATTTGAATTTTGTAGAGTTCAAAATGCATTTGTTTGTTAAATTTTGAAACCCTAAATGCAATTTTTTTCAAATTTGTTGAATTAAAACTGCATTTGTTTGAAATTTTTTAAAGTGTTTTCAACATACACTATTTCTATGATATATTTCTACTCTGTCAAAAAATTAATATGCCTTGTCTATGCCTCCACATTTTGCATACATTTTTACGAGGGAACCTCCAATTTATTTGAGGCATTATATCAAACAATTCATTAACGAATTTATTTGAGGCATTATATCAAACAATTCATTAACGAATTTATTTGAGGCATTATATCAAACAGTTCATGGTAATTTTTGATGGAGTATGATAGAAATAGCATTTCCATTGTATGCACCCTATATCAAACAATTCATTAACAAATTTATTTGAGGCATTATATCAAACAGTTCATGGTAATTTTTGATGGAGTATGATAGAAATAGTGTTTCCATTGTATGCACCCTATATCGAACAGTTCATTAACAAATTTATTAGAGGCATTATATCAAAAACACTATTTCTATCATACTCCATCAAAAACACTATTGGAAATTTATTTGAGGCATTATATCAAACAGTTCATTAACAAATTTATTTGAGAAATTATATCAAGCAGTTCATGATATAAAGTTTCTAGGGTGCATACAATGGAAACTTGGATAAAATTCTTCATATTTTGCCTTTGAGTCTTATGACATTACTCCAAAAATGGTTGGTGAACTAAATGTATGAATCAAAAAATTAATTTAGAGGAAAGAAACTAGATTGTTTGAATGAAATGTATAATAAAATAGTTTTATTAGGATTTAGAAGGAATGAAGGTATTATTAAAATTTCTAGTATTAGGAAAATATAAAAATATGTCCACTTTGCTATATATATATATTAAAAACTATTCTTCATATATCCATGTTAAAAATATTAAAAATTAAATTACATAAATCAATTTTAAATTTGTACAAAGAAATAAATGACTTTGACTAAGAGCGAATATTTAAAATATAGCTATCCACTTTGTAAAATCCAATTTGATTTGAGATATTTATGGACAAAAAATATGGATGAGCATGAGGTAAGTAAGAAAGAATAACCTTAATTTATATCTTCCCTCATCAAATAATTTCACGTTTAAAGAGTTTCTTAAGGTGCATATCCAATTATGAAAAACTATTATATACTTGAGCATATAACTATATTAAAGTATATCATGAATAAATTGAAAGGATAAAGAGTAAATCACTAAAAACACATACATAAATCATAGAAGTAAATTGATTAATATAAGGAGATTCAAGTGGTTGGATAATTTTTTCCAAGGAGTGGAAGAGGTTAAGAAGGAACCATCAAATAAATATAATATTTTAAATACTTTAAAAGAAAAATACATTTCTCCCTGCTCTAAATTGAAATGGTATTCCTTCTAAGATGATAATAATTGAAAAAGAAGAAAATAATCATTATGAAGATCAAGTACCATTGATAAGTTTTAAGAGATCAAATAAAATATTCAACAACAAAAGAAAAAAGAGAAAATAGTTAATGCTAAAGAAACAACTACAACCAAGCTACTATGTTATAAATTCTCCTCTTATGTAGTCTTCATTTCCCTATAAATTGTGGCCTCCTTGTACAAATTAGCTATTGATCACCATTATTTAACATTTTGAAATGGTTAAACATTATTATTATTTTTATTTGTATAAGTATAATTATTATGGGTTCATTTCTCCTCTCCTACTCTTCCTAATAAGGTTCTATTTTACAAGCCTCATATAAATGTTAGGGTTCTAACTTCTAAAAATTGAATAGTGTCAACTTAATCTCATTAGACAATGCTCCCCTAGTATTAATGGGGCCAACTTTTTATCTATCAAACTCGGCTATGTTTACATTGAATAAGAATTTGATACCTTTATCATGATACTTGAACTAAGATATCTTGGCTCTAATTTTAGTCATTTTATCTAAAAATTATTGGTGACATATCCATTCGTGTTTAGTTTTAATCATTTATTATTGCAATTAATTATTACAAGGAGATTCTTGAAGCTTGTATTCCATCCCCACCATTTTTATTCTAAATATTTGACATTTTCTTTCAACTTAAAGTCTAAATTTTATCCTTAATGCTATACATATTTTTCTAGGATAATGTACATATTCATTATATTTCACTATTAAATGTGTTCAGGCATAGAAGAAAAACCTTCAATATATCTTTAAGATAACTTTGATACCATCAAGATAATCCCACCTTTCATTGCATTAATATCAAGGTTAACTAACCCTTCCTCTTTACATGCTTTTCAATTAGAGTATCCTCTAGTAAAAATAGAAACATTAATAGTGTGGTTATCAAAGAGTGTCTAGGGATGCACACATCACTATTATTAATAAATTATAAGATTGTAAGAAATGTTTATGGAAGAAATCATATTAAAATCACCACCTTAAACTCTAAGAAATATTTGGTAACTTATTTATTTTATCTTCATTTAGAAAGGGGTGTTAAGGGGATTTAGAACCTTTTAAAGTTTCTTTAAAAATAACTAGGAAGATTTTATTCATTTCCTTTCTTGTTGCTTTTAGGATTAGTGTTATGAATTTTGTGCCTTCATTCTTAAAAATTCTTATATCAACTCATTTAGCATTTCCATGATCTTTTTACATGGGAAAGGTCAACATACAATGAGGTAGGCACTTTCCATTTTTTTAATTCCTTAATTAGTTCTTTCTAGGGAAACTCTTAGTCTTTTCGAACACCTTACACAAATATGATAAATGTGTGATTATTTTTCTTTCCACTCTATAAATTTTTGATGTGCTTGGATATATAATTGAGACTCATAATGTATAATGATAAAAATTTAGTATATATGAAATAAATATTTTCGAGACATCAAACTACCATTCTACATAACTCTCACATGGAAATAAGAATATTATTTTATTTTAACTAAAGAAATTGTGTACTCTATCTTGAAAATTACTAATTAATTTTGAATTATATACAGTTTATAATTTAAAATAAGAGCATCCTTTGTAACATGGAATAGATAGGTTAATTTTAATGAAATAAAATATGTTTAAATTATATTAAGAAAAATTTACAAATATATGGAACTTATACATCAAGAAAAATTTACTAAGATGTAACTTTGTATGAGAATTAAGATGCTCAAATAATTTATATACCTTCTTTCAATAATTAACATTAGACATTAATACTTGGTTCATATTGTATACCCACCTCCCAATGGTCTTGGAATGGATGCATTTAGATGGAGAAGGATTTCAAAAGGCTCATGGTACTTGTGGACCCCTCAAAGGGCGCATGATATATAACACATGAACTTTATTTATGAAATTTGGTCTTTTGTTGTTGGCTTCTAGTATGATTGTTATCTATACTTGGTGGAATTCTTGGTTGAGACTCTCAATCTTCCATTGTTGGTTTCAAGTGTTATTATACAATATGCTCACCAAACTGTATTAATTTCTAATGTTATTATTCAAAGAAGGTTTTGTTTCATAAGAAGATACCTATGTTCACATATTCCAAGGCATGTTATTATCCACAATGCATGACACTTCTTCACATCTCTACCAAGTTATAAACAGATACAGATTTGTCATTTCCATGGAGGAGATTGGAGATTGATGATTTTGTACTGATGTATTCAACCAATGTGCTTTTGTAACATGTTGTAATTAGACAATTGGTCATTTGTACTAGGACCTCTCTAGTCTTTTTGATATTTTGTAAAATTTGTTACTCAGACTGCAACTGGGGGTTTTCTTGTTGGTTCTTTCTTGCCAATATGTCTGCTTGAACCAGCTATATGTACAATATTATATATAAATAAAACTATAAGTGGTGGTCTCCCACTTTTGCTTAAAAAAAAAGTTCTTGTAAATGTCCACATCTTTTTCCTTGACATAGTTGCTATTTCTTAAAAGATTTCTTATGATTTTTCATAATGTTGACCAGTCAATACTTTACTGTAAATATTCTATAGTCATGCTCTTAAATGTCATAAGAATATGTCATAATTGTAAGTTTTAATGATCAGATTGTATGCACAGAAATTAATTCAAATCAGACACAATAACACAACAGATACCTTGGGAAAACCCTCCTCTTGAGGGAGAAAAACCTAGCTACAAAATAACACTTATATATTGAATCTCAATAAGGAGAGTGTCCTTTTACAATAGGCCAATCTAAAGGATGAATATGAGCATCAACTAAGAATGCAACACAACCAGCACAAAACAATATTTCGCCGATACAAGATACAGTCACAAGAGATATCGCTCCACCTTGAAGAACACACACTTGACAATAATCAATTTGAATCAATAACTTTGCCTTATGTATTTGGACTGAACTCACATGTATGTGATATCAAATGAATGCTAATGAATGAGTCACAATGAAATAATCGAATGAATATATATACAATATGAAGAGGCGTGTCACTCCAAACCATATTAGGTCGGCCTCAAAAGAATTATATCTTTTACTAATTTTAATAAGTTGGCCACCTCAAAGTCATGCCTCTTTATTAAATTTGCATCTCTTTATTAAATTCATCTTTTATCAAAGGGAATGACTCTTCATTAAGACGCATATAAAAATTAAATAGACAATGGCTATATTTAATTATTATCTTCATGCGTACTAGGCTGGAAGGTATTCGCCTGAAGCTGCCATGATCTTCAACAATAATCTAGGGTTTCATCTTATAAAGCTATAATAATATTGTATGCATTTAGAACATCTTAGCCACCTCCCTTGAAGCATTCAACAAATGACAAATAACTACCAACACAAAGTGAGATGCCTCATTTCCTAATATGATGACACAATAATAAATCAAAATATTAGGATGCACGGTTGACCCACCTTTCCCAATACTTGGCTAAGTTTATCATCTATTGAGGAGTGGATCCCAACAACAATTGTGCTTAGTGCTTACTACTAATGCAAGGAATACCTATTCATTTTTTCTTTATTGTAATATGCCTAATGACTCCTCATCTCAAGTTAAATTGTGGGAATGGATTTTTATGCCATCCCTATGGCTAAATGGCTACAAGGAGGTGAATATGATATGGTGGAAAAAACCAAGATACAAGTTGGTTTAGTTCTCATAAAATTTCTAAAAAATAATTGAATTCCTACATCCTAACTAGAAATACCATTAGGGGTTTAGATCCCATTTTAGACAAAAAATATTCTTATACTGATCACTAGTTCACTTGGACCAACTAAAGAGATGGTGAACTAAGGGAAACTTAGTTGTATTGATAGATTAAAACTTAGTTATTTCTCTTTCCATTGTCCCCTCTCCACAAAACACCCTTATTTAAGTAAATTCTATTAAACCTATCTCACATATCACCTCCCAATTCTTTAGACTTTTCAAACTTCTTATTTCTCATACCTAATAATCTATCCTTCAAGCTCAACACTTCCCAC
>VDFB02271358.1:1187412180-1187427195 GCA_007258455.2 Sequoia sempervirens
TGTACTTACCTATGTGGCCGCTTCCTGAATTTGCGAAGTTTGCTTTCCTAGGTTTCCTCCATGTGAGAGATCTTGGGGGATACCTCCCTATAGGTTTGAGATCCTGTAGGGTGCTTCCTTTGAGATTCTTCCATGCGAGAGATCTTGGGGGTGGCTCCCCTGCAAGCCTGCGAGCCTATAGGGCACTTTCTTGGGTTTCCCCCATGTGAGAGATCTTGGGGGTTACCTTCCCTACAAGTCTACGGGTTTGTAGGGCACTTCCTTAGGTATTCTTCATTCAAGAGATCTTGGAGAATACCTTCTGTATAGGTATGCGGGTTTGTAGGGCACTTTCCAGGCTTCCTCCATATGAGAGATCTTGGGGGACGCTTCCAGGGTATCCTCCATGTGAGATTTCTTGGGGGACACCTTACTTGCAGGTCTGCAGGCTTGTAAGGTGCTTACTTCATAGGGATTCCTTCATGTGAGAGATCTTGGGGGTTGCCTCCTTGTAGTTCTACAAGCCTGCAAGACTCTTTATTTCTCTAGCTTCATAGTTCTGAGAAGCTATGGAGTCCTTCACTTGCCCTGCACCTTCAGGTTCATCAGATCGTGGTTTTCTTCCTTGATGGTTCAGGTATACATTTCTAACATTACTCTTCCTCTATCTACTTTATCAAAACACTCATCAGTACTTGTGCTCGCTAAAGTTCAGGAAAAATGTATAGGAGTGAATTTGCACCCCTTATGCAAATTCCCCTTTTTCCCTTCTCCACTTTAGGAAAAAAAGTTTAGAGGATTAATTACACCTAAGCCCACTTCTTTCATTCCACTTGATACCTATTTTGGGCGTCAGTGGGGAAATTTCTGTTGAGGATGCTCGTGCGACACATAGATGTTCGTGCAATGCACTTATGTCCCTATAGATTCCTATAGTTGAACCTGTAGAGGCGTTACAATTCTCATTGGCAATCGACTTGTAATGCCCTCTTTGGCTGACCAACCTGAATATGGTCCTTTTCTTCATCGCCTCTTCAGATTCCCTCCTTCTACTTGCATTTCATCTTCTTCAAAACTTCAAGCATTCAACTTCATCTCTTAGCACACTCTTCAAGAATTCTAGCAACACTTTTGCACTCCATTGCAGGAACAACCTTACACCATCACTTCAGTAGAGAAAGTGTGGGACAACACCATTGCAACAGAGGCTCAAGTACTCTCATTCTCTCCTCCATTAGCCTTGAGTACTTTTGGTGGAGGTGGTAAGCTTCCCATTCCTCTCCTCTATTACTTGGTTGAGTAAGCACATTTACTATTTTGTAGTGTTTTAGTGTTCTTCATTACATTACTTTCTTTATCATACTCACTTTCTTGGTTGTCTATGGATTTGGAAACACCTAAATGGGGGTCTAACATTTCCTCCTCTTTGTGTGTACGTGAACTTGCTTTTGAGGAGCTAGTTGGCGAACAAATTTCTTTGTGAGATCATCCTTGCCACCCTAACTCTTGCATTTTTACTTTATCATATTAGAGAGTATTTTTTTTACTTAATAACATTATTTTGGCCCACATTCGTAGTGAGTTTATGCCTTTAGATTTGAATTATCTGCCTCTCTAGGTTTGACCTTGTCTCTTTAGTTGTCTATTTGTATGAACACCAGTGCACTTAAGAGATGCCAGCGCGTTGTGTTGTCATCCTGAGATTGTACTTTCATCCTCAGGTAGAGAGCTTCCTGAGGCGTAGTGTTGAACCCAAAAATGGGCTCACCTAACCCATTCCTATATTTCGGGTTTGTAGGGTGATTGAAGGACTTTATAGTCCTCATCATTCTCATCCCGTAATCCTCAACATCCTGTTAAGCTTATGTAAGTTAGGGAAGCCTTCCATTCGTGGCCCTCCATGACCTGTGGCCTTGAACATGGTTGGTCCCCCTCTCTTACACACACATCACAAGTATAGCCATGACTAGCTCCAACATACATCATATATATCTAGTGTGAACAAAACATTCATACATCATAGGTTTACATAAAAATAATTGGTAAAGTGAAAATAGATGCAACTTACTGCATGCATCCCACAACTTGGTTCATAAGAGCATAACCCCACAAGTGGATCTCACTTGGAAGAGGAATATTGATGCATCACATACTACATCATGGGTCCCATCCTTTTCCCAATCCACCACCATCTGTGATGATATTAAATCAACCCATGCTACTTGATGTCATCACTAGCAAGGACTTCATTGAAAATATACACAAATCTAAGGACCATTTACATAATGAGTGACTAGAATATGCACAATGAATGACTAAAACTTCCACAATGGTTGACTAACACATGTCCATAGTGCATCCAAAATAGAAAAGGAATGTTGGTGTATTAGGCACTACACTATGGTTCCATCCTTTTCCTCGGTCTTATGCACCATCAAGCAACTAGGAAGAGGATTTAGTGTATCTTATACTACACTGATGGCTTGTCCTCAACCCAAATATTTACACAAGTAGTTAAACTACCTAGACTAGTGGATTCCAACTTCAATCGCCTATAGGAAACTAGTGACAAGTTTGTTTGCCAAGGAAGAAGCAGGTTTTGACATATACTACCTTGTGACCTTAGTGATATTATCAACTATCTTATTCACAACCTAGGTAGCACATGTAATTCATAACCCTCGTGCTATAATTGATTTCCAATGAACCCACCAAATATGATAGTAAGCTTCGGTTATTGTTACCTGCATGGCAAGGTAACTACTCGCACAACTATTACCATATTATAACAAGGGTAGCCATTGAAAAAATTCACCTCTGTGAACTAGATGAATTTTTACTAGTCCCTAACAATATCCCAAGCATTGATCATTATCATGGTCCAATTAATTCCTACCACTTCTCAAATATACTGAAGGTTCACACTTGGGCCATCTCTAGCTTGAAACTTACACAACATGGTCCACAAGTACTGGAGTATATCAAAATCAATTGATTCAAGAGCCTATTTATAGATCTGTATAATTCTAGAGTTGAATTCCACAAAAAACATAAGAATCACATTAAACCAACACAACATGGCCTCTACTCAACAAATAGTAACTATAGGGTAGTCAAATCTATTAACTGCATTCATGTTACTATTCAAAAGAATATTATGTATTAAATACAAGTTATTAGGTTTCCTTAACTCAATCATAACCATCTAATACCCATTTCAACCTCAAATTAAAATCTACTTAAGAGGGAAAGTCAAACAAGTTAGGAAAATGTTTAACTATCATTAAGGATTGCCTTCAATTATTAACACCTGATAGTAGGTAGGAAAATGTTTAACTAAGCTTACAATATAGTAAACCTATACTAAGGAACTTCCAACAAGGTCATCCATATCTCAACTTGACCTCTCATTGATATTGATATTAATTCAATGTGAGCACCCCAAAACCCTTACTATTACCTACCAAGGATATTATACAACATTTGGTATTTGGATAATAGTTTATAATATAGGGTTTTATCTAGGATTAGAATGTGATTTGGAGATCTTATATATCACAAATGTATTACTTCTTGATATCTTGAACCACTATATTATAATTTTAAGAAACCCCTTAAACATTCATATATGAAGATAACATAGTAGAATAAATATCGCAATTAGGATAATTTTACTAGAAATGAGGGTATCAATACTCAAGATCTAATCACCATATGGTAATCATGTGAAGCCCCAATATGAATCCAATGCTATTCTACTAATATGATAAAGCATCATGATCCTATTAATTTATGACATCAATCTCCACTAGAATTGGCCATACATCAATAAGGTCATACAACATTATGTAAACTTTGAAACACCTAACATAATAGTTACAAATTTTATTAAAGCATGAGGGTAAGTGCAAAAAGATGGGGGGCCAAAAAGGGGTCTTAAGTGGCCACTTCTTTTATGAAATCAAGAAATACTAACCTTGGATGAGAAATTGAGGATAGTTACACTCAAAATTTTAAGATATAACAAAAACAATGTTTGTAGTGCTCTGAGTGTACTTTCTAAACTACTATTTTTTTTTAAAATAATAGAGATTAAGGGGTTCAAAAAAGGAAGCCATGGAGATTGGTGTTGTTTTTTTCAAAAAATAATAACATAATATCTTTTGTGGCTCCCTCAAAAGGTTATTTTTTTGATAATTTTTTATTGAATATTTGATTTTTTACTAATTTTCAAAGTGGACACATTCCGAAAAATAAAATTTTGGCCATACTACCCCTATAATTTTTGAAAACTAATCAAGAATCATTTTTTTTGAATATGTGTAGAATGGAGTCTAGTTTATAAAAAGTAATTTATTTGAAATTTCAATGAGCGGTTAAAAAACAAAGTATAAAATACCAAACACTAGTTTTTGACAAAAACATACAAAGAAATTAAAGATGAAAGCCTTAATATCATCAAAATGTGAAAAAAATTACATCATTAAATAGCTAAGAGAGAGCCTAACATTACCTAGGTGTTCGGTTTACTTGACCTTGAAACACATGGAAATGTAAAGGTTAGCATGAATGAGATTATGTGAAATCCTGTAGAATATGTAAAAACATGTCTTTGGATGTTGGAAAGTCACTCCAAGCCTTTTGGTTGGAAATCCAAATCAAATCCAAGCATAAGGCTTGGGGATTCCTAAAGCAAGACATAACGCACGCGTGTTATAACACGCTCGCATTATGTTTTGTATTGAAATTTGTTCATTTTTAATGAATTTAAAAAAATGAGCCAAAATACATTACCAAAAAGTGCCAAAAAGAATTTCAAAAATGCGAGTGTGTTATAACGTGCTCGTGTTTTGGTCTGCATTAAAAAAATTCTACTCTTTTTTTCTCTTTCTTCTTTTTTCTCTTTTTACATATGGACATTTATTTTCTTATACTTTAAGTTATATTTCATGTATATAGTTTGAGGATGTTTGAGAGTGGTTTCAAATATGTAAGAGTTATAATGCAATTTCTATTTTTTGGAAGATCTTATAATTTTTCAAACTTAGTCAAATTTTAGTAATCGGGAGGTCAAATTTTAGTAATTAAAGTAATTTGTATCTTATTTATCTCTCTCTCTCTCTCTCTCTTATATATTCCTTATGCTCTAGACCTCTCTCTCACTCTCTTTCCCTCTCTACTCTCTATCTAGCCATTCTCTCTCTCTCCTCTCCCCCCTCTATAATTCTCTCTCCCTCTCCTCTCCTCTCTCCCTCTTTCTATCTCTCTCTTTGTTCTCTCTCTATCTCACCTATGTCTCCCTCCCTACCTCGTTCCCTCTCTACTCTCTTTGTCTAGCTCTCTTTCACTCTCTCTATGTCCCTCCCTCTCTCCCCCTCTTTCTCTCTCTCTCTCTCTCTCTCCTCTCTATCTCATCATTCTCTCTTTGTCTCTCACTTTCTCCATCTCTCTATCTCACCATTATCTCTTCACCTCTCTCACTTTCTCCATCTCTCTATTCACAAAATGTGCTCACATTTTGGAAATGTTTTTTTGAATTCAAAAAATGTACGTTTTTTGAAATTTAAACCATAACACACTTGCATTATAACGTGCTCACATTTTAGCTTGGTAGTGACCGAGCCTAGGCTCGGTCACTACCAACCCATAATGCGAGTGTTTTTTACTATAATGCACTCACATTTTCGCTATTTCGGGTTGAAAAAGTAAAGTGTCCATTTTTTGGCCCCTCATCTGTGTGCACTTACCCATGAGCAGTACTTGAGTCATACATAAGATAGTTGGTATCTCTACATCCATTAAGGAATTATATATATATTTAATAATAGTAATAATAATATCCTTAGCCACACCCTAACCCACACCCTTATAATTAATAAAGAGTTACATACATAATTAACAATGATTGCACTTTTCAACATTTGACTATCACTAATTTACAAGGGTCTTCTTGACACAAAAGAACCCCAAAATATTAGTTTCTATACAAATTAACTTGCAAACAAGCAAGGAATAAACACAATATATTGGCACTCAATGCATTTCTATAGCATCTAAAATAGGTCTCATGTAGACATGAATACATTAGTTGTTTAATTGGCACATTATGAATTAACATAATTTATAATGTTCATGGTATTTCTTAATAAAGTTAAGAGTCTCTTGATTTTAAAATTGCCACATTTTTATCATGCTTTTGACCAAAATCTCACTATTCACACTATTATTAAGATAGAGTTTTTATTTGGGTTTAGAGAAAGATACCCACAACCTAAAAGATACAATTACACATAACACTATAATAATAAATAATCTCATACTTTTCATTACATAATATTCCAAGCCAAACCATTTTTTCTAATAAGAATCATTTAATTTCCACTCCAAATTACATTACACCCAACTATATCTTATTTAATTAAGACCAAGGTGAAGCATAATTACACAATATGTCTTCTCTTTGTTTCTCTATATAAACATGAAACATACATAGATGCAAATTCACTAACGATATCATGAAATATCAATAAGCACATTCCAAGTAACATAGTTCATGATCTCCTAGTCAAATGCATTAAGAAAGGTCCCATATAGACAAATTCTATCCAAAGCAATTTTTATCCATTAAATTTTTGACATGATAAAATGTGAGATAACAAAACTTCAACAAAGCTAAGAGATATAACTTAGAAATAAATACTATTCTCGGAGAGTAATTATGGAGGGGTATACTTATCTCTCAAAATGAAACTAAATTATCTTTGATGTAGGCATTGAGAAGCTTCATTAGATAGATATTTTTTTGAGAAAATACCATCTAGATCTATTGGGGATCGATGGAATATCTAATGCATCTATCAATGACATAAAAAAATTATTTGCACACACCTCTAGTGGTCTTTCTCCACATCCCACACTAAAATCATGCCCTTTTGATAGAATAAATTGACCCCAAAAAGGTCCACAAACTTCCTATTTTCCTATTCCTTCCATCCCTCCTCTCTAATTCTTCCTGTATTTAATAAAATTCTTCCATAATTTATTCTTGAAAGGCATCCTTAACATATTTGAAAGCTCTCATTTCATCACAAGAAATGAGGATAATGATTAAGGTTGTGGAATATAGCTTTACTATCACCACTCATGTTTGCTTGAAATTTTCTATTGTCTTTTCAACAAACTCATTACATGTATTTCTACAACCCTTGCAATGCATAAGACCATAATTATTTGAAGCATTTCAACCAATCTAGAAGTGTCTCCTTCCTTTCCTCCTCTTATCTATCCTTTATGACTCCACACAACTCCCAAAAACAACCAAAAACTCCCCAAATCCCACTTATAATTCATCTTGAGTGCCAAAATTTGAAACCATAAAATTCCAAAAATTCTAATTTATATATTCAATATTTAATAGATAACACTCAAATCTTCAATTTGAGTGCCAAAATTAATCATATACCTAAGGGAAATTTCCAAATAGTTTTAAATCACCTCTATGAATTATGCCTCACAAATTTCCTATGTCTCTTCTCCTCTCTCTTTGCCAAAACGCCTTTGCATCACACCTCCATCCTAGTCCCCTCTATTCTACCTTCCCTCTACATTTTTATTGCCTTCAAATTTGTCCAAAAACATGTTTTAAAAAGGTGACGACTTCCCTCTTCCATACATGTCAAATGTTTCCTACACTCACATTTTCTCCCAAAGGCAAAGCTTGAATCCATAGAATAAGGGGTCATAGGGTTCATAGACTCCAAGTGCCATTTTTTCTCCATGTGACATGATATTTTTGGATGCCAAGGGATTATGATTCCATAGTGCTTTAATGGAAAGATTGGAACTATCTATTCATAGCACCTACATGCCCATACTTGTGATTGAATGTGTTGATGGATGACCATTTTGTGCTCCCTTTCATTCATTTTTCTACAGTGCCCATACTTCTCATTTAATTCATCCTTAGAGTCTTTCATGAATTGATAACATCATATTATTTTTCCTCACATGACACCCATACTTGTGCCACTAATCCCATTGAATACCATTTGATATACTTTGGCTTTGTGGGATATGACAGTTCAATAGAAACTAGAAAATAAATATAATAATTGAATTAAATATATTCAAAATTATATACCTTGGAAAGTTTTCTTTGAGGGCTATAATATTACAAAATCTCATGTCCCAATAACTCAATTTGATGGCCCAACATAATATTTGAAACATTTTTCTTAAGAGAACTATGTGACTAGACTTGGATAATGGCATATAAGGGACCTTCATTCAAAGGTTCCTTTGAATGGATGTTCCTTCTTTGAAGGTGTCCAAGGACCTTTAATTGAAGGTACATTTAGATGAAGGTACATTTTTTAACTTATAAAATATTAGATTATTAAAACTTACCTTTGAATGAAATTCTAACTTCTTTCAAAGGTGACTTCCATGTGACCTTTAAATGAAGGCACCTTCATTTGAAAAAAAACCTTTAAATAAAGGTGTTTTCCAAATTTATTGTCATGTTCCATACAAAATTTTAATGTACCATAGGTGGGACATTCTATTGTGGGTCCACCCCGTGATATTAGCAGTTATCATGATTCCCTTGTGTTCTATTGGTTGTTGACAATGTATCCCTTGTACACTAGTGTTTTATTATTTTAGCAATGTGTATGACCATTTTATGTGTTCTAGATACCTTGGTGTTGTATCAAAATTGTATTATTTTAAGTGATTTTGTATGATCACTTGATTAACAATCTCTTGGTGTAGAGGGTTGGCCTCAAGGTACCACATAGTTGGGTGGTATTTATCACCATTGGGGCTAGCTAGATCTACAACTATGGTTTAGAGAATGTGTAGATTTCACTTGGTGATTGTGATGTTGAAAGACCTTCATTATTACATTATTGAGAAATGTATACTTAAGGAATTTTGTCACTCTACAGTTCAATTTATATATGATCCATGAATGAAATTTGTAAACCTATGAAAATTATCCATATTTGAGATGGCGTCATATTGTATTATTTCAATTATCATTATTTGGCTTGATAAGGTGTTGTAGTTTGAAATGGAACCCTTTGGTGAGCTTGTCCTAATTCTTAAATGCATAGATGTAGTTTTCTTTCAAATTGAAATAAGATTATTAATTGTTATATATGATTACGAACGAGTTATAATCATTAGTTCATATTTTGTATTTAAATCTTGGGTAGTAGTTAAAAACAATCATGTATGTTATTGTTACATGGAAGGAAATGTGTAAATACTAATGAATAGTAGCTTTTTGGATTGAATTTTAGACATGATAAATTGAGCCTTGAGAACATAGGAAATGTTTAGTTTAATCTATTATGGCTCAATCTAGGTTCAATTCCCCTTTATATTTTCCTAAACATTCACAAGTTGTCTAATCAAATGATTTATCCCATCTAATGACTGCCATGTTCTTTTACCTTCTCACACATGAGCCTAACCCCAAAAGTGTATGGGTCATTAATGTGAATTAAATGTCAAGATAGATGATAATTTTTCCCTTTCTTTACCTTTTCTCAACATAAAAAAACCTTGGTTGTTGATTCATGAGACCCACTAAAATTATAAGGGCTCATGTGAACTTTGCCTATCAACAAAGTCCAATATCTTTCAAAGTCTTGTGAGCCCTCCAATAGAGTTAAATCTAACAACCTTTGAAATAGATGATATATCTCTTTTGTGGCTTTTTGAACCGAAAGAAAAACTAATGGGGCCCATGTTATATCTCTCCATGCCAATAACAAGACTCTTGGAACATTATTAAAATTATAGAAATAACATGAGTTGCCCAATAATGTTCATATGACCTCCTCAACAATGGAGATCTTAGATTTTCCTTCACTCACCCAAATGCCTTTTGATTTTATTTGGCTTCTATAAACCATTCCATCAAACATATGATAGTTGCCACTCCTTTTGAAGGCCTTTGCAAAACTATCAACAGACAATCTCCCATGCATTGTTGGATTAAAATGATCAATGAATTGCATTTATCCAAGCCTCTTAAACCTTCCTTTTGTTTGTGATAATTGTATCTTCATGTTGGAAGGTTAAATTAAAAAATTCAAGATGTAGTGAAATTTCATCACAATGGTAATATGTCCTCAGTAATTCAGCAACTTCCTTCAATTTGTTTGTGATAATCATATCTTCATGTTGCAAGATCAAATTAAAAAAGTTAAAATATAGTAAAATTTCATCATAATGGTAATATGTCCTCAACAATTCAACAACTTCCTTCTCTATCAATCTTCAATAGTGGTAACTATATCCAAAATAAAAGAGGTAGGAAAACTAAATCATAATTATTAAATGAAGATAAAAGAATGGCTTACAAATGTTGAATAGTGGTGTGCACGAAATTTGGAAAAGCTTTAGCATGAATCTTAAAGATCTCAAATTCATGGTAATGTCTTCTTGGTTGTAAATTTTGGACCATTTGGTTCATTAAAAAATGATTATTACTAGATCTCAAATTAATTATGAGTGATAGTAGGTTAAGGATAAAATTTCTTAATTAAAACTAGGCTAAACTAAAACTAGAACTCAAGATCATGTCCTTGTAGAAATGGAAAATATCATTTGTGGGATTAGAAGTGACTTGCTTATCCCTTTGATAGTAAAATATTTGTTGCAATGAACTCATCATTTTGGTTCTAGAAAAGCTAACTTTTGCACAATATGAAAACACACTTAGTGGATGACAAAAGAAAACTAAGAATGATATGTCAAGAGTCCTAAGAGGTAAATGTGACACTTTAATTTAGAGACACTAGTTGACAATCGTATTTTTATATTTCATATCATGCAGGGTCATGTGTTAAATTGTCAAAACATCATTAGACTTTAGATGAAGGCTTTTTTAAATTTAAACACATATTAGTTAGGGTTTAGCAAGCTAATTTTTGCCATATGAGAACTTAAATATTTCAAATCTTTGTGCTAGCACAAAAAATCCTATAATTAAGCACTAATATTATGAAGTATAAAAGGGTGTCAAGGTCTAGCATAGTTAATCTAGCCAAGGACGTGTTTCTTAATTTGAAATGTGTGAAAGGCATTATATGATCTATCAAAATTTTCAAAATCTCATTTTATTTTTTACATTTGTATGGGTTGCTACCACAAATGCCTTTGATACTACTTTGCATGGTTTGACTTGTATTGGACAAATGAGGGTGTTTAAAAGAATGATCTTGTTATACATTTGAAAACACTTTTAAGATTATAAGTTCAAGGTATTTAGGTTCCTATTGATAATTTACTTCTTTCTTGAGTTAGAATATATTAACATATAAAGGATCTATTTCTTTTATTTAGAAGGGAATGTTAGTGTAAATAGGATTATTTCCTATCTAGTTAGCTTATCACCCTTTCTGGGTTGATTCATTCACACTTGTTAAGTCACCCCTTAGGGAATTTTTAGTTTTTGTCTCACTTCATATGGTTGAGACACATGTACTCACCTTTTGAGACACCTATTTCATGCACATCTTACATGTGCTCAAACATTTGTCATATGACCAAACATTTGTTACACATTTAGAGGGTTAATCAGTCATTCAATCTTAGTTTCCTATCTTCTCTACCTTTCCTATATATGCAAGGCACTCATTTTATATTTTTAGACACTCTCATTTTATATGATAATATCATATTGTGCATTATTTTGTTTCACTAGTGGAAGGCTATTATGTTGCATTCAGGTCTTGATTTTTCCAACATGGTATCAAAGTCATGATTGCACGTCCCTTCCCAAATCTAGGTGATTCCAATGCTCATCGCTATCATCAAAGCATCATGGATTCAAACAGACATTTCCATTGAGTTTCAAAGGCTTGAGAAACAGAGAAATACCTTTTGTTGTATCAAATTTGATAATTTAACCCCTATACCCTACAAAATTTGAAATTTTGAAAAAGAAAATAGTAGAGGGACCATTTTGTCATTTTGTTCCAAATTTTTATTGTAGGTTTCGTGTGGTTCATGATTGACCATTTTTTATTTGGTCGAGGGTTCACCACCACCATTGCTTTCCATCTGTGAATTTCTTCCTCCATTGTTGAGGCTTTGTAGGTGATTCAAGTCATGTTCATATGCTCTGAGGTCTTTATGTGTTCATCAAGCATGTGATAAGGTGTGGGTATCCCCATAGGAAATGATGGAGACTAAACCTTTGTAATCCACTTGGACAATGCAATCCTTATATTGGAACCCGAAAGAAATTTTGCAAGTTCATTGGCCGCAGAGGGGGAATATTAGTTGAAAGACAAGAGATTTGGATTGTGTGAGGTTGAGAAGTAGCCAACCCTACATTTGGTACCTTCATCCCATTCGACGATATTAATAGACAAGAATTCTTGGAGTTGGTGTGACCCTGTGTGCACCTATTTTATTCCAACAACCTACAAAACCCTTCAAAGCATGAAGACTTAGTAAGGTGACTAGCTTTAACAGATCTGTTATTATATATCATGGTCTATGTTCAATGAGGGAATCTTATAGGTTTACCGAGATCCCACGTATAGCAAGCACTTTCACCCCCCATACATTTTTGTGAAAACCAGACATATTCTCAATGTGGTCTCGAAACTTTCTCGTAGCCACTAACATTTGACGAATTTATTTGTGAAATTTCTCTGCAGACAACCTTGTGCCCCAATCGGTACCTGCACTATACTCTTCCAGCAAATGCGAACTCTGAATCTGCATTATCGACCTATGGTTTGGCAATTGCCCGCCGGGGACAAACAAGAACTTGACCACATAATCTGTTCAGTCAGTAAAATAAGTGAACAACGCATCTCGGTATCCATGATCGCCAGTGGTGGCCAGACAATATCCGGTGGCCAGTTTTGAAGGGTCAGAGCATTAGATTTATTGGGTTTGACTCTAAAACTACACGGTTGAATTCTGATAGCAATATCACAATAGTAATTATCTTAACCGCTCTATAACCACCAGGTCACAATTAATTTGACCGCCAGGTCAAATTGCTAATTGACAGGCTCTCTTTGAGCTTGTAAGGGGTTGTTTCCTTTTTTCTATAACTTGCAAATGGGGAGTTAGATTTTTGAGTTCTAATAGCCGACATAAAGTTCTTTGTATCATGGATATTATGGTGATTTTTATTTTTTAATTTCGACGGTGCATAACTTTCTCCTCAATTATTAAAATTTTGCAATTTGTTTTTGAAATTTATCAAAATTTTGCAAGAAGTTCATTTTCACATGTATAATTAACATTTGGATAGCCAATTTATCATGAATTGTAAAAATCTTTGAGTTATAAACAAAAGATTTTGAAATCTTATCTTAACAAAACTTGTAATTTTTCATGCACATCTTTTTGGGAGAACCTAAAATCAGTTAAAATCAAATCAAGGGGTGATCTAAGTGTTTCTACCTTTGATCTCACTATTCATGTGATCATGTCTCTCACACGAAATCCCTTCCATTTGAATATTATTCATGATCCTCATAATAAATGAAAAATAAAATATGGATATTGTGGAAGAAAATACATACAACAAAAAGTTGTATTTGTCATCAAATTGATGAAATGAAATAATATATTATCTTTCATGGTATTGCCTTACCTAATCATTTAGTTCCAATAATGTAGAAATATCATATGGTTTCACACGGACATCTTATAAGACATACCCATCATTTGGGGATGAACAATATAACCCCATGGCTTGCATTGAGATATAGTGATAGTTGTAAAACTATGGCCTTAGGGCTAAAATTAGCTAATCACTATAAAATTATAAAATTGCTCTAAATCTGAATTTAATAATATGTACCCTTTCTTAATAGATACTCCATTAACAACTTTAATTGAGGTATAATCAATTATTTTCTAAGCCTAGTGATTACAATGATAATAATAGAAGATTATGAAGAACATCACATAAAGTATTGTCTCAATATAAATACTTCATAATTTGATTGATGTATAGATTTCAAGCATTTCCCTGTCATTTGAGGGAGGAAGTAATGTCTTATGTGAGAACTATCCATAAACTAGATTGAGTTAAGATATTAAGTAGTTACCTTTCATTTTGTTGAAATCAGACCATAAAATATAGGAGCTAAACTTGCTTGAAGTAATAAATTTTAAAAAAGGAAGTCGCATTTCTCAGATCAATAGATTATTAGTCAATGGAAACCATTATGTTTATATCAGCTCTGTAATATTTGAACAATTAAAAAAGTTTTTAAAAAAGTTTTCATATTACTTCAATACTTAAAAAACAATTTTCTTTAACATCTTAAAAGAACTCATCAAATTTATATAATTTTCATTTCTCTTAATAACTAAAAATAAAAATAAAAATTGAACTTTATTAAAATCATTGAATTTCTATAATACCCATTTTAAAAGGCCATTTCATGTGCCATTCATCCAACTGTGATTTGTAATATTAATGCAAGCTAAGATGTATAACTAATAGGCAACAAACCGGAGTATTTCCTTTTATGTTAAACACCTACATTTCAATGACAATTCGTCCAATTTGACTTGGAATTCCTCAATTGTTGCATCATCATTCTCATCCAGCCATTCTTCAACAGTATTTAGTGCCCTACTGATATCATCTGCAACGCTCGTCTCCATCGTTCCCCTGCTCTTAGCGTCTGTCACCCTGCAATGCTTCTTTGCCGTTTCTTCATCCTCTTTTCGAAATATGTCTGCATCAGCCACCATTCTATCTATCTCACGTTCATTTGTAACATTAATCTGATTGTTCAACCTTGTTCCCACAACCTGGCAGAAACTGTTAAGAATTCTCTTTACATCCACTTGAAAGCAAACTCTTATCTTTGGCACCCCACACCGCATACGTAGAATTCCATTCAGGACAAATTTACCTAGCAAATTGTTGTGTGCAACCAAAGATCTCTCGCCTTCATAAATTTGAAAACTTGCACTTGTCTGATTGTCATATACCGTGGTGGCATATTTCTCCTTCAGAGTAGGAATGGGAGTATT
>VDFB02271358.1:1187427295-1187455943 GCA_007258455.2 Sequoia sempervirens
TAGCCATGACTAGCTCCAACATACATCATATATATCTAGTGTGAACAAAACATTCATACATCATAGGTTTACATAAAAATAATTGGTAAAGTGAAAATAGATGCAACTTACTGCATGCATCCCACAACTTGGTTCATAAGAGCATAACCCCACAAGTGGATCTCACTTGGAAGAGGAATATTGATGCATCACATACTACATCATGGGTCCCATCCTTTTCCCAATCCACCACCATCTGTGATGATATTAAATCAACCCATGCTACTTGATGTCATCACTAGCAAGGACTTCATTGAAAATATACACAAATCTAAGGACCATTTACATAATGAGTGACTAGAATATGCACAATGAATGACTAAAACTTCCACAATGGTTGACTAACACATGTCCATAGTGCATCCAAAATAGAAAAGGAATGTTGGTGTATTAGGCACTACACTATGGTTCCATCCTTTTCCTCGGTCTTATGCACCATCAAGCAACTAGGAAGAGGATTTAGTGTATCTTATACTACACTGATGGCTTGTCCTCAACCCAAATATTTACACAAGTAGTTAAACTACCTAGACTAGTGGATTCCAACTTCAATCGCCTATAGGAAACTAGTGACAAGTTTGTTTGCCAAGGAAGAAGCAGGTTTTGACATATACTACCTTGTGACCTTAGTGATATTATCAACTATCTTATTCACAACCTAGGTAGCACATGTAATTCATAACCCTCGTGCTATAATTGATTTCCAATGAACCCACCAAATATGATAGTAAGCTTCGGTTATTGTTACCTGCATGGCAAGGTAACTACTCGCACAACTATTACCATATTATAACAAGGGTAGCCATTGAAAAAATTCACCTCTGTGAACTAGATGAATTTTTACTAGTCCCTAACAATATCCCAAGCATTGATCATTATCATGGTCCAATTAATTCCTACCACTTCTCAAATATACTGAAGGTTCACACTTGGGCCATCTCTAGCTTGAAACTTACACAACATGGTCCACAAGTACTGGAGTATATCAAAATCAATTGATTCAAGAGCCTATTTATAGATCTGTATAATTCTAGAGTTGAATTCCACAAAAAACATAAGAATCACATTAAACCAACACAACATGGCCTCTACTCAACAAATAGTAACTATAGGGTAGTCAAATCTATTAACTGCATTCATGTTACTATTCAAAAGAATATTATGTATTAAATACAAGTTATTAGGTTTCCTTAACTCAATCATAACCATCTAATACCCATTTCAACCTCAAATTAAAATCTACTTAAGAGGGAAAGTCAAACAAGTTAGGAAAATGTTTAACTATCATTAAGGATTGCCTTCAATTATTAACACCTGATAGTAGGTAGGAAAATGTTTAACTAAGCTTACAATATAGTAAACCTATACTAAGGAACTTCCAACAAGGTCATCCATATCTCAACTTGACCTCCCATTGATATTGATATTAATTCAATGGGAGCACCCCAAAACCCTTACTATTACCTACCAAGGATATTATACAACATTTGGTATTTGGATAATAGTTTATAATATAGGGTTTTATCTAGGATTAGAATGTGATTTGGAGATCTTATATATCACAAATGTATTACTTCTTGATATCTTGAACCACTATATTATAATTTTAAGAAACCCCTTAAACATTCATATATGAAGATAACATAGTAGAATAAATATCGCAATTAGGATAATTTTACTAGAAATGAGGGTATCAATACTCAAGATCTAATCACCATATGGTAATCATGTGAAGCCCCAATATGAATCCAATGCTATTCTACTAATATGATAAAGCATCATGATCCTATTAATTTATGACATCAATCTCCACTAGAATTGGCCATACATCAATAAGGTCATACAACATTATGTAAACTTTGAAACACCTAACATAATAGTTACAAATTTTATTAAAGCATGAGGGTAAGTGCAAAAAGATGGGGGGCCAAAAAGGGGTCTTAAGTGGCCACTTCTTTTATGAAATCAAGAAATACTAACCTTGGATGAGAAATTGAGGATAGTTACACTCAAAATTTTAAGATATAACAAAAACAATGTTTGTAGTGCTCTGAGTGTACTTTCTAAACTACTATTTTTTTTTAAAATAATAGAGATTAAGGGGTTCAAAAAAGGAAGCCATGGAGATTGGTGTTGTTTTTTTCAAAAAATAATAACATAATATCTTTTGTGGCTCCCTCAAAAGGTTATTTTTTTGATAATTTTTTATTGAATATTTGATTTTTACTTTCAAAAGGAACATATTCCAAAATAGAATTTGGCCATACCCCTATAATTTTGAAAACTAATCAAGAATCATTTTTTTAATATGTAGAAATGGAGTCTAGTTTATAAAAAGTAATTTCATTTGAAATTTCCCAATGAACTGCTAAAAACAAAGTATAGGCCACTTTCAAACACTAGTTTTTGATAAAAACATACAAACAAAAGAAATTAAAGATGAAAGCCTTAATATCATCAAAATGTGAAAAAATTACTTCATTAAATAGGCTAAGAGAGCCTTAACATTACCTAGGTGTTCGGTTTACTTGACCTTGAAACACATGGAAATGTAAAGGTTAGCATGAATGAGATTATGTGAAATCCTGTAGAATATGTAAAAACATGTCTTTGGATGTTGGAAAGTCACTCCAAGCCTTTTGGTTGGAAATCCAAATCAAATCCAAGCATAAGGCTTGGGGATTCCTAAAGCAAGACATAACGCACGCGTGTTATAACACGCTCGCATTATGTTTTGTATTGAAATTTGTTCATTTTTAATGAATTTAAAAAAATGAGCCAAAATACATTACCAAAAAGTGCCAAAAAGAATTTCAAAAATGCGAGTGTGCTATAATGTGCCCATGTTTTGGTCCGCATTTCAGCACCTAATTTTTCTCTCTTCACGATGGACATTTATTCTTTTTTATACTTTAAGTTATAGTTCATGTAGATAGTTTCAAGATGTTTGAGAGTGGTTTCAAATCTCTTAGAGTTAAATGCAAATTCTAGTTTTGGGAAGATCTTATAATTTTTCAAACTTAGTCAAATTTTTAGTAATCTAGAGGCTTCTAAATTTAGCAATTAAAGTACCTTTAGATTCCTTTATTTATCTCTCTCCCCTTATATATTCCTTATGCTCTAGACCTCTCTCTCACTCTCTACCTCTCTCTCAACCTCTCTTTATGTCTCTACTTCTCTCTATCTCGCCATTCTCTCTCTCTCTCTCATTCTCCCCCCTCTATACTTCTCTCCCTCTTTCTATTTGTCTCTATTTGTCTCTCTCTCTATCTCACCTATGTCTCCCTCCCTACCTCTTTCCCTCTCTACTCTCTTTGTCTAGCTCTCTTTCACTCTCTCTATGTTCCTCCCTCTCTCCCTCTCTATCTCATCATTCTCTCTTTGTCTCTCACTTTCTCCATCTCTCTATCTCACCATTATCTCTTCACCTCTCTCACTTTCTCCATCTCTCTATTCACAAAATGTGCTCACATTTTGGAAATGTTTTTTTGAATTCAAAAAATGTACGTTTTTTGAAATTTAAACCATAACACACTTGCATTATAACGTGCTCACATTTTAGCTTGGTAGTGACCGAGCCTAGGCTCGGTCACTACCAACCCATAATGCGAGTGTTTTTTACTATAATGCACTCACATTTTCGCTATTTCGGGTTGAAAAAGTAAAGTGGCCATTTTTTGGCCCCTCATCTGTGTGCACTTACCCATGAGCAGTACTTGAGTCATACATAAGATAGTTGGTATCTCTACATCCATTAAGGAATTATATATATATTTAATAATAGTAATAATAATATCCTTAGCCACACCCTAACCCACACCCTTATAATTAATAAAGAGTTACATACATAATTAACAATGATTGCACTTTTCAACATTTGACTATCACTAATTTACAAGGGTCTTCTTGACACAAAAGAACCCCAAAATATTAGTTTCTATACAAATTAACTTGCAAACAAGCAAGGAATAAACACAATATATTGGCACTCAATGCATTTCTATAGCATCTAAAATAGGTCTCATGTAGACATGAATACATTAGTTGTTTAATTGGCACATTATGAATTAACATAATTTATAATGTTCATGGTATTTCTTAATAAAGTTAAGAGTCTCTTGATTTTAAAATTGCCACATTTTTATCATGCTTTTGACCAAAATCTCACTATTCACACTATTATTAAGATAGAGTTTTTATTTGGGTTTAGAGAAAGATACCCACAACCTAAAAGATACAATTACACATAACACTATAATAATAAATAATCTCATACTTTTCATTACATAATATTCCAAGCCAAACCATTTTTTCTAATAAGAATCATTTAATTTCCACTCCAAATTACATTACACCCAACTATATCTTATTTAATTAAGACCAAGGTGAAGCATAATTACACAATATGTCTTCTCTTTGTTTCTCTATATAAACATGAAACATACATAGATGCAAATTCACTAACGATATCATGAAATATCAATAAGCACATTCCAAGTAACATAGTTCATGATCTCCTAGTCAAATGCATTAAGAAAGGTCCCATATAGACAAATTCTATCCAAAGCAATTTTTATCCATTAAATTTTTGACATGATAAAATGTGAGATAACAAAACTTCAACAAAGCTAAGAGATATAACTTAGAAATAAATACTATTCTCGGAGAGTAATTATGGAGGGGTATACTTATCTCTCAAAATGAAACTAAATTATCTTTGATGTAGGCATTGAGAAGCTTCATTAGATAGATATTTTTTTGAGAAAATACCATCTAGATCTATTGGGGATCGATGGAATATCTAATGCATCTATCAATGACATAAAAAAATTATTTGCACACACCTCTAGTGGTCTTTCTCCACATCCCACACTAAAATCATGCCCTTTTGATAGAATAAATTGACCCCAAAAAGGTCCACAAACTTCCTATTTTCCTATTCCTTCCATCCCTCCTCTCTAATTCTTCCTGTATTTAATAAAATTCTTCCATAATTTATTCTTGAAAGGCATCCTTAACATATTTGAAAGCTCTCATTTCATCACAAGAAATGAGGATAATGATTAAGGTTGTGGAATATAGCTTTACTATCACCACTCATGTTTGCTTGAAATTTTCTATTGTCTTTTCAACAAACTCATTACATGTATTTCTACAACCCTTGCAATGCATAAGACCATAATTATTTGAAGCATTTCAACCAATCTAGAAGTGTCTCCTTCCTTTCCTCCTCTTATCTATCCTTTATGACTCCACACAACTCCCAAAAACAACCAAAAACTCCCCAAATCCCACTTATAATTCATCTTGAGTGCCAAAATTTGAAACCATAAAATTCCAAAAATTCTAATTTATATATTCAATATTTAATAGATAACACTCAAATCTTCAATTTGAGTGCCAAAATTAATCATATACCTAAGGGAAATTTCCAAATAGTTTTAAATCACCTCTATGAATTATGCCTCACAAATTTCCTATGTCTCTTCTCCTCTCTCTTTGCCAAAACGCCTTTGCATCACACCTCCATCCTAGTCCCCTCTATTCTACCTTCCCTCTACATTTTTATTGCCTTCAAATTTGTCCAAAAACATGTTTTAAAAAGGTGACGACTTCCCTCTTCCATACATGTCAAATGTTTCCTACACTCACATTTTCTCCCAAAGGCAAAGCTTGAATCCATAGAATAAGGGGTCATAGGGTTCATAGACTCCAAGTGCCATTTTTTCTCCATGTGACATGATATTTTTGGATGCCAAGGGATTATGATTCCATAGTGCTTTAATGGAAAGATTGGAACTATCTATTCATAGCACCTACATGCCCATACTTGTGATTGAATGTGTTGATGGATGACCATTTTGTGCTCCCTTTCATTCATTTTTCTACAGTGCCCATACTTCTCATTTAATTCATCCTTAGAGTCTTTCATGAATTGATAACATCATATTATTTTTCCTCACATGACACCCATACTTGTGCCACTAATCCCATTGAATACCATTTGATATACTTTGGCTTTGTGGGATATGACAGTTCAATAGAAACTAGAAAATAAATATAATAATTGAATTAAATATATTCAAAATTATATACCTTGGAAAGTTTTCTTTGAGGGCTATAATATTACAAAATCTCATGTCCCAATAACTCAATTTGATGGCCCAACATAATATTTGAAACATTTTTCTTAAGAGAACTATGTGACTAGACTTGGATAATGGCATATAAGGGACCTTCATTCAAAGGTTCCTTTGAATGGATGTTCCTTCTTTGAAGGTGTCCAAGGACCTTTAATTGAAGGTACATTTAGATGAAGGTACATTTTTTAACTTATAAAATATTAGATTATTAAAACTTACCTTTGAATGAAATTCTAACTTCTTTCAAAGGTGACTTCCATGTGACCTTTAAATGAAGGCACCTTCATTTGAAAAAAAACCTTTAAATAAAGGTGTTTTCCAAATTTATTGTCATGTTCCATACAAAATTTTAATGTACCATAGGTGGGACATTCTATTGTGGGTCCACCCCGTGATATTAGCAGTTATCATGATTCCCTTGTGTTCTATTGGTTGTTGACAATGTATCCCTTGTACACTAGTGTTTTATTATTTTAGCAATGTGTATGACCATTTTATGTGTTCTAGATACCTTGGTGTTGTATCAAAATTGTATTATTTTAAGTGATTTTGTATGATCACTTGATTAACAATCTCTTGGTGTAGAGGGTTGGCCTCAAGGTACCACATAGTTGGGTGGTATTTATCACCATTGGGGCTAGCTAGATCTACAACTATGGTTTAGAGAATGTGTAGATTTCACTTGGTGATTGTGATGTTGAAAGACCTTCATTATTACATTATTGAGAAATGTATACTTAAGGAATTTTGTCACTCTACAGTTCAATTTATATATGATCCATGAATGAAATTTGTAAACCTATGAAAATTATCCATATTTGAGATGGCGTCATATTGTATTATTTCAATTATCATTATTTGGCTTGATAAGGTGTTGTAGTTTGAAATGGAACCCTTTGGTGAGCTTGTCCTAATTCTTAAATGCATAGATGTAGTTTTCTTTCAAATTGAAATAAGATTATTAATTGTTATATATGATTACGAACGAGTTATAATCATTAGTTCATATTTTGTATTTAAATCTTGGGTAGTAGTTAAAAACAATCATGTATGTTATTGTTACATGGAAGGAAATGTGTAAATACTAATGAATAGTAGCTTTTTGGATTGAATTTTAGACATGATAAATTGAGCCTTGAGAACATAGGAAATGTTTAGTTTAATCTATTATGGCTCAATCTAGGTTCAATTCCCCTTTATATTTTCCTAAACATTCACAAGTTGTCTAATCAAATGATTTATCCCATCTAATGACTGCCATGTTCTTTTACCTTCTCACACATGAGCCTAACCCCAAAAGTGTATGGGTCATTAATGTGAATTAAATGTCAAGATAGATGATAATTTTTCCCTTTCTTTACCTTTTCTCAACATAAAAAAACCTTGGTTGTTGATTCATGAGACCCACTAAAATTATAAGGGCTCATGTGAACTTTGCCTATCAACAAAGTCCAATATCTTTCAAAGTCTTGTGAGCCCTCCAATAGAGTTAAATCTAACAACCTTTGAAATAGATGATATATCTCTTTTGTGGCTTTTTGAACCGAAAGAAAAACTAATGGGGCCCATGTTATATCTCTCCATGCCAATAACAAGACTCTTGGAACATTATTAAAATTATAGAAATAACATGAGTTGCCCAATAATGTTCATATGACCTCCTCAACAATGGAGATCTTAGATTTTCCTTCACTCACCCAAATGCCTTTTGATTTTATTTGGCTTCTATAAACCATTCCATCAAACATATGATAGTTGCCACTCCTTTTGAAGGCCTTTGCAAAACTATCAACAGACAATCTCCCATGCATTGTTGGATTAAAATGATCAATGAATTGCATTTATCCAAGCCTCTTAAACCTTCCTTTTGTTTGTGATAATTGTATCTTCATGTTGGAAGGTTAAATTAAAAAATTCAAGATGTAGTGAAATTTCATCACAATGGTAATATGTCCTCAGTAATTCAGCAACTTCCTTCAATTTGTTTGTGATAATCATATCTTCATGTTGCAAGATCAAATTAAAAAAGTTAAAATATAGTAAAATTTCATCATAATGGTAATATGTCCTCAACAATTCAACAACTTCCTTCTCTATCAATCTTCAATAGTGGTAACTATATCCAAAATAAAAGAGGTAGGAAAACTAAATCATAATTATTAAATGAAGATAAAAGAATGGCTTACAAATGTTGAATAGTGGTGTGCACGAAATTTGGAAAAGCTTTAGCATGAATCTTAAAGATCTCAAATTCATGGTAATGTCTTCTTGGTTGTAAATTTTGGACCATTTGGTTCATTAAAAAATGATTATTACTAGATCTCAAATTAATTATGAGTGATAGTAGGTTAAGGATAAAATTTCTTAATTAAAACTAGGCTAAACTAAAACTAGAACTCAAGATCATGTCCTTGTAGAAATGGAAAATATCATTTGTGGGATTAGAAGTGACTTGCTTATCCCTTTGATAGTAAAATATTTGTTGCAATGAACTCATCATTTTGGTTCTAGAAAAGCTAACTTTTGCACAATATGAAAACACACTTAGTGGATGACAAAAGAAAACTAAGAATGATATGTCAAGAGTCCTAAGAGGTAAATGTGACACTTTAATTTAGAGACACTAGTTGACAATCGTATTTTTATATTTCATATCATGCAGGGTCATGTGTTAAATTGTCAAAACATCATTAGACTTTAGATGAAGGCTTTTTTAAATTTAAACACATATTAGTTAGGGTTTAGCAAGCTAATTTTTGCCATATGAGAACTTAAATATTTCAAATCTTTGTGCTAGCACAAAAAATCCTATAATTAAGCACTAATATTATGAAGTATAAAAGGGTGTCAAGGTCTAGCATAGTTAATCTAGCCAAGGACGTGTTTCTTAATTTGAAATGTGTGAAAGGCATTATATGATCTATCAAAATTTTCAAAATCTCATTTTATTTTTTACATTTGTATGGGTTGCTACCACAAATGCCTTTGATACTACTTTGCATGGTTTGACTTGTATTGGACAAATGAGGGTGTTTAAAAGAATGATCTTGTTATACATTTGAAAACACTTTTAAGATTATAAGTTCAAGGTATTTAGGTTCCTATTGATAATTTACTTCTTTCTTGAGTTAGAATATATTAACATATAAAGGATCTATTTCTTTTATTTAGAAGGGAATGTTAGTGTAAATAGGATTATTTCCTATCTAGTTAGCTTATCACCCTTTCTGGGTTGATTCATTCACACTTGTTAAGTCACCCCTTAGGGAATTTTTAGTTTTTGTCTCACTTCATATGGTTGAGACACATGTACTCACCTTTTGAGACACCTATTTCATGCACATCTTACACATGCTCAAACACTTGTCATACGAGCAAACATGTGTTACACATTTAGAGGGTTAATCAGTCATTTAGTCTTATCTTCCTATCTTCTCTACCTTGCCTATATATTAGACACTCTCATTTTATATGATAATATCATATTGTGCATTATTTTGTTTCACTAGTGGAAGGCTATTATGTTGCATTTAGATCTTGATTTTTCCAACATTGTATCAAAGTCATGATTGCACATCCCTTCCCAAATCTAGGTGGTTACAATGCTTATCCCTATCATCAAAGCATCATGGAGTCAAACAAACATTTCCATTGAGTTTCGAAGATTTGAGAAACAAAAAAATACCCTTTGTTTTATCGAATTTGATAATTTATTTTTTAATTTTTTAAAAAATTTAACCCCTATACCTATGAAATCTGAAATTTTGAAAAAGAAAATAGTAGAGGGACGATTTTGACATTTTGGTGCAAATTTTTCTTGTAGGTTTCATGGGGTTCATGATTGAGCATTTTTTATTTGGTCGAGGTTCACCACCACCATTGTTTTCCATCTGTAAATTTCTTCTTCCATTGTTGAGGCTTTGTAGGTGATTCAAGTCATGTTCATATGCTCTGAGGTCTTAATGTGTTCGTCAAGCATGTGATAAGGTGTGGGTGTCCCCATAGCCAATGATGGAGACTAAACCTTTGTAATCCACTTGGACAATTCCAGCCTTATATTTGAACCCGAAAGAAAGTTTGCAGGTTCATTGGCCGCAGAGGGGGAATCTTAGTTGAAAGACAAGAGATCTGGATTGTGTCAAGGCTGAGAAGTGGCCGACCCTACATTTGGTAACTTCATCCCATTCGACCATATCAATAGACTAGAATTCTTGGAGTTAGTGTGACCCTGTGTGCACCTATTTTATTCCAACCACGTACAAAACCCTTCAAAGCATGAAGACTTAGTAAGGTGACTAGCTTTAACAGATCTGTTATTGCCATATCATGGTCTATGTTCAACAAGGGAATCTTATAGGTTTACGAGATCCCACGTATAGCAAGCACTTTCACCCCCATAATTTTTGTGAAAAACCAGACATATTCTCAATGTGGTCTCGAAGCCTTTCTCATGTAGCCACTAACATTTGACAAAGATTTATTTGTAGAAGAATTTCTCTGCAGACAACCTTATGCCCCCAATCGGTACCTGCACACTATACTCTTCAGCAAATGCGAACTCTGAATCTGCATTATCACGACCTATGGTTTTGGCAATGCCGCCAGGGACAACAAGAACGACCACATAATCTCTAGGCATCTTCAACTTACAGTCAGGAACGATGAAGAATTAAGGGAACTATTGCACTGCATCACCATTGCACGCAATATCCACATAGTCCACAACCTCCACCTTCTTCCAAGGAAGAGCATCCAAAGCACCTATCCTCCAACGGTCATTTTTATTGACCGCTAACCAATAGTAGTCATAAGTAGGAGGTATTTTTCACAGCGTGTCAAATTGTGATATTGCTATCACGATTCAATGTGTAGTTTTAGAGTCAAACATGGGTCAATGAGTTTGACTCTAAAACTACACGGTTGAATTCTGATAGCAATATCACAATAGTAATTATCTTAACCGCTCTATAACCACCAGGTCACAATTAATTTGACCGCCAGGTCAAATTGCTAATTGACAGGCTCTCTTTGAGCTTGTAAGGGGTTGTTTCCTTTTTTCTATAACTTGCAAATGGGGAGTTAGATTTTTGAGTTCTAATAGCCGACATAAAGTTCTTTGTATCATGGATATTATGGTGATTTTTATTTTTTAATTTCGACGGTGCATAACTTTCTCCTCAATTATTAAAATTTTGCAATTTGTTTTTGAAATTTATCAAAATTTTGCAAGAAGTTCATTTTCACATGTATAATTAACATTTGGATAGCCAATTTATCATGAATTGTAAAAATCTTTGAGTTATAAACAAAAGATTTTGAAATCTTATCTTAACAAAACTTGTAATTTTTCATGCACATCTTTTTGGGAGAACCTAAAATCAGTTAAAATCAAATCAAGGGGTGATCTAAGTGTTTCTACCTTTGATCTCACTATTCATGTGATCATGTCTCTCACACGAAATCCCTTCCATTTGAATATTATTCATGATCCTCATAATAAATGAAAAATAAAATATGGATATTGTGGAAGAAAATACATACAACAAAAAGTTGTATTTGTCATCAAATTGATGAAATGAAATAATATATTATCTTTCATGGTATTGCCTTACCTAATCATTTAGTTCCAATAATGTAGAAATATCATATGGTTTCACACGGACATCTTATAAGACATACCCATCATTTGGGGATGAACAATATAACCCCATGGCTTGCATTGAGATATAGTGATAGTTGTAAAACTATGGCCTTAGGGCTAAAATTAGCTAATCACTATAAAATTATAAAATTGCTCTAAATCTGAATTTAATAATATGTACCCTTTCTTAATAGATACTCCATTAACAACTTTAATTGAGGTATAATCAATTATTTTCTAAGCCTAGTGATTACAATGATAATAATAGAAGATTATGAAGAACATCACATAAAGTATTGTCTCAATATAAATACTTCATAATTTGATTGATGTATAGATTTCAAGCATTTCCCTGTCATTTGAGGGAGGAAGTAATGTCTTATGTGAGAACTATCCATAAACTAGATTGAGTTAAGATATTAAGTAGTTACCTTTCATTTTGTTGAAATCAGACCATAAAATATAGGAGCTAAACTTGCTTGAAGTAATAAATTTTAAAAAAGGAAGTCGCATTTCTCAGATCAATAGATTATTAGTCAATGGAAACCATTATGTTTATATCAGCTCTGTAATATTTGAACAATTAAAAAAGTTTTTAAAAAAGTTTTCATATTACTTCAATACTTAAAAAACAATTTTCTTTAACATCTTAAAAGAACTCATCAAATTTATATAATTTTCATTTCTCTTAATAACTAAAAATAAAAATAAAAATTGAACTTTATTAAAATCATTGAATTTCTATAATACCCATTTTAAAAGGCCATTTCATGTGTCATTCATCCAACTGTGATTTGTAATATTAATGCAAGCTAAGATGGATAACTAATAGGCAACAAACCTAAGTATTTCCTTTTATGTTAAACACCTACATTTCAATGACAATTCGTCCAATTTGACTTGGAATTCCTCAATTGTTGCATCATCATTCTCATCCAGCCATTCCTCAACAGTATTTAGTGCCCTACTGATATCATCTGCAACGCTCGTCTACATCGTTCCCCTGCTCTTAGCCTCTGTCACCCTGCAATGCTTCTTTGCCGTTTCTTCATCCTCTTTTCGAAATATGTCTGCATCAGCCACCATTCTATCTATCCCACGTTCATTTGTAACAGTAATCTGATTGTTTAACCCTGTTCCCACAACCTGGGCAGAAACTGTAAGAATTCTCTTTACATCCACTTGAAAGCAAACTCTTATCTGTGGCACCCCACACCGCATACGTAGAATTCCATTCAGGACAAATTTACCTAGCAAATTGTTGTGTGCAACCAAAGATCTCTCGCCTTCATAAATTTGAAAACTTGCACTTGTCTGATTGTCATATACCGTGGTGACATATTTCTCCTTCAGAGTAGGAATGGGAGTATTGCGGGGAACTATTTCTTTCACAACACCACTGCTTACTTCAATTCCAAGACTCAAAGGATTGACGCCCACCATAACTCACTGAGTGGATGTTTTCCTTATTCATTACAGCTGCCTGCAAAGCTGCACCATAAGCAACTGCCTCGTCTGGATTTACACTTTTATAGAGCCCCCTGCCCTCAAAAAATTGGCTTAGCAATTCCTGGACCTTGGGTATACGTGAAGAACCTCCTACTAATACAATATCGTTGATTTCGTGTTTGCTCAGCGTGGAGTCTTCCATGCATTGCTTCACTAATTGCATGCATTTCTCAAATATGTCCGCGTTGAGCTCCTCGAACTTCGCCCTTCGTAGAGGCAATCTATGTCAATTACAGTCTCTACTGCGGAAGACAAACTTCTTTTTGGTCTCTCGCACTCTGAAAGTAGTCTCCGAAGAGGTTTGGGACTTGTACTCATATCCGTTTTATATTTTTTGTTGAACAGCTGAACACAGTAATTGAGAATCCTATAAATCCTGGCCGCCCAAATACATGTCTCCTCCAACAGCTTTTACTTCAACCTTACCTCTTTCAACTATAACAATAGATACATCAAAGGTACCTCCTCCAAGGTCAGAAACTAGAATGTTTCTTTTTCCTTTCTCTGATGTGTTAAAGCCATAAGTTATTGCTGCAGCGTAGGTTCATTGATCATCTGCATGACATCAAGCCCTGCAATTGTACAAGCATCTTTAGTTGCTCGCTTCTGCAGGTCATTAAAATAAGCAGGCACGGTAATCACAGCATTCTTCACATCACACTGGAGGTATTGTTCGGCTATCATCTTCATTTTCACCAACACCATGGACAGATTTCCTCAGCTGCAAAATGTTTTTTCTCACCTTTAAAAGCCACTTCAACCATAGGCTTGTCATTCTTACCAGGACCGATAGTGACTGGCCACAATAGTTTGTCAGACTGCACAGAGGGATCATTATATCTCCTTCCAATGAGTCTCTTGGCACCAAACACAGTGTTGGTAGGATTGGTTGAAATCTGGAACTTGGCAGCATCTCCAACAAGTCTTTCATTGGGAGTGAAAGCAACCATGGAGGGAGTGGTTCTGTTTCCTTGGTCATTAACAATAATTTCAACTCTGTCGTGCTGCCACACTCCCACACAGCTGTAAGTTATCCCGAGATCGATGCCAATAGCCTTATTTTTGCCCTCTCTGTCCATGTTTCTGCATGAATGTAAGGAGTAAATTCGAAAATAATTCAAATTTTGATTCAGAGAGGAAAATGCTGTTATTAATTCCACAATGATTTTTTTTTAAAACAGACTGCAACCTTAACATATTGCAAGAACTTTCTAATAATTACACCCCTGTTTTTCCATCACCTATCTCCTAGCCTCATTAACTCTCTAACCATTTTGGTTGCAAGCGAAGGCTATGGTCACAACTTGCATATAT
The DNA here is from genome assembly GCA_007258455.2 of Sequoia sempervirens. Taxonomy (NCBI): domain Eukaryota; kingdom Viridiplantae; phylum Streptophyta; class Pinopsida; order Cupressales; family Cupressaceae; genus Sequoia; species Sequoia sempervirens. The sequence continues at coordinate 1,187,441,942 of VDFB02271358.1, forward strand.
CTCTTTGGCTGCAATTTGAGGGGAAATTGGGGATCCCTCTCAGTTGGTTGAACTAGTTGATACCATTCTGTGACATTTGGTACGAGTCCTCTTTGGTAGCAGCAGTCAAAGATGCAGTGAAAGGGGCATTGATGGTAGTTTACTAGCTATTTAATGATTATTTTATCTGGTTTAGCTATGGTATCATAGTTTGACGTGATGACCCTGATTCAAAATGACAATCTCATAGCATCAATATAATTTATGCTAGTAGAAAGGGCATACCATTATAAATCTATGAATCCATCATGGTTTGCTTGGCAATCTATTTTGATAATTATTTTTGAGTTCCAATGCAGGGGACCGATGAACAACCCCTGTAAATGTATTGTGCTAGGTATATTTTTCATCTGTAGGCAGTTGCCCTGAATTTCTCAGGGTAAGTATAATCGATTTTTGTTTCATAAATACATTTCCCACGCCTGGGATATGCAAAGTAAGATATCTATGATGGGACATTTAGCCTGTCAAACAAGTAGAAATCGTATTTGCTTGTCTACACTAACTACCGGAGAATAAATAGAGATATAGTTGTTACAAACACCCAGGAGAAGGGTAGGAAGGGCCTCTGCCCAGGACTAATTACAAGCCGACATTATAAGGAACTGGCATCTAAATTCAAAAGTTGACAAAAAAATTAAACCTAACTCAAAAACTCATTACTTATTAGGAAATAAGTTTGTGAACAGTCATTCTGTTTTTTTCGTTTTGGCGTGGTCTCCATTGGCAGACACTGTATTTTTTAACTAAACTTGGCAGTGCAGCACAAGTGGGCTGAGAAAAGAGGCCTGGGCATAAAACCTAACTGTTGCTGTAGATCCAGACGAGTGGGGCCTCAAAAATTTCTCGACATGTATAGTCAGTATTTTCAATTGTATTCAACTAAGAAAGCTAGAGCTAAGGAAAGGCTGTGTAAATCTGAGGCCAGCCGTTGTGCGTAACACTCCAGCCCCGTGTATTGCCAAAGCCATCTCACTATACGGTGCGGGTGCTAAGCCTATCATCATTCTACTCTCTCATAATGGCAGTGTAATTTGTGAGCTGCATTCTTATTGTAAAACACTGAAGTTAAAATATGTTTAGATTTGATAGAGATAATTGTAAGTGTCAATATCTTATCCTAAACTGACAAATTTCAACTAAATTGCCATTTGATAAACACCATATTTTTGGTTCTGGAAAAAGATATTGGTGTTATTACACTTGCTGAAACAATTCTGTGCCACTACAAAGGCTACTGCTACCATTCCAGCTCATTCATATGTTTAAAACAGTTCTGTGCGTACAAAGGCTTCTGCATACATGGTTGAATTTTGTGGAGAGGCTTGGTATGGTTTCTCCTTTCTAAGCAGAATAAGGGCATCTGTGCCATAGATGGGTAAACTTTTTATTTCATGTGACATTTCTGTGTATGTTAGATGTTATGACTTAAAAATAAGTTTGTTGAGTAATTAATAGTTAGATTTTTAAGGGAAAGGCAGATTCAGTTGAATTCTTTCACAATATATTTTCTGTGTTTCTTGATATACAGTTGATCCTGATTCTTACAATTATTATAATAGGGAAGTTAAAAGAAAGTTAACTTTTTTCATATGCATATATATTTACTAAAATAATAGCCATAAAAATTATATTAGTTAATACTGAAGAGTATCATTTGGTAAAGAACATTGGAAAGTATAAAAGCAGTGCATAATGTGAGACCTCAAGACAATGAGAAGTTTTTGTAGTTAGGACAGTGAAGAAGGAATATTTTTAATGTTTGCTTATAATGCATGTGGTATAAATGGTCTTGATAGACAGTAAAAAGGTAATGAATCTTTAAACTATGAAGACAATAACATATGATATATTTTTTTTGATAAATAGGGGGCCGAAGCCGAAAAGATTGTATTAAAATTAAAAGTATAAGGATTTACAAGACTTGAAGCCTCAACAGAAGATAGAACAAACATAATCATGACATAAGTTTCTCCTACTCTTAGTAACTCCACAAATAAGAATTCTTCAGGCCTCAAATTTATTGAAAATGTGACCAAACTATCTTCAGCCCACAAAATCAGCTAAGCAAGCATGGATCCTGTAAAGAAGAGGAGGAACAACACAGGTATAGTTAATGTTGAATCACAATGGGTGACCTGCTCTTATGATGATGGTGCATCAACCTCATCTCTACCTTGCCTTTGTCAACTAGAGCCATTATGCATCAAATAAAGCATCACAATGTTGGGAATAATCAAGTAACATTGAATACAGGGATCATAGACCATTTGAATCCACAAGATGACAACAAGGAAGGCATTTTTAAAGCAACCATGATAAATAATACAGTTGTTCCTCAATACACTTATGCCTTTCCTTTAGTTCAAACAGTTTCTCAACACATATGAGCCCCATAGTGTATTAAACAATTTCAACAATACTGATGTGCCTGCTAAACAACTCTTTGTAGATAGATTGAACGAACTAAATGGGAGTTCAAATACTAAACAACAACTTCAACCATAGACCAGTATGAATCAAGCAGATCATGAAACTATTACAATTCATGGTGAAGCAAGTGCAGTATTTGGACCACCTTTGATAGTGAACAACAGTTCAAATGAACTCTATGGAAGTATAGCTGATTGGAACAGGGATGGACTAACTTTCTACGACATCCTTCCAACACCATCTAACTATTTCTATGGCATCTTTCCAGCACTCTCTGACTGACTTTCTGCAACATCCTTCCAACACTCTTTGACTGTCTTTCCGTGACATCCTTTCAGCACTCCCTGAATCTTTGCAAATGGTGTTTGTAGTAGCCACTGTTTCCTTCTCTGCCTTCTTACTTGACTCTCTCCTCTTAGAATCCTAAACGTCTCTCTACTCTTCCTCTCGGATGTCCTTAAAAACCTTATCCACATAAAGCCTTGCTCCTCATGGAGTTATCTATTTAAGTGTCGTTCCATCAGCTCCCATATTTTCCAATGCATCTGCCATTGTGTTGTCTTCTCTATAAATATGGTTAATCGTTACATTTTCAAACTTATCCATAAGATTTATTGCTGAATCTAGTAAAGATTGTAATTTCTAGCTCAACACTTTCTTAGCTCTTATTGCATTTACCACAATAGCCGAATCCCCTTCAATTTCTACCTTTTCTAAGTTCAATTCTATGCAAAGGGATAGCCCTAACACTAGAGCCTTAAATTCTGCCATGTTGTTTGTATCAATCTCCAATGGTTTTGAGTATCTTGCAATAGTTTTTCCCTGCCAAGAGTGAATCACACCACCTACTCTTGATGGACCTGGATTCCCTCTGGATGCTCCATCAAAACCCAATTTGAACCATCCACTATTTGGAGGTCTCCATTTTCAATTTGCTCTATTTTGTTTGCTGACTTGACACCCTTTCCCAACAACTTGAGGAGTTTTTAGACCAAACCAATTCTTGAACATATTGTCATCCCAACCTGTATAAAATTTCATTTTTTTGCTTTGGGCATGAATTCTCGAATTCATTGTTTCCACAATGACAACTTCAATCTTAATCATAAGCATTTCAATCTCCATGGATTTCCCTTGAAATTCTCTCCTATTTCTCTCCTTCCATAGTTCCCATATCAAAATTGAAGGAGAAATAATCCAAAAATTTCCACAAGCTGTCCTTAAAAAGAATTGGCCAAGATTTGAATAGTGTGAATATATCATTTGGCAATGTTGATATCCAACCAAATTTAGCACAAAGCCACTGCCAACATTCAAGGGAAAAGGGGCATGTTATAAGCAAATGGTTGACATTCTCCTCACTGTTGTAACATAGTGAGCATCTTGAAGGGCCCTGATAACCAATTCTTTTAAACTAATCTACTGTCAAAATTCTACCTTGCAATGCCGCCCATGTGAAGATGCTAGCCTTTGGCATGCACACTCTATTCTAGCATAATTGGATAGGTAACTGGTTTTGGTTCTTTCTTGCTGCCCAGATGCTATTTTATAACCATCCCTCACATTATACCAGCCTGATTTTGATCCATTCTAGATAATCTCATCGCCTCCCTGCTTAAACAAAATAAATCTATCATTTAATACTTGTCTAAGGTTATTAATCTCCACCAATGGTATGTCAAGGTCTTCAAATTGTTTCCACTCCCATTTGCAAGCTTGGTTATTGTCTGATAATATAATGTAGTCACTTACATGAATACCCCATTTGTCTGAACAAATTTGGCTAATTTTGTCTGTGTCCATCAAATTACTAATAATAGGGTAACCTCCCCATGAATCATTCCAAAATAGTGCTTTCTTCCCATCCTTTGCATTTCATGATATATGATTAAGTATAATATCACTAGATTTAGCAATAAAGTTCCAAATACGGGACCCCCCTAGGAAAATTTGTGACTCTTAATGCCTCTTCACTATTTAAGTTAGTGAGGTATTTGCTTCTAATGATCCTAACCCATTTGAGGTGTTGTTCCTTGTGTATTTTCCAGAATAGCTTAGCCCCGAGAGCCTTAATTTTCCATAACTGATTTTTGATACCTGTACCTCCTTGCTCAATTGGGTTGTAGACCTTATCCCATGCAATTAGAGCAAGCTTATTTTTTGTGTATGTGCCTTGCCAAAAGAATTTTCTCAACTTCTTCATCAGGGCCATGTACACTCCACTTGGCATTGAAATACAGGACATTAGATAGATGGGAATGGTTGATAGAGTTGCTTTCAACATTATAATTCTCCATTCCCATGATAGCCACTTTGATTTCATTCTCCTATCAATCTTTTCCCCGATTGGTTTCCAAGCTGAGGTAGATCTCAAGGATTTATCTACTGGAATCCCTAAGTAAGTGCATGGAAGTCTACCTTCCTTGAAACCTAATAAACTTAGTATTTGGTTTTGGAATCTTGTTTTGACATGAAAAAAGAGAATCTATGACTTCTCTTTATTGACTACTTGTCCCGAGGCCTTAGCATATATTGATAGCAACCTTTTCATCTGTAAGGCCTCTCCTCTACAACCTTTCCAAAAGAGAATTCTATCATCTGCGAACTACTGATGTGTGATTGGCTGAACCAAAGATGTCACCTCCATTCCTCTAATAGAACTAGATCTTTGAAGGCTGCATAACTTCCTACCAAGAGCTTTAGCCATGATGATGAAAAGGAAAAGAGAAAGTGGGTCTCCATGGGAATCAATGGGAAAACACCACATGGATTCCCATTGATCGGGATGGAGAATTTTGGGGTAGAAATGCAATAAAATAACAGGTTTATCCATGATTTACAAAACCCAAGCCCTTCCATGCATTTGGATAAAAATCTCTAGTCTATTTTATCATATGCCTTCTTGATGTCTAGTTTTATAATCATACTTGGCTGCTTGTTTTTTTGAATAGAATGAATTGCTTCTTGAGCAATTATCACTCCATCAAAGATGGATCTTCCCGGAACAAAGCATGTCTGTTCTTCTCCTATAATTTTTGGTAATGTCATTTTCAATCTATTTGCAAGAGTCTTTGACAACACCTTATATATTGTGTTGCAAAGTGATATTGGTCTAAATTCATCTAAACATAGTGCTTTATCTTTCTTAGGAATTAAAACAATGAAAGTGTTGTTGATTTCTCTCAAAAATATTCCTGATGATCTTGTTGTTTCTAATGCTTCAGTCATTTCCGAGCCCAAAATTGGCCAACACTTCTGGAAAAAACCTGTTGGGAATCCATCCGGGCTTGGGGCCTTGTCAGCATTAAGCTGATTTAGTGCTTTCAAAATCTCTTCCTTTGTAAATTTTTCCATTAACATCTAATTATCTTCCTTTGAAATCAGCCTTGGGATAACTTCTACCATCTCTTGTTGAGCTGCAAGATGTGAGCCTTCATGATTATTAAGAAGATTTGAATAAAATTGAATTATTTCTTTTTATATCTTAGATTGATCATCTAAGGTTTTCCCATTGTCATCATTGATTTTGTGGATTCTATTAGTGATTCTCCTTTGTTTTGTACTGTTATGGAAGAACTGTGTGTTCTTATCCCCTTCTTCCAACCAAATCTCTCTTGATTTCTACTTCCAAAAAATCTCTTCTTTGGCCAAAATGTCTTCATAATCCCTCAAAAGCTCATTTTCCCTACAAAACATCTTTGAGTTCACGCCTTGTTGGATGACTTGTTCATTGAGGTCTTTAATGTTTTTCTCTATTGAGCTTTTTGAATAATTTTTTTTTTTAAAGTGATCTTTGTTCCAGCAAAGAAGGTTTTTTTTAATTTTCTTCAATTTGGTCATAAAGCAAAAAAGTTTAGACCCTTCAACATGACATTCCTTCCACCATTGTTCAATACATTTCACAAACTCTTCATCTTTCATCCACATATTCTCAAATTTAAATGGGCATAGCAATAGTTTGATTTCTCCCAGAATTTCCAGCTAAAGAGGATAATGATTTGATCCTGATGTTGGAGAAATGGAAGCTTTGAAATCAAACATGAAGGTGGTTAAATCTCCTTTATAAAATAACCTATCTAATTTTTCAGCTATGTTGCTAAATCCCATTCTTCTGTTGTTCAATGTGAAGGTTTCATTCTCCAGCTCAATTTCTAAGAGATTTTCTTTTAGCACCCAGTTTTTGAAGTCTGTCTGAGGTTGAGATTCTCTTTGTAACCCCCATTTTTCTCCGAAAGATGAAGAATGGCATTAAAGTCTCCTCCAATAATGTAGTTCTTTTTTTCCCAAATCCTAAATCTGCTGCTGATCTCTTCCCATACTTCCAGTTTCTTCTTTGTGGGGATTGGACCCTAAACATTTAAAATAGAAAATTTCAAGTTAGAGTTTAGACTTCGTATTGTTCCACCAATCCAATTGGTACTACCTTCCAGTTTGATAAAATCAACTCTTGTTAGATTCCACAAAATTGCCAACCCACCCGAGGATTCAATAGCCTCTTCAAATTCCATATCCCAACTTCCTATTGATCTATTAAATTTTACCATTTGATCAACACTCATTTTTGTTTCCTGCATCATAACAATATCAGCTTTGAAGGAAAAAAGGCAACGTTTGATCAAACGTTGCTTGTTAGGAGCATTTAAGCCCCTAACATTCCATGATATAACCTTCATTTCTCTTTGGGAAGGAACTTCCCCTTCCCTACATGCATATAATCTGTGATTTTGGTTTGATCTGATTCCTCCCCTTCTTCGGACCTTAAAAAGGCTGATGATTTGCGCCCTTTTCCTTTCTTGTACTTTTCCCCACAATCTGGAGGCATCTTATTTGATATTGATCTTTCAATCCCCAGGCTAAAGTTCAACACTTTAGACTTGGAAATAGAAAATATGTCTCTGATTCTTCTAGTTGATCATATCCATTCAAATTGCAACATGACTTCTCCTTATCCAAGTCCTCTAAGAGTGACAATCCTTCCAAGTCCTCAATCCTTTCCTCTTACTCTAGGAAATCTAGATCCAAAAGTCTGTCTACAAAGGAAATCTTACTCTTCTCTTTCTCATTATCCTTTTCTGATAACATGTTGTTCTCAACCATTCCAAAGAGCTCATATACTACCTTAAGTATAGGTGAAAGAGGTGGGCATTGGCCTTTCTCCTCTGAATTTTTGATCAACATATTCTCTTTCCCTGGCCTTCCATTAATATTTTTCCAATTTTTATTAGTAAGTGGAAATAACCACCCCTTGATATCCTCAGCTAGAGTGTTTTTGTCCACTAATCCAAGCTCTTTTAAGTTTGGTGGCTTCTGATTGTTGATCTCCTTAGAAGGATAATAATCCAATTTGGGTTTGTTATCTTTATTCTCCCCCCCTATTGACCCTGCAATTTTTCTTGTTCTCAACTGCTTATATTTGTCTTTAAAAGGTGCAGAATGAGATCTTGATTCCATTTCTTTCTCCATTAGTCTTACCAATTTCCTGCTACCGATATTAAGGCTACTTGTGTGCTCCATACCAAAATGTGATTTTTGACCCATTTCCAAATCCAATTTGTCTTTCATGTTGATTTCCCTTAAGGCTGCCGATTTTCCATAATGTGACTCATCATCTTCTCTACTCAATTGGTTCTCCTTTAGACTTTCCCCACTAACCTTACTCTGAGTAACATCTAATCCCTTTGTGATAGATTGTCTTTTACCTTTTTTTAATATATCAATGAGTCTTTCCTGTAGAATGTCATCACAATCTTGTCTTGAGTCTGATTCAACAAAATTCTCCACAACCTTTCCTTGTCTTCCTAATACAGATTCGTTGTTAAGATTAGCTACCTCTCTTAGATTAGTAGCTATAATTTCTTTAACCACCTTGCTCCTACCCTCCTTTGCTTGCTTTTCAGCCTCCCTTTCCTTATTTTTCTCTACTAATTCAGTCTTAGATATCCGCCTCCTCTTTTCTGCCCTAGAAGACTCCTGCTTATGAATTGAGTAATCCTCCAACCCCGTTCTTTCTGCCAAAACTTGACCTGCTATCTCTATTATGATATTTTCTTGAACTTCTACCAGCCATTGCTCAATTAACATCTCCATTTCTCATTGACTAATGTTGGATGATTTATTTTTGAGTGATCCATAAACCCCAATAGTTGTGCTATGGGGATTTAACAACATTTTTCCTCCAAGGGATGAAAAACTAAAGAGATTTTTTCCAACACTTAGTGTGCCTCTATCCATAGAAATCTACCAAGTGTTGGGTAGATTCACCTTAATACTTCTTTCCCCTCTTGTCTGATATGGACCTCTTTTATCTCTTGGGGCTAGCCAGCTGTTGTCATTGCCATCCTCTAATGTTGTGCTCAACTCTTCAAGGTTTACCATCCTTAGTTCACTAAAGATTTCAACGCCTTGATTGTGTCTCTTGCTAAGCCCTTTATTACCTAATGTTAAGAGCTTCTTTCCTTGAATCTTGTTGTAGAAATGTATCCATCTCCAAAAAAGGGTCCACAACATAAGAGTGACATTATCCCTAAATTCTTTATCATCAGAAACCTCACTCTCTTCCCAAACCTCTCCTATACTGCTGATTTCTGGAAAAAGAATGTTTGGTTTCAATGTGGATAGCTTCCAAGGCGTCCCCATTTCTCCAATCTCTGATTCCCTATTAGGATTCTTACTACAAAAGTCCATCTCTAAATGATCATACATAATCTATTGAATCCACAACCCAAACTTTGAGATAATTTTAATCGATCTAGGGAGTTCGTTTTCAGTGTTCATAAGAATACATATTTTAGGACAATGCTTTTCCATGATTAGAGCATGTTTTAAAAATATTCCTAATTTGTTTCCAAAAATCTCTAAAATATCTGCATCCCTATATTCTAGTGGTAAATTTTGGAAGGAAATCCACATTGGAATAAATTTAATATTGTGGGCTTTGTTGTTGAAGTTAGGGATCCAGTATTGCATATGAAGACCAACATTCTTATAAAACTAACATTTCCTTTTGAATAATTTGTCTCTATTTTCTTTGGAATTGAAAATTACTATGAAGAAACCTAGAGATGAATCTATTAATTCTGTTTGAGTTATGTCACTCTAGTTCTCCAGTGTCCAATTACAAAAGTCTTGATAAGATAAGTTAATGTTCCAGAACTTACAAATGATGGCTTGTTGTTGGAGACATTTCATCCTTTCTTTGAGTGTTTCCTCTAAGAAGATGATGGATGTTTCCAACGCCTCTAAGGGTGTCTTCCCCAGTGAGTGATCCAACTGATATTTCTGGGGATTTTCAAATACTCCTTGTTTTTCTATTTGCTTTGGATTGTAAATCTCTCCCTGAACCCCTGGTTCTCTGCTTGCTCTAATCTCACCCCTATATCTCTGGGTTGTGGGCTTGTCTTTATCTCTTTTTTGCTTCGATATAATATCTCATATGTGTTTTTGATATGTTATAGATGTATGCTCTGAGAATCTTTTCAATGGTTTGTTGTTGTGAAGGGCCTTCCATCTGATATTTTGGATATGAAGATTTCTTTTTCCCTCCCCTGCTCTCAGGATTCTTTCTCTCCTCCTGAAGATATCCTAATGAAGTCTTGACCAAGCTTTCTTCGGAAATGGGGGATTAAAGGGTCTGCCTTCCCTTGTTGTGGGGAAGATAGGAATCATGTTAGGGTTTATTCCCACCCAAGCTTGTAATTTTTCATTGTTTCTATCCCCATCCCAAAACTCCCTTCTCCCTAGGGTTAAAGGGGTGTGAGCATTTCTTTGAATTCTACAATCTACCTATGAAGGGCAGGCAAAAAACCTCCTTTGATGGTATGCCTCCAAATGCCCTCTGACCATGGACTGATGCCGCAAATCACCCTGGAAATTTTTTTTTCCGCGAGAAACACTCTGAAGATGCAAAGGATTTACAAATTTTCCCATTGTGGGCACCTTCCATCGATCACGACCCCCTTTAGGTCTACAAACATCAACCCATTTCTTGTTCTGGAACACCCATTGAGGGATCCATGACTCAGATTTAACCCCTGACACTAGATGGTGTGGCTCTAAATTCCCTCTAAACACAGACTGATGTCATAAATCGCCCATTATATGAACATCACACAATAACATATGATATTGGATGAAGAAGAGTGACAAATATTGTTCAAATAGGAATGTGAATAGATACCAACACTAGTTCATTAGTATTAAGAAACAAGAGATTGAGTTTACAGAGTGGAAAGCGAGTTAGATTGATGGATGCCCCAAGTCATCTTGGGTTTGTTGTTATTTGATTTAATGTTATTAATATTTATTTCTTTTTTAGATCAAATGAGGATTTGTTAGATTTTATGATCCAAAAGTAAGTTTGTTAATGTTAGCAATGTGTTGGGAAGTTAATAGTTTAGTTCTTAAAGAAAAAGTTATTGTAAAAATTAAAACGATGAAGACCTTTCATAATTTTCCCCATGTGTGCAAGGCACAACAAACACCAATTTCCAACACATATCAGTATAATAGGTAGAACACCACCCCTACCGGATTACATAGATAAAGCTTGTGGACCTTTAATTGTAGCCAAATACATCTCATACATTTTTGATTTGGCTACATACACTCTTCTACACTCCTTATGATCTTCTAATAATGGTGCATTCTTTGAGATACAACTCTCCTTTAATAAATTTGGCTTCATAATTGTTTCCTTGTATATTCACCACCTTCTCTCAATTATTCTTCACATTGTGCATCCACACAACTGAGGAATATATACATGACATTTCATTAACACTCATCCATATTGGCCAGGGGTCCATAAATAACCAAGATGGCATAAGGTGAACCTAAATTCAAATTACATGAAATGTGTAATAGGTCGGTCCAAAAAAAAATTGTTGCTTCCAAAAGAACATGATGTCTTGCACTACCACAAGAACCTTAACAAGGTCATATCTTAACACCAAACGCTAGATTTGAATAATGCACGCTACTAGTTGTTACCATATAGGTCTCAAACACCAATTGCTTGACAAATAAGTACAATGAACCTTTTTTACTTCAATGTTTTTGTATGTTGAACATATCCTCTAAAAACTCAAGAATATGATAGATCATGTGTAGACATACTCTCCTTTCAAACTATAGAGCCAACCTCACCCTTTGAAAGAAATGTTAACCATAATTGTATTGCTAGAGAAATCTCTCTGCCCTGAAACACTGAATTGGAAAATTTTGGTACAACCTTTTGGATCACTTCTATCATAATGAATAGATGCATGCATGATATTAAAAACAATCCTCAACCTTTTATCAATATAGATGGTAATATATATTTCTATAAATCTCTACAACTCAAAATGATATGACAATACAATTACCAACACAGAAAGGTATGATAAATGAACTCCATTTGGTTCACATTAAACTCCTAAAAAGATAGTGCCGCCTCTAATCATATATTCTTTGACATCAAACAACCTTTGTTCACCAATCTCCCCCTTTGTCATTGATGGAAAACAACAAAATGTTGGCCACACAGTAAGACAAATTTTTCTTCTGCTCACTAAGTTTATAGTACACCCCTTAAAAGATATAGCATTTTGAGTTCCAATTTCTCCCCCTTTCAAATCATTGGAAAAGGTCAACAATAACAAATTGTTTATAATTGGACAAAACACTAGTTCTTAGATGACATGTACTTGTTGTTTCCCTTTATCTACTACCCTTGTGAAGGGTAGAGCCATTTCTTGATTGAAGGTGTGTAGGGGACCGCATATATTTGGTTGGAGGTAAAACACTTAGGTGATGATCTCCCTCTTTCAATTGAAGAATACCAAAGACTTGATCACTAATATACATTATTTGTATTTCACATGATAAATGTATTATTGATCATTTATAAATTTGTATAGCATGTCATCACGAAATGAATGTTACTTTGTAATATGTATTTTGTAAAATGAAATATTCATTTAATAGTTTATCTAATAAAATTCTTCTTTTGAATATCTTAGTTGTATTTACAAGTTGTAATATTGTTGGATGAAGGTATATTCATTTATTTTAAATGAATTGCATGATGAAGTAATTTTATAACTTTCTCTTAAGAGAAATTATCAATTATTGAATTAAGTTTTAATTTTTTTAGTGCATTGATAGAGAAATGTTAATATATTTTTAGAGAACAAATAGGTGTTTGTCACAACTTCCCACCTCCTCTACCTTTCTTTTATATCCTATAAATTCATTGTAAATCAACACATTCTTTATACTATATGATATTCATGCTTTTGTGCTCATTTATTCACTAGTGGAAGGATATCTTGATGTTGCATTTAGATCTTGGTTTCTCCAACATTAAATTGTGTTGAAAAAATGAGGGTGTTTAGAAGAATGATTTTATTATACATTTGAGAACATTTCTAAACTTATAATGTCATAGGTAGTTAGGTTCCTATTTATAATTTACCTTTTTCTTGATTTGAACATTAACATTTAAAGGAATTATTTCTTTTATATAAAATGGAATCAATAACTTAATAGGAATCAATAACTTAATAAGTCTCAAACACCAATTGGTTGATATCCAGGAACAAAGAAACTTTTGTTACTTCAATCTTTTTGTCATTAAAAAATTGACAGCTAACATGATGGAGGAACTACATTCCAGTCACATTCTAGGGGAATCCTCAAACCAATTATTGACTCAAGAATCACACATGTCTCCTAGACCTCACATCAACATGGTTAAAATAAATGAAGTTGAAAAAATACTAGCTAATAAAGCCTTCTCATACCCAAATTCCTTGAACATTGATTGAAGCGAATCCCCCATTAAGAATATCACACCTTTAGCATTACCGATAGTCAAAGGAAAAGTTAGACCTATGACTATGGGACTAACAAATAGAAACTAAAACTCTTTCCCTTCATCTTCAAGGAATTATAGTATAGTCCCATGGGGGGGCTTGGGCTTCTATTTTCATGAAGCAGGAGGTCTCACGGGAAAGAAAAAATTGTCTTACAAAATTAATTAGAATCTTTTCTAGAAAAATAGTAGCCCCTACCTTTTATGACTAAATATTTTAGTTGGTGAAATTGGGGTGGGACTAGAAATTTCCCCTACAACTTAGGAATTTTTTCTACCACTTGTCTATCATCTAAAATTTTAAATTCCTATTAGAAAATAAAAATATTATTTTTATCAAAACACTATAGTTCATTCCTTAAATTTTTGAGCTTAAAATTTTAAATTGAATTGCACTATGGGAGAGGACCCCTGAGCATGTTTCAATAGTTGTGATAGTAGTTGTTTATATTATGCCCAATATTTTTGTCAATATTTGATCAATAGTTGTGACTTTAAAGTTGTTAGTGTTGATGATGACTACTATAATTAAACAAAATGTATTCCTTTGATATAAAAAATAACCAATCATGTGATTCCACATCAACGCTCAATAAAACATTTTGTGAATGTACAAGTATTGGTCTCACTTTTTTTTTTGGGCCTTTATGGAAACCTTGACAAAAAACATGTTGA
>VDFB02271358.1:1187456043-1187466615 GCA_007258455.2 Sequoia sempervirens
CTATGCTTCTATTTTCTCTTTTCATTCAATACATTTACATATTTATAGGACTTGTATATCCTATATTATAGGAAACCTCCTATAACAACTCCCTTTAAATAGATGAGTTGTTCTAACTTCTAACAACTCAAATCCCTAAAACACTTGTATAACCTTGAATTTTACAATATTATACTAAGCTATACACTGTAGAGAAGGGGGATTCACTAGTCACAAGTTCCCTTCATTTAGAGAGCCTCATGAGGTGAACTACCCTAAACTACCTCAAGGAATAGCAATGAGAGTTCTAGAATCTGAAAGAGCAGATCATAAAGATTCTTTGGATAAACTGACAAACTTTTGGCCAAAGGACGACAACGCGGGATACAGACGACAACATGATGCGCTAGCATCCCATAGGCGCGCTAGCATCTCATACAGACTAGAAAGTGAGAATATCATAGAAAATGACAAAGTGACTACTTCTATTCTAATTGCTAAGGACTTCTAGAATACATGAAAGTAATAGAAGGTGATAGAACTGAAATAAAGTGAAGTAGAAATGATAGAGATAAGGAAAAGAAAGGAAATAAGATGTGCTCACAACGATCCAAGTAATGAAGCCTCTAGTTAGTAGATATATTCAATACCTATGTCTGCAAGATCGAGAGAAAGTGTTGGGGCTGTATAGGGGCTTTCCTCAGTCAAACCTCTGTTTTGGTGTTCCCACCTCCATGAAATGCCAGATAGAAAGAGAGAGTGTAACCGAAATAGACAAAGCGTGTGGTGAAAGCAAAACCTGCTTTAGGAGTTGAACCCACACCACCAAGTATGAGTGATTAAAGTAATCCCTGCTCAAGGAGGATAACCTGTATCACAAAAGAGGTGATACAAGCAATCCCCACTCAAGGAGGAGAACCCGTATCACAAAGTAAAAATGCAATAGAAAGGCGATATGGAATCTCAAGATGCTCACAAGTATGAGATAATGGCGATAGATGATGCAAAGAGTGTTGTGAGAAAGATAGCAATAGAGAAATGCAAGAGCCAAGGCTGATGAGAAGTTAGAAGTTGGAATGAAGCTAGAGTGAAGCTAGAAGCACTTGGAAGAATGGAGCTAGAGAGCCAAATGAATTGAAAAGATAACATTTAAGGAAGGAAAAGAAGCTTCCCAGGCGGTTACAAAGCATCTCGAGCTATTACCACCGACCAAAGGAGGTGAAAAGTGGAAAACATGCACGAAGGCGGTCATTTGAACATTGAAATGTTGTAGGACGCTAACGCGACACACAGACATCCGTGTGATGCGCTAGTGTCTGGATACATCACGCTACAAAACAACAAGAATGTGAAAAGCACAAGGTTTAACGCAAAGCTGACGCATAAAGGTAGCTGCTGAAAAGGGGTGCTAAGCATCCTTAGAGCGGAAAAGGCTAATACAGGGGCTAAAATGAGCCTACTCAAGATGCTAGGGGAGTGGACACTAAAGCAGGTGCAAGAATGTATGTGAAATTGCAAGGGGTGCAATTTTATGACTATACATACACATGACTTGTCAAGGAGGAAATGGACAAGAATACCACGGATGAAGGCCCCAATTGAATAAGGGATGATGTGTTAAACTTTCTCATCTAGAAATGGGAAAGTGTGGACAATTAGTGGTCGGGTCTTTGTTGTGTTGTATCTCTATTATTACTAGGTTGTGTCTGTGTCTTTCTACTACTGTTACTAAAGTCTTTTTTGATGTTTTGATGGTTTGGTTCCTTTTGGCCCTTTGGGATCACCGTGTAAAGGGTACAACACCTTGTAAATACTGCTTATATAATAAAAAACAAACCTAACAAATAATTTAATATTACTAACACTCATAATAACTATGTGAGTTATTAATTTAACTCACTTTACCTCACACTAACATAAATTCCCAACACTATCAATATTTCTAAGAATCCAATAATGCACTCAAGGACTAAACACATTTCAATTTGGTACCATTTTCTGAGAGAAAAGGTTGTAGAACATGAAGTTAGAATGGAGTATGTGCCTATGAAGGATTAGATTGCAGATATTTTCACCAAGGCACTTTCAAAGGACACCTTTGAGTATCTACGATAGAAGCTAGGGGTTATTGTCCCTCCTTGTTCTAACTAGATGAATAAGATGGTGCATCTTTCTAGGGGGAGAAATTCATGTCATATATGTTTCCTTGGAATGATGTGTGCTACCTCTTAGGGGGGGCTAGTAGTAAGGGGGAGTCCTGAAATAGTTGCATAGTTGTTGTGTATGTAAGCTACTTGAAGAAGATGTGTTGTTAGCCAAAGGGGGAGTATGTGTTGCCGTTTCAATAAAAGATCTTTTTGTCTGTTGTCCCTGAAGTTGAAATAGGTGATGTTTCTTTATATAGACATATATGGCCCTTTGTCCTTGATGTCAAAGGGGGAGAGTGAGAAATGCGTGCTACCATCAATGTCAAAGGGGGAGATTGTTGAAAGTTATTGTCATTGGTGTCAACACTGATAGTTGTCATTAATGTCAACACTTAGGAGATTGTTGGTAGTTGATTATCTTTGTTGTCAAAACTATTTGTTGATTGTATCTCATGTCAGAGATTTCTATATGTGAGTTTCATTTGTATCAACCTTGATTATTGGAAGGTGGTTAGTCCTTGGCATTGGTTATCATTGTTATATTTAGATCGGTCTAACAATGGTGATAATGTTCATGGTTGAATGTCATGCCTTATCTAAAGAAGTGTTGATGAATTCATGCCCTTTCAAAGAAGAATTGATGAAGTTCATGGTTGGATGTCATGCCTTATCTAAAGAAGAGTTGATGAAGTCATGCCCTATCAAAGAAGAAGTGATGAAGTTCATGGTTGGATGTCATGCCTTATCTAAACAAGAGTTGATGAAGTCATGCCCTATCAAAGAAGAAGTAGTTCATGGTTGGATGTCATGCCTTATCTAAAGAAGAGTTGATGAAGTCATGCCCTATCAAAGAATAAGCGATGAAGTTCATGGTTGGATGTCATGCCTTATCAAATAAGAATTGTTGATGTTCATATAATGCATTATTAATGTCAGCAAAGTTGTTTTCATAATGTTATATTAAGATGAGGATTAAAAGCATGAATAATAGTGGAGAGATGTTGTTGAAGGTTTGTAGTATGTCTTATGCTCTCTCTTGATATTTCTGATGAAGTATATGTTGCTGAAAGAAAGTTCTAGCCTTCGCAAGTTGCTTAAGTGTTTCTGGTCCAAGAAGTTGCATTGAAGTCTGTTTGGGAGAATGCTCCACATTCCTCTGGTGTTGATGCTTTGGTCTTGTAGTTTGGTATTCAATGTCAGTGTTCTATGGACGTTGCACTCCTATCTTTTCAAGTCACTTGTGTTGCCAAGGAGAGTTCTATGAATTGTAGAAAGTTGGCAGTGTTGTTGGTTGTGCAGACTAGTTTGAGAAATACTCCACATTTCTACGCATTGATGTCTCTTCTCTCACGGCTTGGTGTATGTGATCTCAATGCTCATGCAATGTATCAGTTCCAATCTCACATGTTGAGGTGGTCTACAAGCTGATATGTTAATGTTATATCTCATGATTATGCATTTAGTGCTTCTTGGATAAAGTATTATGTACCTATTTGATCTGCAGTGGTTGTTGATGGTATGACAGTATGAAAGAAGTGTATGGAAGTGATGTTTGATGTTCAAGAAACATCCCCATGTGATCCACACATTGCTAATTGACCGCTTTGGTATCGTATTTTGTCTTAAGTTGGCTTTCTTAGTCTTTTG
Organism: Sequoia sempervirens; assembly: GCA_007258455.2. NCBI lineage: Eukaryota > Viridiplantae > Streptophyta > Pinopsida > Cupressales > Cupressaceae > Sequoia > Sequoia sempervirens. The sequence goes on from VDFB02271358.1 coordinate 1,187,459,817, forward strand.
TGGATATCTGTCCGACAAGGTTTGTTCCTTTGCTTGGTTCGTGTGCTTGGGGGGTTGTGGCAATAATGGAAGATGTGTCATGATAGATTTGGGTCCATACCTATCCTATTTTGGATCGCATCAAGTAAATATAATTAGAAAAATGTTTTTGAGCCGATTGGTTATGCGCTTCATTGTTTCATCCACATGTTTCCTTGATGCCAACTTAGGTTGATGTGCATCTACGTGTAAATTATTTTAGAATACATTGAAAGAAGTGCTAATGGTCCTCTCTATCTTCGGGATATGACCACATTATGTTTTTGGTGGCCGACCAGTTGAATTCATTATTTATTCTCTTGCTGGATGACCTAATTGAAGAATTGAAGTGTTGTGGTGGATATAAATGCAATATCATTTTTGGATGCAACAAGATGGAGAAGTGTACAAGTGAGAAAAAGTAAGTTTGCGAACTGTATTGAATATCCAACAGAGATAGTGCTAAAGTTTGTGAAAGGAAAGATCATTTGTGTTGTAACGCCTCAGTCAATAGAGTGTTGTGTTGGGAAATCATTGTAATTCTCTCTAAATCACATTGTATCATGCTCTAAGATAGTGAATCTCATCATGTCCTTGTATCTTGCTCTTGAAATTGTGTTGTCTTCAGTTCAACAAGTCCTCTATATCTTGCTTTATGGCAGCGAGCTTTCCTGCAAGTCATTTGGGCAGTGAGCCTATATTGTGAGTTAACTCTCACCATGGCTTTTCCCTCATTGAGTTTTCCACATAAATCTGGTGTCTCCTTATGCATATATGTATTCTCTATTTCCTTCTCTTCACTGTTGTTTTGATTATTGCTATATCTTTCATTGGTAAAGTTTGTTGAAGTTTATAAGGTTCAAATTGCTATATTATGTTCTGCTTAAGGTTCTATCCTTATTCACTAAAGGAGTTTGAGTTGTGCTGGAAGTTTTAAGTTCTGGAAGGGGTTAAGTTTTGTGTAGATTGATTCATCCCCCTTTCTCAGTCTTGGGAAGTGCTCAACATAAATATTATACTAATATTATTAATTAATATTTAATTTCATTAATCATCTTTAATATTTATCCTTTCTATTTCATTTTAACCTCCTTTTTACTTAAATGGTCCTATTATATTTATATTATAGAACAATTATCATATAAATATAATAGTATTGATTGAATAGTATAAATATGATATTGTAATGATAATATTTAAAAAATATTATCTTTTTCATTATAATTTTGTTCAACGTTCTTTGATTGAATAGTATAAATATAATATTGTAATAATGATATTTAAAAAATATTATCTTTTTCATTATAATTTTGTTCAATGTTCTTAATTTGTTATTTCAATTGACTTTTTTTTTTGTTTATCTCATTTTATTAAATTTTCTTTTGAATTTGTATTTTCTTTGGATCCATTTGCCTTTTCCAAAATTTTAAGCAACATAATATTCAATCTATCATATGTTTTTCTTTTTCTTGATGATGGATCACAAATTATGATCTGAAACATTGATACTAAAAATATATACACACTTAACATCTAAGAACATTTTTAAACATATGAACATTAGTCAAAAAATAGGATAAATAAAATAATTTTATGATAATTTATACTGATATAAATTTAAAAAATATGTTGTTTTAATAAAAAATAATTTATATGTGTTCAATTATTAATTTTTTTATGATATATAAGACTTAGTTATAAAAATATTTATGATTATTAAAATATATTGAGATCATTTAGATTGTATATAGCTTATATTTTAAATAAAAATATGAAATTATTCTTAAAACAATGATATTTAATTTTGATCAAAAACTCCCATTATTTACTTTCATGTGGTGAGTTGCATAATTTTAAAATAAATTAAAAATGAAGATCCTTTGATCTCTAGACATTTTCACTGGATTAGGCTGTGCTACACGTTCCAAAAATTTTGTTCATAGAAGGTTAGTTAAGATGTTTGTTTGGAGCACCACTACTGGTAATAAGTGTACCCTGAAAGAAAATAGATTTATGCTTGACTGGATTCTTAACAGATAATAAACTCTTGACTATTCATTTGTAACACTCTTAGACATTGTGCTCTTGAGTTCAAATGGGAGTAAAAATGCAGATGCAAGCGGCCGGCTCAATTAACTGATCTAAATAATAATAACAATAGTTATCATTGTTGGGGACAGTATAGCCTTGCGTGAAGGCTCCCAGCAGAGTTCTGTGGAGTAGAGTGTTTTGTATTGTGCTCAGAATGGAGTTGCATGGCTTTAGGCTCACTCTGTGCCGAGCAACTCCTTTGTGCTCTGCAACCTCCTTTACACACGTTGCCGCGCTTTCGCCCTCCGCCTTAACACTCAAATCGTCTCTGTCCATGAAAATCCCCCGGGTTTTTATGCAAAGCAAGTATCGCTCTATACGGGGCAATGCCAACATTCGCGGTGAAGAACCAGGAGAAGAGAATGAGGAGGGGAGGGAGAAGGAGAAGGAGAAGGAGAAGGAGGGCGCGGTTTTTGTTTCTATGGAAGACAGTAGGAAGAAGACGTTAGCGAACGATTTTTGGGGAGGGGTTTTGGAGGAAACGGGGCGGATTGAATGGCCGCCCTTCCAGAGAGTTTTAGGAACCACCGCCCTCGTATTGGCAGTCATCGTCGGCTCTTCTGCGGTTTTGTTGACTGTTAATGCGGTTTTAGCCGAGCTTTCCGATAAAATCTTTAATGGGACTGGTGTGCAAGGTATTTTCTCTTAATAAGAAGTGACTTCGCGATTTTATTTATGTAAAAACGGACTCCACCGGAATATATGGGATGACATTTGTATTTCTGAATGGAATTATGGATTTGGGAATATTGTTTGTCTTGGAGTATCTGGTGAATCGGTTTGCATCCTTATATTTTTAAGTTGTCTGCATAGAAATTAAGTTATGGCTGTTCTATGAATACTAGAAGAATCCATTAATTTTGAATAATTTGGATATTACACTCTTTAAATTCTTTTAAGAAATTTTTTATTTTAGTGTTTAACGAGGAATTTCCCTGACAGACTGATGTGGGGAATAAGTATTTTGCGTTTCAAAGATTCGTTTTTGTATTCTGGGTTTCTGGAATGTGCTGTTGTATCATGTAACTTGCATTTTACTAATGATGTTTTTTATTTGGATAAACTGTGTAGAAGATTTTCAACAATGTTTCAGATCACACTGCAGTGATCCTTAAGGATGTTTTGATTGTTTAGATAAATTGGACAATAGCTTGGTAATATGTAATACCTGAATTTACAGAACAAACATTTATGGTTACTTAGCACCTTCAACTGTAATATGTAATCTTTCAACTCGCTTTACAAACATCTTTTCATCTTTCTGTTCTATTTTCTCTGTAAAGATATCTGGCAGTGGACTGGATTTTCAATGTTTTTTTCTTCACATTCATCGTTTCCGCCACAATAAACGAAGGGGATTACCTCTTTTGTTGGCGGAGGATGTTCAAAACTCTGGCATCAAAAAAATACTTGCAAACACGGATGAGTCGATAGGTTTGAATCTAGATGGTTTGCATAGCCGGAGCCCTCATCAATGTGATTCAGGTTTTAGTAGCTGCTGTTACGATAGCAGCAGACTTGTACATAGAGGCCAAAATAATTTCAGTTTTCTTTCAAAGGATGGGCAGAAGAATTTCTCAAGAAATCTAGAAATGGTTTTGGTAAATATCTGCTGCTATTTTACATAGAGACCAAAAGTGGTGAAGCTGTGTAGGAGTGCGAGTTCCCCGAGTTTCAAGACCTGTACCTATTTGAATGGCTCTACAATAACCTACTATTATTGTTTGCTTTTCAATTTGGACGATTCTGAAATTCTCCACGGAGAAACCAATAATAAATTTCATTAAATGTAAGCTGAGAAGTGAATCGACAAATGCAATGCATTTTATACTGAGAAAGCATTAGAAGCATGAAAAACTATTATCATTCTAAGCAGGGCACCTTTTCTAGATGGTAAATTAACAAATGGTCGTTGATAACAGGCATCACATACTAAATTTTTATCGCTCATGAGTTGTATCATGTATGGGCACTGCAGTTAGAAACTCTAATTTGGGTGCTTATTTTAATTTTAATATATTCTTAGTTTCTGCTAGCAGCTTCATTCTGTCTTTATCTAGCAGATTTTTGGCGCCTCCTTTTGGGTATTATAGGCGCTGTTTTCAAATCTAAAAATGGGCTTTTTTTCCTGCTTTTTATTCAGGTGACTGCAGTTTTATTTTATTAAATTTCCTTGGGATAAGGATGCCTAAAGTTGTTTTTATTTATTTTCTGGATGGCTAGATACTTATAGGACAAATTTTTGGTGATTGGAAAAACTAAAAGTAAGCCTCTTTTGGAGCATATTGTTCAAGGGTTATTTACAACCCTTGGCAATTCTTTTCGAGAATGCTTTTGCTCCCCTAGAATTGCAGGCTTATTCTGATTTCAGTTATTGTTTTAGGTTTTTGTACTTTCAATTTTTTTGGTATGCAAGTTAAGACACTCCAACTGTGAGCTTGTCTGAATGCTAAGACAATTGAATTTTGTTCGAACTCTAGAGTGCAGAATCTGCATACCATGTGCTGAATTTTAAGATGGTATTAGGACACTGTTGCTAATATTTTTCAAATTTGTGAATGGAATTTGTTGCTGCTTGTGATGGGGAGTTGCAAAAAGATTTCAGTACCTTACTTCAGCGATTGAAGCATCTAGGACCTCTGAAAGGTATATGGTGTGATATCCTAGTTACTCTAGTGTTTGGAGTATCGATCAACATTTGTGAGAGGTTGCTGATGTGATTTAATTTCAACATGTTCCGGAAGCTGCAATCGTGATTAGGCTCAGTCTTAGAGAATGTGACTGCCTAGAGGATGCAGAGGTGCAGGTTGTAGATGCTATTGGAAGAAGTCAATATTTGGGTCTTTGTGGAAACTGTGTTCATACCTCCAATTGATCTTGCGTTGTTGGTTGAATATAACAAGAAGATGGCCAAGGCAAAGCGTATCATCTTGGATTTTGCGAAGGATCATTTGATTCCTCACATTGCTGAAAATAAATCAGCAAAGGAGGTGCATAATTTATTGGCCACTCTTTATTAGAGTGTGAACATCTCTTGTAAGATGTTGACTAACAAACTCAGTGCCACATGCATAAGTGATAGACACAACAACCACCTACTTGATGAAGATCACAAAACTTTGTGATCAACTTGTAACAATTGGGATTAAGATGAAGGATGAAGAGATGGTATCCGTAACCTTAAACAAGTTCTATTTGTTTACTCTCCTTTCTAGTAAAATGAATACTTGAAATAATGAACATAATTAATAATGCATACCAAATAGAGGAGTAAAAGTATGTCTTTATTCACACATGAAGTTATTACAGAAGTAGGCTAGAGATGGTTAGACAAGGATCAGTGTTGATCCAACTAGATCATACTATTTTCCTTGACGATACAAAATCCATTTAAAAAACCCAATAGTTTCCAAGAGGAACACAACTGTCAACTAACTCTTATAACCAATCGAAACTAACAAATAATTAATACATAGTTGGATAAACCATATTATTGAAACATAGTAATAGGCATTGTGATGAAACATACACTTGTACTAAGAGGGGGCGGGACGGGACGGGTGAAACAGTATAGGTCAAACTTTTCTTTTTTGCAACTTAATCATTCACAACAGTATTACTTCAAAAATTAATCATCCATAGCAATAGCATACATGCAAGATCTAGCAATTAAGAACACAAAAATAACACACAATTTTACGTGGAAACCCTTACGGGAGAAAACCACGGAAAAATATTGCTTGTATGAAAACTTCTTACAAATTTAATCAGCTCCAACCTATTGGAGACACCAATCCCAACCACTGAGCACCAACCCAGCAAGAGACTCCAATCTCTTCTAGTGAGAGGCACCAACCTCCCAATCTCCTCAATTAGGAGGCTCCAACCTCCAAATGAATAATATGATAATTATTTGGAATTCTTTTTGGATCAGCTCTAATACACCTTCTCAAAACTGTTTATATTTTATAATCTTCAACAATTTCTGCTCATAAATCTGCAATGGTCTTCCTTTTATTTCTCTTTTCTTCTCACAAAATTGATGCTAAAACATCTCTTATATATCTGCTCACATATCTCTTTGTAAATCTGCTCAAATATCTTTTTATTTCTGCTCTTCATATGAATGTTATTCCATGAAAATTGATTGTATTTCCCTCTCTCTCATACCTCTATTCATACTTGTCCAAACACCTCTTAACCCAAGGGAGGCGACCTTTCCAGGGGGGTCAGCCAGCAGTAAATAATTTTTATTTGATTTATTTTCTTTGCCCAAGGATGGCCGCACCTCTCAAGGGGGCTGTCCCTCTTTGGGAGCCCTAAAAATAATATTTATATATTTTTAATTTAATTATCCCCAACTTGGGGCGGCACCATGAGGGGGGTTGTCCCTATTTAATATTGCATATTTTTTTTGTTTTACAAATCCTTCTCCAAAGTGGCGCTAGACATGGGTCGGCCCATGTGTACAATAAGTTGTTGTTTTGCACAAATAATTAACTCCTCATCACTGACAAGCCCTTTGACATCAATGACAACATTTTTCCAACACATTGAACCCTAACTACACTCTCCATCTTGAGAACCGCTTGTTTGAGGTGTTTATGTTCATGAGAAGCTTCCCACTTTGCAAAGCTTTGGGATTATTTTATTTAGTTAAAAATCAGACTTAAGCTACTTTAGTTAGATT